>JAVBJF010000393.1:0-332071 GCA_033439095.1 Pseudococcus viburni | reverse complement strand
CAGGTCCACTTTTTTGAAATTCTTGTTCTGTTCTCAATCATTGAATCATTTCCACTTTTTGAACAACTACACCAAGAAAACCATTTATGCAGGAGTAATTTTTAAAAATATTCATTTTTGCGAAAATGGTATCTTCGGAGGTAGTCCATCGGTAGTTCGCAAGTAAAAATCGTCCATTTCTTTGAAATTATTATTTTATTTTCCATAATTTTCACTACTCGATCTACCCTTCCGAGAAACCAATTTTTATATGAGTAATTTTTAAAAATATTAATTTTTGCGAAAATGGTATCCTCGGAGGTAGTCCATTGGTAGTTCGCAAGTAAAAATCGTCCATTTCTTTGAGATAATTCATAATTTGTTTTCTAAATTAACATTACGACAATAGATCATCCAATTGCATTTTTCTTTTTTACTACATTTCATTATCCCTCATTTGCACGTACGAAATAAGTTATTTTGTAATGTCAAAGTTCTTTGCTATGCATGCACCAACGCTACATTCATCTGAATAAATTATCATGTTGAATTGAATGCAATCACCACCTCATGAAAAACGTATTGCAAAAAGAACGGAATAATGATAATACGCCAACGAGCGCGTAAAATACCAGTTTTTACGGTAAGACACCTTTTTCGCACGGACTACCTCTCGGTAGTCCGCAGACTAGGTCGCTTTCCCAAGGATGCGACGCTTTCTTATTCGTACTATCTTTACTCAACGTGTATTCTGTTGATTTTATATATCTTTACTCAACTCAATATATTCGTTCGTTTATTAAGAGAATTGCTTTTATTCTTTTATGATAGCAGTACGTGGTTGAAAACAGTAATAATGTCTCTTAATGGTGATAGTGAGCTGGACTATGAATATGACCATGATTATCCCTTTGGTCAATTCGGTCAATACATTGAACAAGTGGAAGTTGTTGATACTGAACAAAACCTTCATGAATCTCATGGTAATCCGAATGCAGAGATCCTGAGAATGTTAGAAGAAGAAAATGCCAATCTAAAACGTGAACAAATCTCCAGATTGAAGAGTTTGGAAGAAGAAATCAATTGCCTTAAGAAATTAGAAGAAGAAAATGCTAGACTGAAATCGATTGAAACTGAAAATGCAAAGCTTCGAGCTCAAGCTCAACAATTCCGTCAATCCGAGGTAAATAATACCAATAGTTCCAACTTTCGCAATCGTACCCATTATTATTCCATGGATCCGAAAATCGATTCATCTTGGCCTATCAATATGGGCAATTTTCACTGGCCGAAAAATATGCTCAATATGGATTGTATCAAACTGAAGAATAAAGATAACTACGATGAATGGAAACAGCGACTTGATTGTGTGTTTATGAATCATAAAGCTACCGAATTTATCGATACCAAATTTCCACCCCTATATGGAGCTTCGCCAAGTGTTCAAAACATGAGAAAGAACTTCATGAGGGAAATTCTGTCTGGATCGTTGGATAATCAAGATGATAAAAGGATCGTAAATGAAAATAAAGATAATCTGCACGTTGCTATTGGTAAGCTGTTCGAAAAATACCATCGTAAAAACCCCCTCCGTGATCTTCATCAAATCAAGATGCTGTTCGAGATGAAATTTACTCAGAAAGAAAACCCTAGAGATTTCATCGTAAAGTTCGAAAAAATCATCCAAGAAGCAGAAATCGCAGCCGAAGAGAAATATTCCGATGGCAGAAAGTTCACTTGGTTGCTTTGGGTGCTGAGAGAGACGACCATAGAGAACCGGATTCAAGAAATGAACGATTTTTGTTCGTATAAGAAGTTGACCGAAATCTTCACAAATTTCTATGAATACCAACATGCGAAGGAGGAGGTTGGTACCGGATCCAACGTAGCGTCTAAAGCGGTTCTCTCAGCTGCTCATCAGAAAAATAAAGTCGTTAGTATGTGTTTCAATTGCAAGATGGAAAATGCAGATCATTTCTCAAAAGACTGTCCGTATGAAAAGTACAAGTTCGCTAATTTCTCCACTCATCGTTATCAACGTAAATATACTCCACCCAGAGATAATCGTCGAAGTCGTTACTCTCCTTATAAACGTGGAGTGGATCGTAATGAGTGGAAATCGCCGGATCGTAAGGATCGTATGGATCGTAATCGAAAGGATCGTTTTGATAATAAAAAAGACAGTGGATCGAAAAATGATAAGGATCGTTCTCGCCGTGATAAGAATCGAGATGGTAGGTTGAACTGTGTTAATTTTATTTATGATACAGCAGCTCACGAGCATGTTACTAGTGATCGTAATATTCTACAAAACATTCGTAAGCTAGCCAAACCAAAATTGCTCTATGGGATCGATAATAAATGTGTAAAATATGAATATTCTGGTGACGTTCCGATCTTTGTTTTTGATTCAAAAGGAAATAAGACTCCAGGTTTATTAACTGATGTTTTATATTCGCCTCAATCAACCAATATAAATATTATTTCTGCTAAAAAATTGCGAAATCGTGGCTGGAAAACTGTTTTATCTGATAATGATATGATAATTGAATCTGTGGAGCTAAATCTAGAAGTTGCTAGAGGTTCGTTCGATGAAGTGGAGCAATTTTGGAAATTAGATTTTGCAATTCGTGACTGTAATAATTTATATGGAGCTAATGTAAAAAAGATATTTTTAACTAAACGTGGGATTTTAAAAAAGGATCGTGTGATTTCTAAATCTGATCGCCAAGGAAGGAGTATGAAACATGTTCGATTCAACTTGGATGATAATACATTGACCAAGGAGAATGAAGTTAATGACAATTCGGATAAAGCTAGTACGAGTGGGCGTGAAGTGAAAAAGGTAAGCCGAATTTGTCATGGTGAAAATGATGATATCCTGTGGCATGAGAGACTTGGTCATGTAAGTGTAGGTTACCTGAGAAGCGCTGCATCGAAGATTAGAAATTTAAAAGGTATCAAATTTCGTGATTGCATCAAGCTTTGTGATTCGTGCAAATTAGGCAAAATGAAAAAATTAAAATTCGATAAAAAACGAACAAGAGCTAAAAGAGTTCTCCAAATCGTTCACTCTGACATTATGGGACCTTTCAAGACTCCGAGTTTCCGACAGAAAAAGCGTTATTTAATTACTTTTATTGATGATTACTCGCGTCTAGCTGTTACCTTTACCATGAAACAACGAAGTGAAGCAGGTCAATGTTTTCGTGAATATATCGATAAAATGAGACGTTTATTAGACAATGATGATTTGAAAATTCGCTACCTTCAATGCGATAATGGAGCAGAATACGTTGGAGGTAAATTTAAAGAAGTTATGGAAGAAGAGAAAATAGAATACAGACTCAGCGAACCAGATACTCCCCAACACAATGCTGTTGCTGAACGCCTAAACTTAACCTTAAAATTACGTGCTAGGACCATGATGATAGCTTCCAAACTTCCCCGGAATCTCTGGCCATATGCTTATGCTCATGCAACATACATTTACAATCGTACTCCTCATCGAAGTAATAAAATGAAAAGTCCGTTTGAAGTTGTTTTCAATAAAACACCAGAATTTGACAACTTGGTAAAATTTGGTTGTGTAGCGTATGTCTTGAAAACTAGAGAAAAACCCAGTAAAACAGATGCTGTCTCTGAGAAAGGTATTTTCATCGGATGTACAAATACTGGATATGAAATTCTAGATCCAAAAAGTGGAGTTATAAAATACTCAAAACATGTAGAATTTAATGAAAACTTGAATTATGATGAATTTCGCAAAGGTGAACAAACTATCGTCGAAAAAGAAAACATCGAAGTAACCGAATCTGAAGAAGATCAAGAAGAAAGAGCAAGAAATCGAGCAAAATTGGATCGTATAATTCAAGAAATCGAAAAAGAAGAACAGAAAACTAAAATAATTGAAGAAAAACTTTCTAAAGAACCTCAGACTGCTCAAACTGATGAATATGATCTAAATTCTTTAACCTATGAATTAATTGATGATTCGGATTGTGAAGATTCAAGTGACGAAGATACAGAAGCTCAAAACCCTGCAACAAGAATTCCTCGAATTTTAATCGCAAAAGTAAATGAAGTACCAAACTCATACAAAGAAGCCTTACGTAGTAAAGATGCCAAACACTGGAAAATTGCCATGAAAGAAGAACTGGAAGCCATGAAACGAAATAAAGTTTGGACCATTGTTCTCAAGAAGGGAGTCGTGAAATTTTTAATCGGTTGGAGATGGGTATTCAGAATCAAAGAAGGACCTGGTAATTCAAAGAAATATAAAGCCCGATTAGTTCTTCTTGGATATCAAGATAAAAACCACTATGAGAAGAGCGAAGTATTCTCTCCAGTAGCAGGAATGACAACGATTCGAGTTTTATTATCCATTGCAAATCATTTTCGTTTAAAACTTCGCCAAATGGACGTCAAAACTGCCTTCCTAAATGGAAACTTAGATAAAGAACTGTACGCCACCATTCCGGATGGGCTTAACATGGATCGTAATAAATTTATGTGCCAAGTACATAAATCGGTATATGGATTAAAAGTTGCTCCAAAATGCTGGAATAAAAAACTAGACGAAGTACTCAAATCCCTAGGATTCAAAAGTTTCTATTTGGAACCCTGTGTATACATCTGGACCCGCCAAAATAGAGTCATAATTGTAGCGATTTACGTGGACGATATAATCTTTGCTTTCAACGATGATGATAAGTTCAACCAAGTTAAAACGAAGCTTGAATCACTCTTCGATATGACAGACTTGGGAGAACCTAAGAAATTCCTGGGCTTGGAAATGGAACAAAGGTCAAATGGACAACTCTTCATCCATCAAAAGAATTATATTGAAGAAATGTTAAAAACCTTCAACATGGATAAAGCGATTCCCAAAGGAATACCTATGGACCCAGTTCCAAAATCGGATACACAAAAGAAGGGAGAAGATCATGAACAGGTACCAGAAAAACTGTATCAAGCTGCTATAGGATCCTTAAACTACCTGGCTCTTGGAACACGTCCAGATATTAGTTTTGCTGTCAATTTGTTAAGTAGAAGACAACATCAACATTTAAAGAGCGACTGGGAGAAAATTCTTACCATTTTTCGATACTTGAGAGGCTCCACTCATAAAGGACTTATTTTCAACTCAAACAACGATAGGATCGAAGGTTATGCTGATGCTGGTTTTGGAATGGAAGATGGAAAAGAATCGACTAGTGGAGTAGCTGTTAAGTTGTTTGGTGACTTGGTAATGTGGAGCAGTACTAAACAAAGATACGTTGCCCTCTCAACTGCAGAAGCTGAGTATATTGCTATGTCTGAAGCTGCCAAAGAAATTGTGTCTATAAAAGCCTTGGTTGAATTTATGTTACAAAAGAAAACTGAACCGGCAATTTTGTATGAAGATAGCACATCCGCCAAAGCCCTGGCTGAAACTAACAAAGCTGCCAAATTGAGACATTTAGTTGACATTAGGGCCCACTATATTCGTCAAGTCGTTAGAGATGGAGATGTCATCATAAAATGGATCAAAAGTCAACAACAAGCAGCTGATATTCTAACTAAGCCACTTGGAAAGGATAAACTCGAATATTTAGCCAGCTGTCTTATGAATGAGCGCTTCTTGGATCGAGAAAAGTATAGGTACATTCCTACAGAGGCTGAGAGACTAGAAGGAAAGATTCGAAAGAGCCAAAAGAAAATTCAGAAACTAAAATCCCAGACTAAGCTCGTGTAATGTTTTTTCTTGTTCTTTTTCCTGCCTAATAGTGTTGTTTTTCTTTCCTATATTGTATTGCAGGTTCCCCTGGATCCAACGGCCGTTCGAATTCCCGGAACTTTAAGTTATAATTTGTTTGTTGCTGTGCTCGGTGAAGAAGGGAGTGTTGAAGAATAATTCACCTCGCCTAACTTGGCAACACTGATTTATTATCATATTCGTATTATTCGTACTATCTTTACTCAACGTGTATTCTGTTGATTTTATATATCTTTACTCAACTCAATATATTCGTTCGTTTATTAAGAGAATTGCTTTTATTCTTTTAAAATTTATTCGTAGTAAAATAAGAAAATGATGAAAAAATGTGAAAACATTTTTCACATTTTTTCATCATTTCTTATTTTTTCCATCACCTTAGTATTCATTGGCGTTAATATCCAGAAAACACTTGAGATAGTACAAATTTAAAAAAAAAGGAAGAACGGAAAACCGGATAAAATTTAAACGTTTTTCCGTTCCGTTCCGTTTTTCTGTTCTTTAGACATTCCATTCTGCGTTCCGTTCCGTTCCCGTTCCAAATTTTTTCCGGTCTGTTTTACCGTTCCGTTCCGTTCATTTTGAAAAACCTGGCGTTCCCGTTCCGGTTTTCCGTTCCGTTCCCATTCCGTTCTCAACCCCTGATTTCGCCTATCATAGGAATGATTCTGCCCATCATTGGAACGATAACCTTGGCGTTGATCAGGTCGGCGAGAAAAATTAGGAAAATTTGAGCGTCCACGACTTTGAGTACCACGATTTGCAGCTAAAAATGATGCTGAAGAGCCTGTAGAGTTGCTGTCCTTCATTTCACTTCGATTTACATTCTTGTGGTGCTCACTTTTATACCTAGCCTTTAAAGCTGTAATTGTTTGCTGATCTTGAGGCAGAGCTTCGAAGTAGGAAACGACTGTGTCATAAGTAGGCGGAAACGAACTGATTAAGTAGGCAATCTCATCATCTAGGCTAAGAGGTTTGCTACACAGCTTGAGTTGGTTAACTAAGCTTTCAAATTTGCTCAGATGAGCCACAATATCATCAGATTCGTTGAATTTTAAGCAACCAAGTTTTCGGCGGATATAAACAGCTTCCAAAGCATTACCTTGACCATAGAGTCGCGAAAATTCATCCATCATATCCTTAGCAGTCGTTTTAGACATTACCAGGTACAATTGTTCTGTATTTATTCTATCCACGATGATCTTCATAGCATTGGCGTCATTTTTCTTCCAATTATCATTCTGGTCAGCTGCAGTAGGTAAGGGATCGTCAACGTAGCCTCTCAAACCTTGACTTTGCAGGGCCAATTTTACCCGAAAACTCCATTCTTGGAAGTTAGAGCCATCCAGGACTACTAACGGAACCAGCGACGAAGTTGAATACGCCATAATAATTCACAAAAATTCAAAAAATCGCGAAAAAAAACGTACATTTCGAAAAAAAATTCACACTAAAACGTGCATTAAAAATCAAACCAACGTTCTGCTATCATAATGACATACGAGCATATCGGCTCAAAGAAAGACAACTCTCCAACAAGCAAGCAACTCATGTATTGAAATACTCTCAAACACAAGAGAACAAATAAAAGGTGGAAATCGGAATCGAGATATAACTCCCACCGATAACCAAATACGAGTCGAACTATAAGTAGGTACCTAGTCAAATACATACGTCATGTTGATAAGAAATCAGTGATTTTTGACCGAAAGATCAGTAAAAAAGATCAATTTTTAAAATAGAAGGGTTAAAATACTGGCCGAGCGAAGCGAGGGCGAAATTTAAAAAAAAATCATGTTTCAAGAGCAAAAAAATTCGTTTTTTTCAAATTTTTGTAATAAAAAAATCACCTGTGCAAGCTTAAAGGGGGCTCTTCATGTCTTGCCCAACACAGCTCATGTCTTGCTCAAGCCTTTGAGCAATACAATAGTTGCCACCACTGCTAAAGTTCATTTTTCGAATTTTGGCAAATTTTTGAAATTTCAAAATTACCTCATCGCCCTGCAAAATATAAAAATTTGATCCAATCAACGAAAAAACCCCTGAAATTTGGTATACACCCTATTTTCGACCTGTCAAATCGATTGGAAGCAATTTCGAGACGTTTCGAAGCCTCTAGAAAATTTTGGAATTTTCCAGCGCTGGAGAAACACCCATTGAAATGGTCCATATGAACTTTAGCACCTATAAGTGTGGATTACCAATGTTAGTGATAACTTGGAATTTAAAACTAAATTTTTGGGCAGACAACATCCATGGAAAAAATTTTAAAATACGCCTACAGCGAAAGCATTGAGGTAAAAAAACCTGAAAGTTGGTAGATAGCCTATTTTTCGACCCCTCCAATCGATTGGAACCGGTTTCAAGTCGTTTCGAAGACTCCAAAAAATTTTGAAATTTTGCAGCGCTGGAAAAATGTCTATAAAAGTGATCAAATTTTGGAAAATTTTGATTTAATCGATCAAATAGGTCACCAATATTGATTTTCCGCGATTATAGGTGCTGAAGTTCATATGGATATTTTTATGAACTTTTCTTCAGCACTGGAAAATTCCAAAATTTTTGGAAGGCTCTGAAACGTCTCGAAATCGCTTCTAATCGATTTGGTAGGTCAAAAATAGAGTTATATACCAAATTTCAGATTTTTTTGTTGATTAGATCAAATTTTCATACTTTGCAAGGCGATGAGGTGATTTTGAAATTTAAAGAATTCGTTAAAATTTAAAAGACGGAACTCTAGTCCCTGAAATTTTGGATATGGGTTCTTTTATGAGGTACTTTCAATTGATTTTTGTTTAGGCTCAAAATTTTACTTCAGGTTGGGATACGATACTTCCCTTGTTAGAAAACTTCTGATAGACAATAAAATGGATCGTTTTCCTTTTTTCAGGAAGTTGAATCGGGCCGAAGCCGGAGTGAAAGGGGAGGAAGTAAGCACAATTCAAAACGAATCAGGAAAAAATTTGTTACTCGAACCCTACTATCCTCCTCTCTCTTAAAAAATGATGTTTTGAAAAAATTGTCAAAATAATATTGACAGGGGTAACTCTAAAAAACCAGTGTTGATATTTATTCAATTTTTAAGGATGATTTGGAGGGGGAGTCGAAATTTTTATCAGGTCGTTTCAACTTCTAAGACTTGAATTGGGGTGTACCGTTTTACAACTTTATTCAAGTAATGGTGAACCCAAAATTTGAGATATTTTAGCCAATGTTCAACTTTCATCCTTCCCGCCAATAGCTCATTAGTTCAAAATATGATTTTTTTCAAAAAAATTCAACTTTTTTTGGTGATAACTTGATAAGGTAGGTACTAGGTAGCTTTGGATTATTGTCATTTAAGAGTAAAAAAATGTTACTGATTTTTCTCGATTTTTTAAGAGAAACTTTTTAAAAGAAGGAACAAATATCAAAAAAGTGAATCGAGGACAATTTTTTTTGGAAACTTGCGTTTGATGAGCAAAAATATAAATTTTTTCAACATTTTATTCATAGATGGTCGGTGGGAGAAGGGATGGTTTCTTAATTTCTTCTCTCCAAGATTCATGTCAGATGATTGCACATATTTTCAGTTTTAATCTTATTGGAGGATTTAGGGGCATCTGATTCCATTTTTGGAGTTATTCTAATTTTCAACTTTGAAAATGACTCATTGGACTGGAATCTGGAACCGGACTGAAGAGAAATAGGAATCAGTTTGTTCTCTCAATAACTACAAAATTGCATTTTCTTTAATCAGAAGAAATAGATTTGATAAAAAAGAAGATCTATTGAGTTAAAAAATTCTACTTCTATCATAAAATTTTGATTTTTGGCTCTTCAATGAGCAGCTAACTACAATTCGTTTTTGATGAATCCATATTCAAAAATTTTCAACGCCATCGAGCGAAGTATCGAAGTATACCTATTCGTATGATATTCACCTCTCCAGTTGGTATCTAATCTCATTCCACTAAAAGAAATTACTCAAAGAATGGTGGGACTCGATGAATAATTCAGAATTTCATGCCAAAAGGGAAGTTACCTGTTCATATTTTTCTGAAGTAATTGAGGGTCAAGTCAGGCATGCCACGCAGATTTCGGGGAAAAATAGTGACTTGAGTGACTTTTTACGAGGCAAAAAGTGACCTATTTTTCAAAAAAAGTGACCAATTTTTCATTTTTTTCATAAATAAATACATCCCCCCCAAAAAAAAATCATAACTCAAACTGTATTTCTCTCTGCAATAGTGCTGAAAATACTCTTTTTTCTGAAACATTTTTTCATCAAATGTAAGGGTGCCATATTTTGATCACTTTTTTTCAAACTTCCACCAATCAAAGACTTATGGAGGTAAAAACGTCAGAAATTGCTTAAAAAAATACATTGATCCTTCCTCCATCACCCCATAAAATTCTGGGCCGATATGATCATTTTTTGTAATTTTTTTTCTGAGGGAATTCAAAAATTGATTATCGAAATTTTGGGTTTCTAATTTCGACCACCAGCCCCCCCCCCATATTGAGATGAGGGGTCGGTTGTACAATTTTCTTATTCTACTTAGTAATGGGATGTAAAAAATAAACGCTCCTAAAACTCGATTAACCCGATTATTGGTAATTATTTGAGGTAATGGAAAATTTTTAAATTTGATTTTTTTTGAAGGCCCTAGCTCCTCCCCATGACATTTTGAGAGAAAATGGTAAATGACAAAATTGTTCGTTTTTCAATGCTCTACAACTTTTGTTTCAACTATTTTTTCATTAGTGCGTAATTTCGAAAGTTATCGATGAAAAAACAAAATTTGAACTCCCTTACTCCCCAAAAGGAGGACTAAATTATGCACCAATTTCAGGGAAGTTCAGGAATCTTAAAATACATACCCTCCTACGAAACTTCCCCTTTCTGCTAATTTTTTTTGGGTCAAAACCTAAAATGACTGTACTACTATGCGATTTCGTTTTTTTCAATTTTCTCCGCTAGTTTTGCCTGTAGGGTTGTCATTTTGGTCTCAAATTGTTTATCTGTGAAAAGGAGCTTGAAAATTTTTTCCCCGGTAGATTGCGTCTATAGCGGCCGAAATTAGAAAGCGGTCGAGATTAGGGCATTTACCCTTAATAAATCTTTAATTGAACCCACGAGTTTAAAAATATGCTTCAAATAACTGAAAAAAAGAATAAACTTGTTTTATAAATAAGTTTTTACTGAAAAAAATCGTAATCTAAAAATTACGAGTTCTAAAAAATAAACTAAGTATTTTTTTTTAATTTTATGCAAGAGCGGAAGGCCCTTTGAATGAAAAAAGTGACTTTAGAGTGAAAAAAACGGACTAATAGTGACTTTTGGCCAAAAAAGGGACTTTTAGTGACCAACCCTGAAAATAGGGGACAAGTCACTAAAAAAGGTGACTTCGTGGCATGCCTGGGGTCAAGTCCATAAAGAGTATGAAAAAAGTACGAGAGGAACGGCAAGGGGGAGAACTAAAAATTAAATTAATTGTTTTTATGCAATTCTATTAAATCAAGGCGGTATCAAAATCTTTTTTTGATCTTCTGAATTAATTTTTTGTGTCATTTCACTAAAATATATTTGCAACTATTTTTCCAACAAAAATTGCTCGACTTTTCCAGGTTTTCCAGGCCAATTTTTTTTAGACTTTACCTATATAAAATACTTTAGGTAAGAACAAAAATTCAATTGTTTTAACAATCAAAGTACCTAAAGAAGCGTGACAACTTTTTTCTGTTTCAGAGAGAAGAAGGAAAGGATCTACAACCGTTTGAAAATCTGAGCAGAGGGAAACGAGAAGAAGGAAGGGCCATACAACTGTTTTAAAATCGAATTTTCTGTACTTCGAAAACACGTAGGTTAGGTACTTAGACTTACTATCCAAACTCATAGAGTCCTAGCGTGGATTGAGGATCGGATATTTGGAGCTTGGGGTTAAAATTAAAAAAAAATTACCATATAGAGTCTAAAAATGAAAAAAAAAACTGTTTGAGATAATTATGACCTTACAACTCCGGATATAATTAATAAAACTCAGTAGATTTTATGGGTCTAGGTAATTACCTCATTAAATCAAAAAAAAAATCGCCACAGTAAGCGACACAATTCCACTCCACAAATAAACATCGAAAAAAATAGCAATACCTTTGTTTCCAAGATTTCCATTTACGTCACACCAAAGTACATCGATCGAATACTCAACCTACTTCAACGCCTTTATGCTCTCAATTAAATCACTTTTGTTGCAAGAATTTTTCTCCCAAACCAGATGTTTTCTCGATTACGCACATTAAACTCATAGTTTGCCAATTTCTCTCAATTTAAAAAAAAATTTCACAGCGCGAAGAACAACTGTGATAAAGTTACTCGTACAAGTTTTTTTTAATCTCCCCTCATGAATATTTATCGTGCACCTATAAGTTAGTTGTTAACGATTCGTAAAACATGGTTAGTTTCGTGATAATTCATAATGTTTACGACTGGTGTAAAATTATTATAAAACCAATGACGTCATTTGTATTTTCCTATTTTCAAACCGTGAAATAATTTCGTTCGAATTTCAGATCAAATTTGAAGAATTCCCCCATAAATATGAACGGAAACCCAAAACAAAGGTGGAAAGCTCGATCAAGACAGCATTTTACGTATTCGTAACAATTTCAGCCGTAAATGCTCAAATAACAAGTACGACGTCATCGTCACCAGTTTCAAAACACCTATTCGGCGAAGACATCTCGTCATTCTGCGCACATGACAAATGCACCGTCGTGTTTCCCAATGGAACATCGGTATCTCTATCGATTGGCGAATTTCACAACGTCATGACGGAATACATGGATAACAGAGGTGAAGTTAAAAATCATCTTGATCTCGAAGATCAAAGAAATTCGGAACAGCCAATAGAAAAAAATGAAGGAGCTGAGTTCGTCTTTACAGAATTCGATTTCGATATTGATAAAACTACTTTGAAGATTCCTCACGAAATTAATCCATCTTCCGGTGAAATTGTCGAAAAAACTATAAATTCCAATCTTTCAAATTCTACTTCTCCTACCAACGAGATGAACGCAACCGAGCACACGTCTAATATCATTCGAAGTGACGAAATAATCAACGCATCTGACGACTCGAACGATCCAGAATTGGCCAGAAACGTCGTAAATTTCAAAGAAGAAACTCAGATCAGTTTTGGTACCGAACAAAAGCACGAAATTCGTTCAAGAAGTGTTCTCAGTATTTCAATCGACGACGATACGACTAACCTATCACAATCGACAAACGATTCTGAATCAGAATGTCCAGCCCCAGATCCAGAACGTATTCCAGACGGTGATCCCTCCGACTTAACAAGTGGGATAGGTGATTCAACCGGTGATTCTCAACGATCAACAATAAAACCATCAACAGCAAAGGATACTCCATCTCAAATGGATCACGATTACAGTGATCAAAAAGAATCCCAACAACAAAAATCAGAAGTAAAATTGTCTCAAGGTAAGCTTAATCTAATGATCCTCTTGGAGAGAATAACCATTGACGGATCCAATCGTGTGCACACGTTGCTCAAGCACAGTTGCCTAGCCTCGTAAAAAATTACGACTGATGGTTTCAAACTTGAGACATGATAGTTTCAAAGTTCGTATTTTACTTTTTTCGAAAAATATGAATCAAATGACCTAAAACAATTGATGAAAAGTGACAAAAAAATTGCCAGATGAAAATTCTATTTTTAAATCTAATAAAAAAATATTCGATAAATCTGCTAGAAATATTTGCAATTTCTCAAAGGTACAGGAAATTCATTTGTTGATTTTTTTCCTACTGTTTGAAACAGTAACAAATTTTACATTCTTTAGGTAATTTTTCAGGGTTCAGATGATTTTTCCATCATTTTTTTATTTATAAAATATTTCTTTATTTTTTTTTAAAGTAAAATTTTAAACAAATCGTTCAATTTTTAGAAGTGCACTTGAGTTTTAAAAATGTTTATTTCTTAGATTCAATTCGTTGGATTTTTTTCAAATGCTTACCCAATTTGTTCTATGCTGAGAAAATGTCAATATTTTTTTAAAATAGGAATCGTCCAAGTTTTAGAAAATTGTTCAAGTTTTGGAAATCTGATTTTTGACATGTTAAGTACATGTCTACGATTCAATAATTTCCTTTTCTTGTTCTTTTTCTAGTAAAAGACGAAAATTTCGAAAAATGAACTTGGAAAATTGCCTAATTTTTGGAAAATTGTCCGGACTGTGAAAAAAACGTACAAGTTTTTGAGAATATCACAATATTACCCAAGTTCAAGTTCTGAAAAATCGTCAAATTTGTAAAAAAAAATGTCCATATGTATTTTGGAAAATAGGTCAACTTTTAAAAAACTTTCAACTATTTACAAAAATTGCCCAATTTTTGGAAAATTTACGATTTTTATTATGGAATACTCATTTTTCAATTCTTAGAAAATTGGAGAATTTTTTTAAAAACACTTAATTTTTGAAAAAAGGTCCAATTTCTAAAAAATTATCAATGTTAAAAAAAACTGCTTAATTTTTGAAAAATTGTGCCATTTTTAGAGTACCTACATGAATAATCTTCAATTCTTAGAAAACTGTGCAGTCAGAGACGGTTCGAACCCAATTTTTTTGTGGGGCGGGGGGATAAGGTTCAAAAATGCCGAATAAAAAATTCAAAATTTCCGACTAAAAATTCAAGAATATCAAGTTTTTGTAATGATTACAACAAAAACAATGTGAAGCTACATCATGGAAAGGAAAAAAGATAATTTTTAGAGATCAACGTAACAAAAACTTGAAAACACCTGATTAGGTCAATTTTCAGTTTTGCTCACGCTTGGAAATTATCCCCTGAGTTTTCGAATATATTTCCATTATTAAAAGCCATGCCTGCTCAGACCTACTCATGCCTGAAAATTTTCCTCTCGGTAATTTCATAGTCCATAGTTGAAAACCCCTACGAAATTGTTTATTAGTTCCAGTTCCAAGCGATGGAAAATTTCAATAATAATTATAATGTAGGTACTTGATTAAAAAAATTATAGTTTAAATGCGAGTATAAGAGAAATGAATTTGGCCCGAGCGAAACGAGGGCGAAAATTTTAGAAAATCCCAAATTCAAGGTGCAATAAAACAAGGTTTTAAATTAATAAACTTGAATAAAAAATCGATATTGTTAAAGGAGAAACACGATCGGGCCGAGCGCAGCGAGGCCAAAGCTTTTAATAAATTTGATTTCCAAACATCAAAAATGAGTTTTAAAGAGAAAACATTTAGTAAAATTAGTTGAAATAATTTTGAGGAAAGGGAAAAATTCAATAAGGCCGAGTGCAGTGAGACTGATGTTTTTGAAAAATTTTGATTTGGGGAATAAGTAAACCCATTTTACTCCCTCCCACCCCCCAAATCCGCTCCTGTAAATCCAGTTTTAATGTAAAGAATCAATTGGGGATCTGGCACTGATTAAGGACCAACTCATAACAAAGAGTTGAGCAAAAAAATAAAATAAAACTAGGCATGTGTATGAACCACACTTCAATTCTTGGAAAATCGTCAAAGTTTTAAAAATTGTCCAATCTTTGGAAAATTCATACCTGATGAAAAAATTCATCCCAGTTTTTGATAATCGTCCACTTTTTATAAAATCGTTCAAGTTTTGGAAAATTCTTAAATTTTCGGAAACCTGCCAATTCTTGAAAAATTATCCCAATTTTAAAAAACCGTCCAATTTTAGGAAAACTTCAATTTTTAGAAATGGTTCAGGTTTTGGAAAATTCTCCAGTTTTTAAACAATCGTTACAAGTTTTGAAAAAATCGTCCAAGTTTTGGGAAACGTCATCCAATTTTTGAAAATCGTCGAAATATCCTCCCATGAAAAAAATTGGCAAAGCTGTTCAAATCGTCCGGGTCCAGCAGTGAATTAATTTTGTACAATGATACCTGGTTTTTTTTTTCTTTAGAAGATATCGAAAAAGCTAAAAGAATGACCAAATGTTTGGAATTGAAAACGGCAAATGGAATGGTTTGCATTTGCAATGAAACCTATTGTGATAAGTTCATACAACCTGATAAAACGCCAGAGTGGATTTATACTTGGTACACGTCTTCGAAATCAGGGCTTCGTTTTCGAAAAAAGATAGATAAATTGACTCGATATACCGGTGACGAAGAAGGTATGAAGGTATTTGACTAAAATGATTTTTATAATTTTTAATTTCAATTATTTTTTGTAAAGGAGCCTTTTACGTGAACACAAATACAAGATACCAAGAAATAAAGGGCTTCGGAGCAACTTTTACTGATTCAGCATGCAAACTAATACAGGATTTGAGTAGAGAAACGAAAAAAAATTTACTCGAGTAATTCTTTACTTTTGATTTAAACACGAATTCTTAAATTTTTACAAAATGAAGAGTTGAACATCCACATAATTATTTATTTGATTAGGTCATATTTTGGACCATTTGGAATCAATTATAGACTAGGAAGAGTTCCAATTGGTGGTACAGATTTTTCGCCGAGATTTTACAGTTATATCGATAATTTCGACGAATCAATGAAAACATTCATGCTGACAGAGCAAGATTTCAAATATAAAGTATCCGAATCTCCGATTTTAAATTTCGTTTCTAACTCTACAGAAACCGTTTATTTTGATTTTATTTTCAACAGATACCAATAATTTTGGAGGCGATCGAATTGTCTTATAATGAAATGAAATTAATTGGAACTGCTTGGTCATCGCCAATATGGATGAAAATTGTACCCACACCATTTGGTGGCAATTTACAACGTAAATATTTTCCACAATGGGCGGAGTATCACAAAAAGTAAATACTGTTTCAATTTTTTTTGCCATTTTTATTACATTTTATCCATTTTTAGACAACTTTTACAAAATATCAACCAATTTCGACAATTTCAATGTAAAATAAATTAAAGAGTTCTTCAAAAATACATCCACGATCTAAAATTCTTCCCTAAAAGGAATACTTACTTGCATAATTTTTGAAAAAATCACAATTTTTCGGTGTTTTCCCAAAAAAATTAAAATACCCCCCTCCCCAAAACAATTTTACTTAAAAAAATTTCATACAATATAAGTTAAAAATTCTTTCTCTTTTCAAAAAATAAGGACTCAATTTTATTATAGAATTCAAATGAAAGAAAAAATGATTAATCTTTTTCGACTCGAGACATTTTTTTCGCAATATTTTTTCAACACTAAATTTTTCCTCAATTTTTTTCTCGGGTCTAAAATTTTCTCCAAAAATATTTACTTTTCAACTCTACACATTTTTTTCTCAATAGGTATATTTTTCAACACTAAATTTTTTCTCAATTTTTTTCAGCTCCTCGAAATTTTTTCTCAAAATTTTAATTACAACTCGAGTACAATTTTTTCAAAACTCAAAAATTTCTTCCTTCAATTTTTTTCTCAGGTCAACAAATTTTTCCCCAAAATATTTACTTTTCACCTCTAGACATTTTTTTCTCAATATATTTTTCAATACCAAAATTTTTTCTCAATTTTTCTCAAAATTTTAATTTTTTCAACTCCAATCAATTTTTTTTCAACTCCTAAAATTTTTTCCACATCCAAGATTCATTTCAGTTTCTTCAATTTTCATTTACTAAAATTTTTTCAACTCAAAAATTTTTTCATTTACTGGTATTTTTCTCAATTATCAATATTCTAAAATTCCATTCTTTGATTTAAATTTTTTTTAATTTTATATTCTGTAAAAAATTTTACCTCAAATTTCTTAAAAATTTTTCCAACTAAAATGTTTTCAAAATTTTTCATTCAAATAGGCAGAAAAATTGAGAAAAATTTTTAGAGCCAAGGAAACAAAATATCGAAATTTCGCTTTCCTCTGGTGTCACTGACTTCTACTCTGATTCACACCAGTTTCACGCCTTTATTCCAGATTCCTCGATCAATATTTACATAATGGAATAAAATTCTGGGCTATTACAACTGGAAGAGAACCGATGAATTACTACTACATTCCCAATCAACCTCAACGTAATGTCTTGGAATGGACCCCATACGAGCAAAGCTACTGGGTCGGTTCTCACTTGGGCCCTACGCTGAATAATTCAGCTCACAGAGACGTTTTAATCTTAGGTTTCGATGAAAATCGAGAATTCGTCACTTCTTACTTTAAACTTGTAATTCTAACAATTTTTCACTTCTTTTGACAACAATTCTAGATCTCTCATTAAACCCACTCTGATAATTGTAGTTTTCCGAAGATTACAACACCGAATTGATCGAAGAGCCTTACGTTTTTCCCGACTATGACGTAATGGATTCTATAGCAGGAATATCAATTCAAGGATACATGGATTACAAAAGCAATTTACCGTATTTGGACAGAGTCAGGGATAATTATCCGGGTACATTTTTCCTCTATACTGAGACTAGTTGTTGTAAGTGGATAAATTCACTTGAAAATATATCCGTCTTTCTCTTTAATATGAAGTACCTATTAATTTTTTTATATTCTGTTTTGAATACAGTAGGCCAAGGTCTGCCTGAGTTCGGTGGTTGGACATGCGCAGAGACATATGCAACTAAAATAATTCAGGCCTTAAATAACTGGGTGGTAGGATGGATGGACTATAATTTAGCATTAGATCATTTAGGAGGACCAACTTATATAGACGATCACTCGCTCCATTCTCCGATCTTAGTTGACGTGAAACGAGACGAATTCTTTAAGGAACCTTTGTTTTACATTATGGGACATTTTTCCAATTTCTTATTGCCTGGTTCTTACCGAGTTGAAACCGTAGCACCCAAAGGAGTCGAAGGAATTTATGCGGTTGCTGCGATTCTTCCACATGGTGGGACAGTCATCGTATTTTATAATCAGTAAATTATCAACTATTTCACTATTTATTTCGAAAATGGTTTTGAAAGTTGACTGATTGTTGTTTTTCTTTTTTTTTAGACTACAAACGAGCAAAAGAGTTACGTTTATAATCGACAAAAAATACAAACTCTCGATCGAAGTTCCAGGAAAATCTATAAATTCTGTGGTATTCTGGTAGAAAGAGAATTACTCTTATAACACATGGATCAAAATATGAATTAAATATTGAAAAAATTGTATACATTTATAATACTCACATTTTTTGAAATAAAAGTTTGAAAAACTGTAACTTTCATTCTCATTGCATCTAAACTCATTAAAACTTTTAATGAAACTTTTCATATGAAAAAAATCCATAAAATTTTTTCTTCATCATCCAAAACAATAAAAAATCATTATGAAAAATCAGAAAATGATTGACAAGTACTAGCAACTGATTAAATCAAAATCCTCAAGTCAAAAGTAAATTTAAGTTCAAAAAATTTAGCATCATTTAAATCATAGGCGTGAGGGAAACGGGGGCTCAACCCCACGCAATCTTGAGTTAACCTCCTAAATAATTTTCGTGTATGTTTCACTCAAGAAAATTCGTAAATACTTAATATTCTTAAAGGATAAACTATCGATATGTGACGAGTTCCCTACTAGGTGTTTAAAAATAATAACATTTTCTCAAAAAGTCAGTAAATTTTGTTGAAAATCGACAAATGTTTTCAAAAAATCGGCAAATGAAATGTAAATCGTCAAATTTTCCATAAAAAGCCGGAAAATTTTGTTCTAGATAGGAAAATGTCCACACTGTTTAAGAATTTTTTTCAAGAAGTCTGCAAATCTTGTAAATTATCCAAATAAATGAATTTTTTCGTAAATCGACAAATTTACGAAAACGTGCTGATTAACAACAAAAGTTTCCGATTTGTTTAAGAAAATTTCTCAAATAGTCGAAAAATTGAAGTGTAAACTGTCACGAAAAAGCACAAAATAAGAAAAAAACACAAACTTTTACTGTGTAGTATAGAAACAGAAAAGAACACGAGTTTTAGTGAAAAATTTCGAAAAATATTAAATTTTTTCTCTAAAGAAATGGATTTTTTTTCAAACATCAAACTACATAAAAAACAAATTATGTTCTATCTGAAAATCATCAATTTTTTAAATCTAAACAAAAATTAGGACCCAATGCAGGGAAAATAAACATTTTTGTTTCGCGTTTTCTTTTTTAACTGGGGCTGACACCCCCCCCCCCCCATACTGTCTACATATATTCACCAATGATTCAAATTAAAATTGATGGAACGATTTTTTGGTACGTATTTTTCATCGCCAAATAGATAGGTACACAAAGTTTAAATCTCGACAACGAACCTTTTTAATTCTGTGGTATTTTTGTAAAAAAAGCACGTACAAAGCCCAGTCTAACGTTCAGTAGTTCAGCTAAATTGATTTTTCAATTTTCAGCAAAATTTTCAAAATTTAACACACAATGCATGGCAAAATTACAAAATGTTTGAAAATAACCACCAATATACAATTTTTCAATCAATTTTTGAAATTTCAAGTCTAAAAAAGATGCAAAATACGTATATGAATTTGACCAAGTCGAAGTTGAAAAAATGAATCAGTGCCTCACTCTCGACCTTCCAAATCGACTGGAAGAAAAATAAATCATGTTTTTAGCAATTTTGATATAAAAAGAACATCATTTTTCAAAAAAAATAATCAATTTTCAAAAATTTACAAAAAATTAAAAATTTAACATGAGCATTGAGCAATCAAAAATTTGTTTGTGTGATATTTTTTACATGCTATTTCCAAAAATCAAAGATTCGTTCACATCAAAAGTTCCCTCGTGGACCCAAATAACTATCCATAGGTTTGAAATACTCGTACATACATATGTAGGAGGTAATTAGGTATATGTGATCCGTGCAGGGACAAGGTACTTGAAGTCGGAAAACTGAATTTTGCGTTGAAACCAAAAAACGAAAAGTGGACAATTTTTTCAAAATTTTTTTTTTGCATTTTCAAGTATAGTTTTGTTTTTCTCAGAATTTTGTTTTTTTTGGAATTCAAGAATTTCTTAACTGACTTTAGGTACCTTTTTCCTGCACGGGTCACATATGCATTTTTTTAAAATAAGGCCTATTACCAATTTTTTTGACCTACAACTTACGATTTAAAAAACTTCATTTTACGAAGGTGCCTTATCCAACCTGAAAAATGTTGACGCCACAGTTGATCTAATTTTTCGAAAATTAATGTCGAAGAATCTGTAACGTTGATCTAATTTCTCAAACGTTTGCATTCTTATAAAAATACGAATGCAGCTGCTCCAGGATTCTATGTTTAAAAATACTTTCATAATGAAAGACTGACTTGTTACTTCATAATTAGCTACCTACATAAAATACTTTGGTTTGCATTAGAAAAAAATTCAAAACAAAGTTTCTCATACTTCAGTTAATCGAGTGCTAGCGAAATGTTACGAGCTTTTCTTATCAGAAATAAGTAGGTCTTATACCTATATGAATTTTCTTAACATTGTGATAATGTAAATTAAACGATCAAAATACGATAAACTACAAACAAGATGATTCAACGAAAACATCCCACTTACCCAAAAAGGAGGAAAAACGTACACTGCAGATATTCAAATAACCACAGATTGAAATACGATGGTGAGTGTATCTTCATATTCATTCCAATGATAATTCCAAAGTACATCTGAAAAAAAAATCAATCAATATTAAAAACGTGATCACCTTTTCAGTATTTTTCTACATCCTACTCATATTTCTATCAAAAATTAAAAAGGCACAATCACAACTGGCCAACGACCTAAATGAAAATATTTCAAATATCGCGAACAGCCCAAATTCACCAGCCAATTTTTCATTCTCCGAAAACTCGTCACATACATATCAAGCTGTTCCTACCATCGCAGAACAGGCAACCGAGATAACACCACTCATCAAGCCAGATTCGAGCTCGTCAATTGCTACTTTTCACAGATCACCAGCCACGTTCAAAAAAAGTGTTTCAAATATCGATGATTTAGAATTCGCCAAAATAGAGCCATCAGATCACAGAAATATGATCAAAGTCCAATCTGAGAAATTAGAAGAAACATCTGACATTGTTGTCTCTTCCAAAACTAATTCGAATGATGATTTTTGCTCGAAAAACAGTTCGCTGATTAGTTTCAATAGTACTGGAGGAACTGAATTTGAAGTCGTTGAAGAAATTAACTCTACTATAGCTAATTCGAATGATGATTTTTGCAAGAAAAACAGTTCGCTGATTAGTTTCAACGGTACTGGAGGAACTGAATCTGAAGTCAATGAAGAAACCAACCCTTCTACGTTGAATTTGACTCGTTTCACCATACGTGAGTCTCATCGTAATTCTAAAATGATTTATATTCATAAGCGCACCCAAAGGGGGGCTCAGGGGGCTCGAGCCCCCCCTCCCTTAAGCTTCGATAGGCGATTTTTTTATTACAAAAATGTGAAAAAAGTGATAGTTTTGCTCTTGAAACATGATTTTTCAAAACATTTTCACCCGAGCGAAGGGCAGTATTTTAGTCCGTCTATTTTAAAAATTGATAATTTTTCACTGATCTTTCGGTCAAAAATCACTGATTTCTCAATCAATTCCCAATTTATCTGAATTTTTTAATTGAAATTTCACTCCCCCCTATTTTTTCCGAATTTTGAGTCCCTCCCATAAATAATTTCTGGGTGCGCTTCTGATAATTCAAACGAATACTACATATTTCTCACGACAGCGGACAAAAAAGAATACAGAGAAGCTGAAAAAATGACCAAATGTACTCCCAAAGACTTCAACAAAGGTGGTATCGTTTGTGTATGCAATAAAACCTACTGCGATAAGTTGTTACCAATACCAGTACCAAATCCCTGGAATTTTTTTTGGTATAAATCTTCCCACGATGGATATCGGTTTCATAGAACTGACGGTCAACTTTCCAAGTGGTCCACTAAAGACTACGTGAATGGTATAATGGACTTGATTTATTTTCTTCTTTCATAAAAATATTGCTTGGCTCTTTGCAACGACAAAATTTCACATGTTTCCTTCCCAGATTCCATTTTCATTACCACCGATCTTGAAGGGGTTAAGGACCCTCGAACAATTATAGGTTACGGTGGAGCATTCAGTGATTCTGCGTGTAGAAATATTCAATCGTTGAGCGAGCAAACTCGACGACACTTCATGCGGTAATTCTCAATTTTTTCCAAGTTTTAGGATTTATTGTTGGTTGTGTTGAATATAGTACAGGCGAATTAGCATATTTATGAAAAAAAAATTTTGGCGAGCAAAGCATTTATTGCGGAAAATTTCCGAGAGTGGTCTCCCCTCAAGAGTTACTACCCCGCAGAGGGGCTAACCCTCCAAAAACTGTTTTTTCACATTATCCCCCCAGGATTTGATTTTAGGGCAAAAATAGCTCAGTACTTTTTTGTTCTACACGCAATTTCCAACATTTTTTGTACGACTATTAGCAGAGGAGATAGAGAGTACTGAAGGAAGGAGGTTTTAGGAAATATACATTATTTGAAAACGTGATAATAAGTATAAAATCCTACTAAACTGTATGTTTTGGGATGGAAATCTAGACCCTCTGATTTTATACCTATTATCACGTTTTCAAATAAAAGTATATTCCCTCCCCCCTCCTTCAGCACTCTCTATCTCATCTGCTAATAGTCATACAAAAGAAATTGTCGTGCAAAAAATGTTGGAAATTGAGTGTAGAACAAAAAAGTATTGAACTATTTTTGCTCTAAAATCAAACCCTGGGAATATAATGTAAAAACCCCGTTTTTGGGGACGGAGGGGAGGTTAACCCCATCACCACCAATAAAATTAGCCCGAGGTCTGCGGGGGGTGACTCTTGGGGGTTATTTTGGGGACCATTCTCGAAAATTTTCTACAATAAAAGCCTTGCTCGCCAGAAATTTTTTTTTTTGATTCGTCTCTGCTAAGTAATATTATTCTTTCGTAGGTCTTACTATGGTTTATATGGATTGGAATATAACTTGGGAAGAGTTCCCATAGGTGGGACTGATTTCTCACCGAAGTTTTATACTTATATGGATGTTCCAAAAAAATTCAAGTTTAATGAACAAGACTTTAAGTACAAGGTTCGTTATCATCAATATTACCTTAATATCTATTAGGGCGGATTGAAAAATATCCAGAATTTTGACGGAAATTGGTGAGGTAGTTTACTTCGAGTGGGAAACCTTTCAGGAAAAATTTGAGTCCTCCAGCCCAAAGGGGGACGGAGTTAGGAGACCCCAAAGTTAGGGTCATTTCGAAAAAAACGAGTTTTTTCCACTTTTGGGTACTGCCACCAGCTGGGACCCTCAGTCACCCCAAAATGAAGTGATTAGAGTTTCTCCCGTGAAATTAGATAGCACTTCTTCCCCTCAATGAGGGGTTTGAAAGTTGCATATCACGAAATTTACAATTTTTTCCATTTTTACCAAATTAAAATTACTCACTCAAAAATCAAGTCACGGATTAATCAGTCAAATTCCACTGATTCCCCTGTTAATCAGTGACATTTTACTGCCAATCAGTGAAAAATTACCGATTCAAATAGTGAATTTTGATTATTGAATCAGTAAAAATTAATTGACTGATTTCAATCAGTAAATTTTTTCACTGATTCCTACAGTGACTCAATTTTGTCGATTTAAATTAGTCAATTTTGACTGATTCAAATTAAGAGAGTACATTAAATTTGCTATTTCATCAAAAATGTTAGCAGAGTTTAAAAAACAAGTAGAATAAAAATGTTTTGAATTTTCTGAAATTACCCACGCCGTATTCCACCTAATCCAATTTTTCCCAATTTCCGAATCTGAAATCCTGTGGTGATGATGCCCACCCCCTCCCATTCCACTCATTCACGCTCTGACTCTATTTTCAACAGATTCCCGTTATTCAAGAAGCAATAAAAATTATTCCCAAACAGCTGAAGCTCGTTGGGTGCTCATGGACAGCTCCAAAATGGATGAAAACAGCTTGTAAAAATTTCGACGGCGAATTGAAACCCGAATATTATCAATTATACGCAGAGTATCACGCAATGCAAGTGAATTCATCGCAAATCAATCAATTGATATGAAATTCCTCCTATATTCCTCACAAATGTTACTTTCAGGTTCTTGGACCATTACGCCAAAAATGGAATAGAATTTTGGGCTCTGTCGGCAGGAAATAACCCAATGATGCCGTACAAAGTAACCAAACCTCCTTTTATGATAAATGGCATGAAATGGTCACCATACAAGCAGAGCAAATGGGTCAATCAATACTTGAAACCAACATTGAATTCATCTGGTTATCAACACGTTGAATTGATTATCGGGGACGAGAATCGAGATATGATAACATATTACTTGAAATGGGTAAGTTCGGGATGTATTGATCAAAGTTCATCTCCTTCTTGCACACAAAAGAATGAGTAGACTTGATTATTTTGAAATTTCGAAGAGTTAAATCAATACTGAATAAATCCTTGACTTCCTGCAAATATCCAAATTCTTCGACAGCTTACGAGAGTCTAGTTTGTGAGCACCGATGAGGAAATGGAAGAGGCATCTTTTTTTTTGACGTTTCAGTGGGTAACAAACGACTGAATCCTTCCTGTTTGACTCGTGCGCTCCATCAATTACCAAGCAACTCGATTTTTTTCAAAGTTTATACCCATTTTCGAATATTTTTAAACCCTAGATTTTTTATTTCGAATAAAATTTTTTCTCAACACTGGAGTTTCTTTCTCCAATTTTTTTTCTCAGGTCTACAATTTTTTTATTCCGAATAAAATTATTTCTCAGCACTGAAATTTCTCCCTCCAATTTTTTTCTCAGGTCTACAACTTTTTTATTTCGAATAAAATGTTTTCTTAACACCGAATTTTGTCCCTGAAATTTTTTTCTCAGGTTTACAATTTTTTTTTTCGAATACAATTTTTTCTCAACACTGAAATTTCTCCCCAACTTTTTTCCCAGTTCTGCAATTTTTTTATTTCGAATAAAAATGTTTTTCAACATTGAAATTTCTCTCTCCAATTTTTTTCTTAGGTCTACAACTATTTATTTAGAATTACATTTTTTCTCAACACTGAAATTTCTCCCTCCAATTTTTGTCTCAGGTTTAAAATTGACAAAGGCTAAATATTGTCTTATGGAAATCAGCCAATGTGATTTTTAACCCAATAACACAATTATGTTGAATAAATACTTTTAGATATAACATATTTTAGTCATCATGTTACAGTTTTTTGAACCTTTGAGAGGTGAGAAATGTTACGATGATGGGAACATCTATCTCAAAAACGAAGCCTTCAATGATGTATCCGGAATAAGCGTTCACGGTTACTTCGATTTTCCGGAAAATGAAATTTTTTTAACCCAACTCCAAAAGACATACTACAAGAATAAGTTCATCATTTTAGGCGAAACCGCCTGTTGTAAGTAACTACTTGATCAATCCTTTCCTCCTTTCTAATAAAAATAAAAATCATAATTCATAATTTTTCAGCCGGTAAACCTCAACTAGGGGCTTGGGATTGTGCGGAGAGTTATGCCAAGCAAATAATGAACGTATGTTGAACACCACATCTCCATCGTATCGTTAACCCTCATTCATCATAAATTTCTAAATGTTTTAAATTTTTAGTACTTTCATCACGGATCAACAGGTTTCATCGATTGGAACTTGGCTCTAGATCTGGAAGGAGGTCCTACTTATTTGAACAATTTTCTCGATGCCGCTATAATAATCAACACAGAGAAGGATGAGTTCTACAAGCAGCCGATGTATTACGTAATAGCGCATTTTTCAAAATTCATGATCCCCGGATCGGCCATATTACCTCACATATTTCCAAACAATTCCACATCAACGGGAATCGCGGTGATTGCAGCTGTGAGACCGGATGACAGTTTAGTCATTGTGGCTTATAACAGGTAAATTCATAGGCAACGAAAAGTGAATTCGTTTTAAAAGCTCACTAAAAGGCATCTAAGTGATTCGTTCATTTCTGTATTAAGGAGTCCGAAAATGCAAAATGCGGTATTCGTCATCGATAGACAGCATCAATTATCGTTGAATATTTCAGCCAAGTCCATCAACTCCGTAATAATCGAGTACCCAGAAACGAAATGAAATATCAAAACTTCGATAGGATTTCTTTGCTTAACAAATATTCCTTGTTTAATTCATTATTTTTTTTAAAATTAAGTAGGTTGATACATAAATTCGACAAAAATAAATTTTTCAAAGAATACGTCAATTCCAAGTTTGTTTTTTTTGAAAAATGTAAATTGGTACTGGATATTTAGAAAATCGAATTCAATAAAATTTTCAATTTTTGAAAGGTAAGTGTCATCATTTTAATGATTTTTATCACAATTCATCACCAAACAATTCTGTATATTTACAATAGCGGATCAAATCGGAAATTTTAGGAGGAGGGGGACATTAAATTTTTTAGGACAATCTTTATTCCGATTTCATTTATGCGGAAGGGATCCAAATACATCAAAAAATGACAGAAATCGAGATAATAAAAAACTAAAAAATGATGTGGGAATTTTTCAAAAAATACATATCTACATGTAGGTACATACTTTATGGAAAGAAAAACAAAAAAAAATAGGTACCGCCCGAGCCTCTGAGCAAAGCAAGGGCAACATTTTTCAGAATAAATTACTTTTCAACATTTTACCACGAATTTTCGGCTGGTTGGAAAGAGGACACAATATACCCTTTGCCCTTCATTCTCAAAGATTAGCGCCTGAAATTTATAATGAGGATCGTTGGACAAAATGCCCTCACTTATATTGAAATTGGTCAAATACCTATTACAGAAGAAGCAAGAACTGCAAAGAACTCAATTTCCAAAATTTAAAAATAAAAACATCATTGGGAATAGGGAGCTCTCCGGAGTTGATTCATGGGAAAATATACAGATTTTTTTCTATATTTTTTATTGTTCTCTCGCGATTAAAGCGAAATTGCGATTTTTAAATTTCGTGTGTTTTAGAGTAATTCTTTCCAAAAAAAAAACAAACAACAATTGAACTTACAAAGAAACCACTAAGTATCTGATTTAAGCAAGAGTGTGATTTTCGAAAAAAAGACGTTTTAAACCTTCCTAGCCAAAATTTCAATAGCCCAAGTTGATTTTTAGATGCTGGATGAATTTTTGAAGATTCAAAAATAATAATTTTCCAGCAAGAATGTGTGTATTTTTCATAGTAAGTATGTCAAATTTATTACTCGTGAATCAAAATATAAATCAAATATAGATAGGTACCTACAATTAAAAATTTTAAATAATAAATCAATCATTCATAAATTTCTTGTATTATTTATATTTTTTCAAAAAAATGTTATCTACTCTTAATAGTCTCATTGCTTTTCTTAACTCTCATCTCAAAACGTGAAAAAGAGGGAATTTATATACCATTTCATAATACTTTGATTGCAACAGACTGAAGCAAATTTTCGATAAGTATCATCACTTTTTTGCATATTTTGTGCAAGAAAAATAAAAATATTATAAAATTGCACAAAATCAAGCCAATTGAAAATAATATAATTTCATCTTACTTCAACCACATTTTTACGTATGAAGTATGAAGGAGAAAATACCTATCGCTAAAATAAAACAAGGGTAATTTTTTTTAGAGAAATCATGATTTTTATGCCAAAAACAAAAATTTTTTACAAAAAGTTTTCAACATTTACATATATAAAAATAATTAAAAATTTTTGAAAACAGAAATATCCCAACTGAAAGTAAAATGGACTGAAACCGAAATAGGTACATCGAAACTACATCTAAAAATAACCTCCCACGAAGTTAATTTTTCGAATTTTCTTCAAATTCAAAATTGCATCATGGTCGTGGAAAAATTCCGAATATGAAAATTTAATCAAATCAAGGTAATAGCTAAAAATGTAGCCTATTTTCGACCTTCCGAATCGATTGGAAGCGGTTTCCAGGCATTATGGAGCTACCAAAAAATTTGCATTCTTCTTTCAAAAAAACTCACAAACAGGATTCAAATGAACTTTAGAACCAACAAAAGAGAATTTACCTATATTGGTAACGTATTTATTAACTGAAGCAGAATAGGTACCTATTCCAAATTTGGCGAACTAGAAAAAATCTATTCCCTGCTCTGAATTTTCATCCTAATAATCACCCCACGATTTTTTCGAGCCTTTGAGGCTGGGATGCATTTTGAGATGAATTTTCATTCCAATAAACTCCCTACGATTTTTTCGATCTTTTGAGCCTGAGATGAATTTTGGGATGAATTTTCATCCCAATAATCATTCCAATAAACATCCCTCGATTTTTTCGAACTTTCGAGACTGGGATGAATTTTTATCCAAATAATTACCCTACGATATTTTCCAGCTTTTGAGGCTGGGATAAATTTGGGATGAATTAAATTCATCTCCGCCTCAAAATTTTGAAAAAATCGTGGCATGATTATTAGGATTAAAATTCATCACAGCCTTAAAATTTCGAAAAAATCGTGGGGTGTTTATTAGGATGATTATTGCGATGAAAACTCATTCCAGCCATCTCAAAATCAGAGATAATTTGAGAGAAGAGGACCAGAGGTCGATGTATGGTAGTAAAAATTACATTGAGTTTTTCAGTTGCAACAATTTCGGCTGAAATTTGCCAGAATTAGATATTGCAAAGTCAAAGTTCATTCTCACGTATTTTGATGGAATTCGAAAGAATTAAAAATGAACAACTAAGAACTGGAATAAGCCATTTTTTAATAATAAGCTCCAGAACATGATTAAAATATGCGAAATATGAGTTCTGGTGGTTGATAAGAGAAGAAATCAAGTTATGCCATTTTGTTCAGAAAAGAAAATACGAATATCTATTTTTTTAAGTATTGAATTTTTAAAGATCTTCCAAAAATCAAATTCGACTGCGTAGTTTTTTTAATGCTCTTTCCAAAAATCAACGTTTCGTTCAGATCAGAGGCTCTCTCGTAATCTCAAATTCCTGATTCGAAATAAGTGAACGTATTTTTATATTTTTAATTTCTACACATTTTCCTGATCAACAACTTATTATTCGAGAAATTTTTTTTTACGAAGGTGCTCTACTCAACCAGAAAAATTTAAATGCCACAATTGATTTAATTTTTCTAAAAGAATCTGTAACTTTGATCTAATTTCTCAAACAATTCTTCTTTTATAAAGCTGCAAAAGCAGCTGCTCCAGGACTCTTTGTTTAAAAATATTTTCGCACTGAAACATTGTCGATAATTAATATTTCATAATTAGCCACATAAAACGCTTAGGTTCGCATTTAAAAAAATTCACAACACAGTTTCTCGTACGTCAGTTAATCGAGTGCAAGTGAAACGTTGAAAATTTTTCTTATCAAAATTTACTTAGTTATGAATTTAACAATCAAAAAAAGTAAACTATAAGATGATTCGTCGAAACCATTCCACTTACCCAAAAAGGAGGAAAAACGTACACTGCAGATATTCAAAACGCCACACACTGAAAAACGATGGTGAGTGTATTTTCATATTCTTGCTTTAAAAATTCCAAAATACACCTGAAAAAAATCCAATCAATATTAAAAACGTGATTACTTTTTCAGTATTTTTCCACATCTTACTCATATTTCTACTAAAAATTGAAAAGGCACATTTGCAATCGGCCAACATCCAAAATGAAAATATTTCAAATACCTCGGACAATCCAAATTCACCACCCAATTTTTCATTTCCTGAAAACTCGTCACATACATCTCAAGCTGTTCCTACCATCGAAAAGCAGGCAACCGAGATAACTTTATTCATCAATCCTGATTCAAACACGTTAAACCCTACCATTCCCAGATCACCGATCGAATTCAAGAAAAGTGTTTCAAAGACCGATGATTTAAAACTGGCTAAAATCGAGCCATCTGATTACAGCAGTATGATGAATGTCCAATCTTTGGACGTCGGTAAATCAGGCGATTCTTTTATTGGGCCTCGAATGAAAAACACAAACTGGGCTCCTAGTGCCGATCAGAATACCAAAAATGAGAACCCCCTAATTCCTGGATTAAATCCCGATTCCAGCAAATCCATAAAATATGAAACCTCACAAAGCGTTTGTGATGATAAATTAAAAGAACCATCTAGAATTTCTGCTTCTTCCGGAACCAAATCGAATGATGATTTTTGCAAAGAAAACAGTACTCTGATTAGTTTGAGCGGTGCTGGAGGAACTGAATATGAAGTTAATGAAGGAAGCAACCCTTCGAAGCCGAATCAGACTGTACAAATGGATAACCTTCTTTTTACCACAGGTAAGTTTATTCGTAATTTTAAAATTATTATATCTAGGTCTAGGTAACTTACACGAATACTACGGGTTGGGTTGGGCCGATTCGAATCACTCATTTTATCATTCGAAAAATGATTCGAATCATCTGACAAGAAAATGATTCGTGATTACTTCGAATCATTCCTGTGATTCGCGATTCAAAATTTTTGTACTTTTCGAATCATTTTACGAATCATTTTTTTTTGATATTTTTTCTTTCTGATAATTTTTTTTTCGTATCTTAATATCTTTTTTCGAAATTTTTACCAAATCTTGATTTTTAGTATACATTTTTCAACTCTTAAAATTTTTTCTCCCAATTTTTTCCAACTACGAATTATTTGCTCAAACCGTTTCCTAATTCGTTTTTTTTGAGAATTTTCATTTTTTCACTTGAATTCAAAATTATTTTTCCAATCAAAGACTTTTCTCAATTTTTTTCAACTTTGACTTGATTTTTCTCATAAATTCTGAATTTTGTTTCCCACTTTTCCATCTATAAGAAATCTTCGATATAAATGAGTGAATGAAATGAAATCGATTTCTTTTGGGTGGAAAAGTGGGAAACGAAATTCAGAATTTATGAGAAAAATCAAGTCAAAGTTGAAAAAAATTGAGAAAAGTCTTTGGTTGGAAAAATAATTTTGAATTCAAGTGAAAAAAATGAAAATTCTCAGAAAAGATGTGAAGTAGGAAAAGGACTGAAAAAATAATTCAAGATGGAAAAAATTAGGAGAAAAATTTTAAGAGTTAAAAAATGTATACAAAAATTCAAAATTTGGTAAAAATTTCGAAAAAAATAAAGAATAAATTTCAAGATTAAAAATTCCCAATAAAAAAATTACTAGGTGGAAAAATTTTGAAGAAAATTTTGAAGTAATGCGAAGTAAAATTTTTTCAGAATAACTCAAGTCGCAAATTTTTTTGAAACAATTACAGTTTGGAGTCGAATTTTGGGAATTGGGGTGTTTTGAATTTGTAGGTCACACAATTATAAGAGGTACCAACTACAGAAAAATCGAACTGCATTTTGGTATTAATGGCCATTTTCATGAAATGATTCGAAAAATGATTCTTAAACTGCTATATATTTTTCACGACAGCGGAGACAGAAGAATACAGAGAAGCTAAAAAAATGACCAAATGCATCGTCAAAGAATTCAACAAACGTGACATCGTTTGCGTATGCAATAAAACCTACTGCGATAAACTGTTACCAATAGAATTACCTCCGGCTGGAAAATTTTCTTGGTATAAGTCTTCCTACGACGGATACCGGTTTCATAGAACTGACGGTCAACTTTCCAAGCATACAAAATATGTCAAGGGTATAATGAACTTGAAGATTTATTTTCTTCTTCTCTAAGTATTACTTTGCTCGTTGCAGCGACAAAATTTGACGTTTGTTTCCTTCACAGATTACTTTTACGTAAACACCAGTGAAATACACACCAAACAAAAATTTATAGGTTATGGCGGAGGATTCAGCGACTCCGCGAGTAGGAATATTGAATCGTTGAGCAAACAAACTCGACGACACTTGATGCGGTAATTTTCGATTTTTTTCAGTTTTTGCACGATTATGCTGAATACTATTTTTTTTTTATAGGTCGTACTATGGTCTATTCGGATTGGAATACAATATAGGAAGAGTTCCCATAGGTGGGACTGATTTCTCACCGAGGTTTTATACTTATATGGATGTTCAAAAAAAATTCATGTTGAGTGAGCAAGATTTTAAGTACAAGGTTCGTTATTATCAGTTACTTTACTACCAACATGGAAATGGAGTGTTTCTTAAGAAACGACTTTTTAAAAAAAATTCTGGAAGTCCACTTCCTCAGAATGTTTAATTTTCCCCTGAAAATGATATCGTCGAAATTTGAACCCTCTACCCTCAATTGAAAGCCATACCCATCGCCCTTTTTTTCTTTTCAGATTTGACAAGCGTAGAAAAACTAATTTTTTTTTTTTTGGTGAACTGGGGTGAAATTTTCATTATCTACCTATCATTTTACTTGAAAATCTGAAAATCTGATTTCATTTTTATTTTTAGGGATGAATTATTTCAGGACACCCTAAAATTAATAAAAATGGCTAAAATGGATTTTTCCAAAAACGTTCACTATTTTGACAGTGAAAGAATTTGTACTTGAAATACTTTCTGAATGATAAGGCGATCCAAAAAAGCTATTCGATTACGCCAAATTTTGGCATGTGATAAAGTTTGAGTTGAAACTGTCTCAGATTTTTTTCGTGATTTCAGTACTGAAATTTTAGCATCAGGTAAGAGTGAATAAATTCGAGATACGATGAGACCAAAATGAGGGAAGGGCATTGCAGCTTCTAAATTTAAAAAAAAAAGTTAAAGCAGATATCGTAGCCAAAATTTTCCAAAAAAAGGTGAAAAAAGTGACCACTTTTCTTGAATTTTGAAGTTTTCCAGACTTTTACATATGATATTCATGAAGCATCGGGGGGGGGGGGGGGGGGTATTTTTTCGCGTGAAGTATTTACAGCCCGAAATTGTGCATGAAGAAGCATGATTTGAAATGTATAGGGCAGACGCAGCCAGGGATACCCGACCATATGTCGGAAAAGTAAATTTCGAGAAAAACGCAAATTAAGAAAAAATGACCAAAAATATGGAATTTTTTTTTTATCAATTTGTGTATTATGAATCCTCTACTTTCATATGAGAATAGGTTCAGGTCCCAAAAGTGTCATCTTCTTGGTTAAAAAACGAATTTTGCAGAAGGCCTCTGAGAAACTAAAACCATACCATATGTCGGAATTTTATAAAAATAATGTTAAAATTTACAACTTTCATTATTATTGAAACGTAGTAGTGTTCAACAAATATCCGGATATCCAAATACCAAATACTATTTAAATTATCCGGATATCACACGGAAATTTCCGAACAGCTCCGAAAACATCCCGAAAACGGTTGAACTTTTCCGAGAGTTCCCGAATTCTTTCACGAACCCTCACAAAATTTAAAGGTCGATTATCGAAATTGAAGAATCGATTATCAAAATCGAAAAATTGATTATCGAAATCGAAAAATCGAAATTGAAAAATCGATTATCGAAATTGAAAATTTAATTTTTTCCCGTTGAAACTCTTCATTTCGATTATCAGGATATTTTTTTGTTGAACACTAATTTTCAAAGCATGATTTTCACCGTTTGGTTTGTAAAGTTGTTTGACTTGCACTATGATTTCATTTCTCAATGCACGTAATTTCAGGTTCGTTTTAATGAACTACAGTGGTGTACGATTATTAAAAAAAAAATTTTGTACCAAAAATGTCATTATTTCTTGAAAAAAGATGATTCCCGACATATGGTATGGTTTCGATTTTCGATGCCGGCAACTTCTGGAAGGGGTCAATGACCTAAAGTGATGTAAGAGGACGTAAATAAACCATTTCCGATGAGAAAAGTCGTTTACAGAACATAATTTTTTTTTATTCATTGAAAACAGTTCCAAATTTTGTTTTGCGTTTTTCTCAAAACTTTGATTTTTGAAAATCATTTTTTGACAAACTTTGAAAAATCATAGAAAATTCATTTCTCAACCTTTTTTAATGCGGTTTGCGCTATTCGAAAGGTACAAGTCTGTACTACTTAAAGAGCCAAAAAAACGAAAAAAAAAATTTCCGACATATGGTCGGGTATCCTTGGCTGCGTCTCAGGGTGTTTAACAATTTTTTTTTCAAAAACCACTTCTCATTTTTACGAGATTTTTGAATTTCCTTTTCCAGCCACAAAAACGACTCAAATTAAATTCTAAAACTTTTTGATCCCCTCCCCCACATAAAAACTTGAGGATTTGAATTTATTGTAGAAAAAATTTTTAATAAAAAAGAAAAACTTTATTTTAAAGAAAAATTTTAAAGCTTTGAAAAAAGAAAATAATACATAAATTATGTCAGGGTACATCTACCAAATCATGCGAATCGAATGAAAATTCGGGGTTTCCGGGCTTGAAATTTGAAAATTTATCTACAATTCATTGCTCCTCCCTCCCCCCTAAAAAAACACATGCCTCAAATTTATGAATTCCACGCAAGCCCTTGAAATGTTTTCGGTTTACCCCAATGAATGAAAAATTGATGAGAGATAAGGTCGAAAATGTTTAGGAAAAAAATCTTCAAAAGTTGAAAATTTGTCACTTTTCTCTCATTGAGGTTTTCCAAAACGTAGCCAATAATTTCGAATTCTCTTCCATTTCCTCCGTCTTCTTTTCAACATCACATCGTGGTCAAAAGACATCGTGGTATTTTTTCTCATCACGCTTATTAAAAGAAGAGAAAATTTTTCAAGATGAATTCTGTAGAAAAAAAGTTGGCAAAAGAGTGGAAATTACCACCGAGCGTAACGAGGAATTTTTTTTTAAAAGACTTGCGTTATTTTGTATATCACGGTAAATAAAAATGACAAATAGAAAAATTAGTCAAGAGAAGCGATAATTTGACCCGAGCGGAACAAGGGTGAAATTTGTTGAAAAATTTACCTATAATAAAATAAATAAAACAACCCTTTTTCAGATGATTTATCCTTTTTTTTAAATTTTTTTAATTTTCTACACAAAATTATAAAATTTTCTGACCTTTTTCAGGTTTTTCAGAAAGTGAATACCCTAAATTTTGGGTTCCTCTCTTCCTCAAGGGTTACCTTTTTTGTCTGAAATAGAAATAACCCTACCACTTTCACACTTTTAAGCTATGACGCCCCATTAGTTTATCAATATTCCAAAAAAAATAAAATTTTAAAAATTGGTAATATCATGGGTACTAAATTTTGAAAAAAAATGAATTCCAACAGATTCCTGCTTTACAAGAAGCGATCGAAATTATTCCCGAAGACCTTAAGCTCGTAGGGTGTTCGTGGACAGCTCCCACATGGATGAAAACAACCGACAGGGAATTAAATGGTGAATTGAAACCCGAACATTATCAATTATACGCAGATTACCATGTGATGTAAGCGAATTTATCGCAATTCAGTCAATAGATATGAAATTCCTCATCTATTCTCCACAAATCTTGCTTTCAGGTTCTTAGACCACTATGCCAAAAATGGTATAAAATTTTGGGGTCTGTCGGCAGGAAATAAGCCAATGACGCCGTTCAAAGCAACCGAACCTTCTTTTAAAAATGCCATGGCATGGTCACCATACAAGCAGAGTAGATGGGTCAATCGATACTTGAAACCAACATTGAATGCATCTGGTTATAAACACGTTGAACTGATTATCGGGGACGAGAATCGAGATATGATAACATATTACTTGAAATGGGTAAGTTCAGGGTGTGTTGATCAAAGTTCATCTCCGATTTGGTTATTTTGAAATTTCGAAAAGCTAAATCAATACTGGATAAATCCTTGACCCCTACAAATATCCAAATCTGTAAAATAGAACGAGAGTCTAGTGTAGATTTGCTATTTAGAAATTTCAAGGAGTGGAATAACTACAAAGCTCGACATGGAAAATGCTGGTTAAAGTTTAATGGGTGATTTTTATAGTATTTTTCACGCTGATCACGAAAAAATCAGTAAAAAAATTCCATCACCCAAGAATTTTTCGCAATTTGAATTTTTTGTTGAACAGTTTTTCAACTTTTTTTGATAACTTTTGACACTTGAAGTCAATTTTCTGGCGAAAGAAAGGGTTCTACGAAAAAAATGAACGATACATAAATTGTAGAGCGTAAAATTTCTTTTCAGTAAAGTCCAATTAGTTTTTTTTCTTAGATGGCTCAGTTTTTGAGATATTTTCAATTTTAAAAAAAGTTGAACTTTCAACTTTCAACTGAAATATCTCGAAAGCTAAGCCTTCTAAGAAAAGTCTAATCGGACTCTACAGAAAGACAATTTTGCGCTCTATAATTTATGTTCTATTCATTTTTTTCGTAGAACCTTTTCTTTCGCCAGAAAATCGACTTCAAGTGTCAAAAGTTATCAAAAAAAGTAGAAAAACTGTTGAACAAAAAATTCAAAGTGTGAAAAATTCTTGGGTGACGGACTCCTTTTTTCGTGATCAGCGTGAAAAATACTATAAAAACTACCCATTAAACTTCAAAAGTTCAAAAATGTCGACCTGTGCTATCAGTGGTGTCGGAAAATAGGGTAAAAGGGGTACATTGTATGTACTCCTAAAATCGGTGGTTGAGGTGCAAAATATCAAATGCCCCCCCCCTCCCCCAACATTCACTACTACACCAGATAGAAAATTTCTTTTTTTTTCTTTCTTTTAAATAGAAAATTTCAAAGCATTAAAACATGAAAAAAGTCTTTTGTTGAGCATTAAAAACCCAATTTTTTTGAAGCTTCACTTGGGCAGAATAAACTCACTATTATATGAACGATTTGAGACGACATTACAAAAGAAGACTGCCTTTACAACCCCTCCCCCACGCATCAAAATCCTTCTAGTATTCCAAGTCTCAATACACACGTTGTACCCTCACAAAAAAAGCTTCCCAGCGATTGATTATAAATTCTTGCTCCTCCTTCAAGTTTCCAAATCTGTGATATTTGTAACAATGCAATAAGTATTTTTGAAACCCCAAATGGAAGGCTACACTATTTTATGAACACTCAGCATGATTTTCAGCACCATTATAAAATTATTTATGTACAAGAGAGGTATCCCAACTCAAAGTAAAATTTTGAGCCCAAACATAAGTAAATCGAAAGTAAATTACCTATAAAAGAACTCCATAACCAAAATTTCAGGGGCTGAAGTTCATTTTTAGAATTTTGACGAATTTTTGAAGTTTCAAAATTACCTCATCGTCCTGTAAAATATGAAAATTTAATCTAATGAACGAAAAGATCTGAAATTTGATATATTCCCTACTTTCGACCTGCCAAATCAATTGGAAGCAATTTTGAGACGTTTTGAAGCCATCAGAAAATTTGCCCAAAAATGTGAATTTGAACTCAAAGTTATGAATTTTGGAAAATTGTGCTTGTATCGATCAAATAGGTCACCAATATAGGTAATTTGCGATTATAGGTGCTGAAGTTCATATAGACCATTTCTATGGGCTTTTCTCCAGCGCTGGAAAATTCCAAAATTCTCTGATGGCTTCGAAACGTCTCTAAATTGCTTCCAATCGATTTGGCAGGTTGAAAATAGGATACCTAATACCTATATACCAAATTTCAGTTTTTTTTCGTTGATTATATCAAATTTTCATATTTTTCAGGGCAATGAGGTAATTTTGAAATTTCAAAAATTCACCAAAATTCGAAAAATGAACTTCAGCACCTGAAATTTTTGGTTATGGGGCTCTTTTATGATGTACTTTTAATTTATTTTTGTTTGGACTCAAAATTTCACTTTGAGTTGGGATACCTCCATTGTTAGAATAAAATACATGTATCATCAACATCAATAATTTTGTTGACAGTTTTTTGATCCTTTGAGAGGCGAAAACTGTTCTGATGAGAAAGGGTTTCTCACAAACGAAGCATACAACGATGTATCAGGAATAAGCCTTCACGGTTACGGCGATTCTCCCGAAAATAAATTTTTTTTAACCCAAGTATCAAATTTATACCAAGAGGATAAGTTTATACTTTTAGGTGAAACCGCCTGTCGTGAGTAACCTGTCACTAGTTCCCCTCCACCCTCTTAAAAAATTATAATTATAATCGCAATTCATAATTTTTCAGTTGGTAAACCTCAACTAGGGTCTTGGAATTGCGCCGAGCGTTATGCTAAGCAAATGATGAACGTATGTAAAACATCCCTTCTCCATCGTAAATATATTATAATTCAACAGTGATTTCTAAAGTTTATCATTATCAACTTTCAGTACTTTTTTGAGGGGTCAACAGGATTCATCGATAGAAACTTGGCTCTAGATCTGGAAGGAGGTCCTTCTTATTTGAACAATTTTCTCGATGCTGCTATAATAGTCGACACAGAGAAGGATGAGTTCTACAAGCAGCCGATGTATTACGTAATAGCACATTTTTCAAAATTTCTGATACCTGGATCAGTTGGAGTAGATTTACGCCCATTTAATTCCACTTCCACGGGAATCGCAGCGATTGCAGCTAACAGGCCGGACGGAGCTGTAGTCATTGTGGCTTATAACAGGTTAGTAAATCCATGGCGAATAAAATGTGAGCTTGTTTTACCAGCTTACTAATTGAAATAAGTAATCATTTGTTTTTATTTTGAAGGAGTCCGCAAAAGCAAAATATAGTGTTCGTCATAAATTTAAAGCATCAATTCTCGTTGAATATTTCAGCCAAGTCCATCAACTCTGTGATAATCACGCTTCCATAGGAACCAAAAAATATCGATGGGTTAGCTTCGCTTAACTAATATTTCTTATTCATTTTTTTTTTAATAAGTAGGAACTTATAATTTTAATGACAATAAATTTTTCGAAAAATATGTCAATTCCATGTTTTTTTTAAAATAATTCCTTTTCTCTGTTTGAAAAATTCCAAACACTTTTTTGAAATTGACCAGATTTTACCGAAAAGGCAAAAAACCATGGTAATCTCAATTTACAAAATTTAAAAAAGACAGAAGTGGAAAAAGGAAGCTCTCTTTTGAGTCGATTCTTGGGAAAATATTGAGATTAGGAATATTACTGTTCTTCCACGCTTAGGTATTTTCGTTTTTTTTTTGAGTTTTGGAATAGATTTTTTCTATTGATTATTGAAAAAAACTGCTACTGGATTAAAAGAAAATCACCCGAGAACTTTGCCTGCAATTTGAACGTTGAAACATATTGTAATTTTTGGAAAAAGCATGATCTAAAACATTTATGGTCTGAATATCAGCTGCTCAAGTTGATTTTCAGATTTCAGACGAATTTTTAAGGATTCAAAAATAATCATTTTTCAGACATGAATGAGCTTTCTTTTCTAATAAAAAAGTTAAGCACTTCTTTTTTTGTAAAAAAATGAAATTTAGATCTTTAACGCATATCTATCTACTGACCCCCCTCCAGATCCAAATTTTAACATTTTCGGTCATTTTTTCCAGAGGACACAAAAATTAATTTAACCATCCAAAAATCGAATTTTAGCCCACTTGTTCATTAATAACGAGATTATTCACAATTTTCGCGATTTCGTGACGGACTCCAGGAGCATTTTTTTTTTACCAACTTTATAAATGAGAGAGAGGGGAGACAAAATCGCATTAGAGGCTCTAAAACGGCTGATAATAGTGAAATTTAAATCAATTGGATCAATAAGGGAGGCTGAAATTAGTAAGAGACTAGATTTTCATCATTTTCACTGAAAAATACACTCATTTTTAAAAATGAAAAAAAAAAATTCTAAAAATCAACTTGGCCGATAAAATTTTAGCCAAGGGAGATTTTACATAATAGTCTTTTCAAAACCGGCTTGATTTTCGCACTGGTTGAAAAACCAAAGTGGGACTAAGTTTTGTAAAAGTATTTTTTATTCTTTTTTTCGTGATATCTAAGTGCATTTTCACTTAGTCTGTTTCAGCGAAAAAATTTTCAACATGGATTCAAGGCAAGGAGTAGGCTCGAATTTTTTCAACTCAAAAAAACATTGCAAGAAAACTTCAAAACCCAAAAATCAAACGTAAAAAAACTCGAAGAATTTTTAACGCGAAATTTTTAAAAACTGATATGTAAGCAATAAATTTTGAAAATTAAAAAGAATTAGAAGGTTTGAAATATCTGAATTCTTGACAAAAAATCAAATTTGATCTGAAATTGGTACCTGAGAACATTATTTTATTTTTATTTTTGGTTTTTGAAATCAGGCTGATAATGTGATTTTTTTAACTAAATTTTTTCAGTCAACACTGAGCACGAATCCAACGTTAGTTTTTTAATTTATCCATTTTCCCACATAAAAAGCTCAGATTTGAAAAAATTCATGGTTATAAAATTTGTAAAACTTTGGATAGAATTATAAACCTTGGAGAGCTTTTCTGGTTTATACAAACGTTAGTTTTTAAAAATGTCGAGAAAATGTGGAACAACTGAATAGCAGCGAGGAAAATTTTATCCACTTGGTAGATTTTTTTTTTTAAACGTGAATTTAGTTAATTTACAAGATTTTGGAATGAATTTCAAGATTTAGAGGGTCATTTTTCCAAAAATTTGTTTAAAAATGGTTGAAATAATTTTGGAGGGAGGCTAAATTGGAAACAGGAAAAATTGACATATTTCTCACTTTTTCGTATTTCCAAAAAATTATCATTTTCATGGATAGAAAATTTCAATACATAAAGATTCGCATAAAGTCTCAATATGCATTGGAGTAATTTGACCAGCTGTACTTGAACATGAATTGGGTTTTACCATTTGGTCATTTTTTCCTGAAAAATCGTCGTTTCCAAGTTTAAAATGACCGTCACGGACAAGGAAATCACGTGAAACGAAAGTTAATAACAGATTCGTGTTCTATGACCCAGAATTACCAGGAATTTTCAATTTTTCCGAATTTGAAATAATTTGTCAAACCTTGTAGATACGCTCGAAGTACCCCACTTTGAGTGGCGAGAAAACTGAAAATTTATTAATCACGTAATCTCCATGTCCTTGGCTACAAATAAAGTTTAAGAGAATCAATTTTTGCTCAGCCAAAACTCAGGTACGAATTTAATGAACGAGATGCAGTGAAATTAAGAGAATTCCTGAATTATTCAGTTCACTGTCAGAGTTCACATCGAAAAGAGGGGAGAGACTCCATCACTGAAAAAATTCTCCTACGTGAACACAAGAAGAGTTCAGGGTTCAGGGTAGTGCCATTCAAAGTAACGACTGAAAATTTTTCCTCTTCAAATAGAATTCTGCAATATTTCATTCTCAAAAAAAATGGACGTTATGGAATTTTGGAAAAAAAACTCAAAAATTTTTGAGCCCAATTTTGAACTTCTATCTCGATATAAAAAAATCATCCACTTCTTTCCCCCAATTTTCATATTTTGTCAACATTTTCCATTTCAATGATTTTTTTTCGTTCATCAATAAACAAAACACCTACTACGAAAATTACCCAATACTTTTGTCACTCATTGCCAACCCTCAAAACAGGTAATTATTACTTTACACAACACCTGGCCAGCTTCGAAACCAAAAAATGTACAATTCCATTTGTCAGTTACCTGCGTACATTTTCAAGCTACAATTAATTATATTTGTTTTTGTACGTTTATTAAAAGTGAAAAAAAAAACCTCCAGCTTTAATAGCATGTCATAACATGAGAGATTCGTGTTATAATTTTCTTACACGTCGCTGCACTTGTAATTGTAATTTTCTCAACTTCGCCTAATTGTACGCAACAGATAATCATCGTGCGAGTTATTTAATTATTTAATTAAATTCGAGGATCTTTAATCGTTGAAAAAAACTCGCCAATGCCTTCATCATTATGATTCAATCCCTAAGCCATCGACATCCAATTGTTTATTGATTTGAAAACACGAATAAGATGAAATTTTATCATCGCAAACCAACGATCGAAATGGAATTTTTCCACAGCACGCAAACAAATCATTAAAAATTTCTAAAAAAATTAAAAGTCACATACTTCTTCACGCAGACGTGGTTAAAATTATTAAACACTTGAAGGGTTTCGTAGCTTATCGTAATTACGAATTGTAAGTGAACGTGAATATGTGACACTTCGAATCGATACCTTCCGCAAAAAATGTTTATTTTTTCACGCGTGTTTACATACTGTAAAAAAATCGCATAATTCGTGATTTTTGAGTAATTTCACGAAAATAACCTCGTTCGAGATGATTTTTAAAATATATATATACTCCCCATTGTTTTATTTTCCAGTAGTTATAGTTTCTTGTTGATTATTCGAATAGTCTTCTCTGAGAAAGATCTTCTAATCATGAATTTTTTCAGCCTAATTGTATCAGTTTTCGCGTTAGTTGTTGCATGCCAAGCCGAATCTGTTTTAGAGAAGTATAAACAAGACTGCGAAAAGGTTGGCGATGTCGAACCTTTACTCAAAAACGATAAACTCGTGACTACTCATGTAAAATGTCTTTTGGGTGAGACCAAATGTAGCCCTGACGGAGAAAAAATAAAAGGTGAGTAATTTTATATGTTTCTCCACTTACTTAACATATCTGTACTTTTGTATACTTTCACTCGATTTTTTTTGGTGAATGGGTTGAGACCACTTTTCAACTAATAGGACATTTAAAAGACAGGTTGTTAAAAACCTCCATAGAAATTTTCAAGTTTTTAAATGCCTCGAATGAAAAATACAAAGATTGGGATTAATAACCATTTTGGTGTCTAGGGAAAAACAGACGAATGAAATCGAAAAATTTTCACTCTGCTGAAATACACCAAAGGCCAGTAGTTGACAGCCAAAAAATTTACTCCAGGTGAATTTTTTTTTGGAATAGCAATTTTTAAAATTTACCTATATTCGTTTCCAAAACTATGGAAGCTGCAATTGAAGTGAAAATTGCGCCAAAATGTAAAAGACCCCATATAATTATGGTAAAACAGCGAAAAAATAATGTTAATTTTAAAGGTCGAATTATTTAAAAAAATTGAACAATTTTTCAAAAAAAAAGTGAGAACTGCGTGCTTTCAAAAATATCAAAACTCATTCATGCTGATAAAAAAATTAAAAGTGGAGAAATAGCCATTTTGTTGAAAAATGAGGACATGCACAGAAGGAAATTCATGTAAGTTTTAAATAATATTTGGAAATTGGAGTTTAAGGTCACACTTGACTTCAAAAAAAAAATTGAAAATTTGTTTTTCAAAAAAGAAAACAGATATTTTGAAAATAATTTTAGAAGAGTATAAAAGTAAAAAGTTTCAAAATGTGACCCGTGCAGGGACAGGGTACCTAAAGTCGGAAAACGGAATTTTGCACTAGAGCCAAAAAACGAAAAATGAGCAATTTTTTTCAAACATTTTTTTTTGCGTTTTTAAGTGGTTCAGACCCTTACGCAGCGGTTACCAAAATTTCACTTCGGAAAACCTACTACAACACGTCTAAATGACGTTCAAACCGACTGAGGAAAAGGTACCTAAAGTCGGAACGTTAAAAAAATGTGCATGTGCTGCAAAATGCGGTCTGTTGAAGGTAAGAGGAGCCTCGGGATTCTTCCAGACTAGAAAAATAAAGTGAAATACCCATAGATTTGTGTGTGCAAATTCAACTGTACCTACTGAGAAATACATAATTTCTGAAATATTGCTTTGTTGAAAAACATTGAGATATAAATGATCGAAAATTGATGTAAACGATTTTCTATTCTCCTAAGGTGATTTTCGACGTTAAAAGTGAATTCCTCGTGAAATTTCAGTACAAAAAAGAAGTTCCGAGAACTTTTTTGATAATTTATACAGTATGAAAAAAAGGATTTCTCTTTGTAATGCAGCTTTTTTCAAAATTAAACTCATCATAATAGTGAATTTTTCATTTTTCTCTCCTCTTAAAGTAATTTTTGACGTCAGAAACGAATTCCTCGCGAAATTTCAGTATCGGAAAGTAGTTTTGGCAGCTTTTTTGATGATTGATACATGAAAAACAAGAGTAAGAACTTAAAACGCGTTTTTCTCAGAATTTTGTTTTTATTGAATTCTTATTTTCTTAACTTCAAATGTCTCTATCTCGGCGAAAAATGAACCTTGGGTGCTCATCAAGGTCTCAAAATGTTCCTCCCTTCATCATTTTAGCTCAAAAACTCATTTTTGAAAATTCCGACTTTAGGTACCTTTTCCCTGCACGGGTCACAAATTGATATGCATTTTTTTTTGAATTTGTGGTGAGCTGATTTCAGCGTCATGGATAGATTGCTACTGTTCATGCTTTCAACTAGAAAAATTTATTTCGATATTCCAAATTAAATACTTAATTACAATTTGGAAAAATTTTTCATTCTTAGCCGAAGTTAAATCTTTATTAATAACAAAAAAAAAAACATTCTTGGTATGAAATTTTTTTCTCATTTTTGATAAATTTTTTCTATTGATTTAATGGGCGAGCCTCAATGCGATCTTGAAATCCAAACTCCAAATATTATTTAATACTTAGGAACATGAATTTCCTTCTGTGCATGTCCTTATTTTTCCACAAAATATTTCTCCACATGTAAATTTTTTTCCAGCACAAATAAGTTTTGATATTTTCAACAACACAGCTCCCTCTTTTTTTGAAACATTTTTCAGTTTTTTTAAAAATAGATCGACCTTTGAATTGATGAGTATTATTTTCTTGCTGTCTTACTAGACATGTGTCCTTTACATTTTGGTGCAATTTTCACTTCAATTACAGCTTCCATAGTTTTGGAAACGAATATAGGTAAATTTTAAAAACTGCCTATTTCCGAAAAAAATTTATACCCAGGGTAATTTTTTTGGCTTTCAACTATTGGCCTTTGTTGCATTTCAGCAGTGTGAACATTTTTTAATTTTATCCGTCAGTTTTTCTCCTGACACCAAAGCGTTAAGATCAAAATATTTTTTCAATTTTTCAAAATCAGCGAAAACCCCTTAATACAGATTTTCAAACTTTATCATCTTTGTTCAATTGTTGGCATAAGAAAAAGGGGTGATTGAATTCTAGTTTTTGAAAAAAAAAGTTCTAATAAAAATTAGCTGTAGAACAAAAATTCGACAGGTCAAATTTTTACCTATCAAAAGCCCATTTTAAATATCCCTTAAAAAAAGATTTTACCAGCATCCAAAACATAGCTTTCCATTTCAGAGAAACTCAATTTCAATACATATTTTCCGATGGAAAATTTCAGACACCTCATTATAATTATTTTACTGCTCGTTCAAACTACATTATTCGTAATCATTCCATTTTCAATTAAATTATTTCGCTAATGATTCTCCACAATAAATTTTCAAACCCCCTTATCAAATAAACAATCAACGATTCACCGTACAAACAACAACGCTGATCCTTATCTATAAATTTTACAGCCGCCATAATCGAAGTGATTCAGAACACCTGTGATACCTGCAGCGACAAACAAAAGGACCTAGTACGAACAGTGATGCGTTTCATGCTCACCAATAGACCTTCAGACTTCCATAAAATTTTCGAAAAATTCGACCCGGACAACAAATACAAACCGAAGATGATAGAGTTTATGAATAAAACATCATAATTAGTCCACCAAATGACCAATTTACAGTGAACACTTCATTACCTACGTAATAAAATTTTTTTTAAATACCTCTCCCAATGGTGTTTTTATTTCGACAACTATTTAGGGCAAGGGAAACGATGCAAGACGTGTAGAAAATCAGGGAATTTTATTTTTTCGAGGAATAATAAAACGCCTTCCGTGCTAAAACACCTAATTATCGTGTAGCGAGTAATTTTCATACAAAAAAGAGCAACAATCGAGTACCTACGTTAAATTACAAATTAGAAAAGCGCGCTAATTTCCGTTTTTTTTTCTCTACCGCTGTTTTACGAGTAAAAATTCAATTCTATGATGAAAAAACAATTACGCACGAGTCTAATGACGATTTTGTCTTTGTTGTCGGTATAAGTACCTACGTGTAATGTTTTAGGGGTAATTAAATAAAAATTCGAATTGAATTATCGTCTCGGGTAACGCTATATTTTTATCAATTGATGCATTTTTCATCGTCGAAGCCACAGGGTGATTGAAAAATTTCACATGATTCAACATATTTTTGAAAAATTTTTATTGGAGAAAAATATGAATTTAAACCAACAGTTACGAATTATGAAAAAATGTGCGTCAATCGGTCAAATAGGTCACCAATATGGGTAATCTGAGTTTTTAGGTGCTAAAGTTCATATGGATCATTTTTATGGGCTTTTCATCAGTTCTGGAAAATTACAAAATTTTCTGGAAGCTTCAAAAGTCTCGAAATCACTTCCAATCAATTCGGGAGGTCGAAAATAAGGAATATACCAAATTGCAGCTCTTTTCATTGATTAGATCAAATTGTTCATTTTGAAAGGCGATGAGGTAATTTTTAAATTTCAAAAATTAGCCAAAATTTGAGAAATGCACTTTAGCACCTGAAATTTTGAATATAGAATTCTTTCATGCTGTACTTTCGATATCTTTTTGTTTCGGCCCAATCTGAATCCTGGAGAAAGATCACTGATAGTTTTCAGAACAGTGATGTAACATTAATGAAACGGATTTATTTTCAATTTCGAGGATGAAAATAGGGAGTGAGGGGGGATTATTTTGGGATCTCGCAATCGCAATTTCTAATTGTAATCGATCCAGTACAACATACTCGGCTAAGAACAATTATTTTTTCAAAACACTGTGTTCAAAATACAAAAAATTTATTTTTAGTCATTTTGAAGAAATCTCACTTTTTTAGTTATGAGGAGAGGGATTTTGACCCATAAAACCCAAAAATGGTTACAGCATGAATCGAAGTTGCCTTACCGAGGGAGGGAGGGGGAAGAAAAACTAAAAAATCGAAAATTTCCAACTGAAATTAATTTTTTACCGATTTTTCCCATTCAAGATTTGTACATTGGCTTTTGAAATTTTCACAAATTTTTTAGTTTTTTCAGATTTTTTACTTTTCGAAAAAAAAAGCTATCACAGCAAGAATTTAAAAAATTATTCTGAATGATCCAAGTCGCAACTCACGCAGGAAATGTAATGTAGGTAGAGAAACGTTGAAACAGAAAATTGGGACAGGAGCTCCAATAAAAGAGAAATTCATGAAAAGTTCTGCTTTTTTCATATGACCAGTAGACACCGCGCCGTGATGTTTTCAAATCTAAATAAAAATTTTCTCCAATAAAAGGACATCATTCTTTCGAAAAATTTTCTTATCAAATCTAATTTTTTCAGCAAAAAAATAGTATTTCTGTCATGGAGAAATTTCCTTTCAACTTCCTTCTCTTCAATTCTGCCCGTCCTTTGTTCGAAATTTTTGCGAAATATTAACAGCTTCTCTTATAATTACATATAATGCAGGAAGAAAGTAGGGCGTATTCTAAGTTCCAACGTGCAGCTCCACACATTTTGTGCAGCTCCAAAAAGAAATTGTACAGCTTCAAAAAGTCGAAAAATTTCGTTGGAAACTGGCCAAATGTTGTGCGAATTGTTAAATTTGTTTAAAAGTCGAAAAATTTTCCAAAAAAAAGTGAGAAAATTTTGCTCAAGATGTCTGAATCTTGTAAGTCGCCTAAATTGGCAAATTTTGTTGTAAATTAACAGATTTACAAAAATGTGCTAATTTACAACAAAATTTGTCGAATTTTTGTGAAAATTTCTCAAGTAGTCGGCAAATGAAACTGCAAACTGGCACGAAAAAGCACGAAACAAGAAAAAAACACAAAATTTCGTAAAACACCCCAAAAGCAAGAAAGTTTTACTCCGAATTAATGGAATGTTTTAAAACAACAAACTATTAGAAAAACGAATTATTTTCTTTCCAAAAATCATTAACTTTTCAAATCTTAGCCCTCGCTTCGCTCGGGCATATGAACCTTACAATTTGTTTTCAAAATAAGGGTTGAAGATTTCGCCTCCTTTAAAAAATGAAGAAATCTCACCGTTACTGCAACGATAATCCTTCGCATACGTATGTAAATTACCCTCCCTTTCTAGTTTCTACCCCACTTGTACCTTTGAACTGTAACCTGTTTTTCATTACATTACACTCCTATTGATACACGTACACGAATGTACTACTCCAATCATCGATAACTACGTTAAGTACATTCCATATCGTATGGATCTCAATAAGTTGACAGAGATTGTGGGTAACTTTCCATATGAGTTGGGAGAATGTTTTGACCTACCTTATGATCGTGTTGATTTGTTGTTAGGAAATGAATATGCAGAATTTGTTTGGTGAAAAGAGACATTTTATCGATAGTCTAGTTTTAAGAGAATCATATTTTGGATACATAGTTTCAGGGTCGAAGAAATCGTTGTTTCTTGCTTGAAAATCATCTTCGTTTTGCGGTTTGACAAATGCCAGTTTATCTGAGCAATTTAATAGGTTTTATGCGTTGGATAATGTAACCGATAACCAAGTTAATGAAAAATGTCTCTAACATGAATTAATTGACTCTCATTTTGAGAACACCTATTATATGGACAAGGATACCGGGAAATTTGTAATTCGTCTTCCGGTTAAAGATTCGATCAATTTATTGCATGGTTCGTACACGAAAGCTCATGCTATCTTAATAAATTCCGAGCGTCGGCGCTCTGAGGTAAAGCATCAGGGTTATTGTGGAATCTTTGATGAATATTTGAAAAGGGGGGATATGACTGAAATTTCGTCAGTACCTAACAAAAAAGTGTATTTTATCCCTCATCACTTGATTTCGAAAAAGGGTCCAGCTAGTTTGAGTCATCGTGTCGTATTTAATGCGTCGCACAGTGGGCCAGGAGACCCCCAAAAACGTTCGTTTTGCTCAAAACCCCCGAAAGAACGTTCAAGAAATGTTTACCTCATGTTTTTGGGGTCGTAGATTTCAAATTTTGAAGAGAAAAAAATTTTCGAGTGAGGGGTGGGGCAGGAGAGAGGGATTTAAATTGAAATTTCATAATAATATCGTGTAATATGTCTAAATATACGTTTTCGAGGTCGTAGATTACGAATTTCGCACTCAAAAAAATTTTGGAGTGAGAAGAGGGGCACGAGGAGGGGTAAAAATTGAAATTTCACAATAATATTGTGTAACTTGTCAAAATATATGTTTTCGAGGTCGTAGATTACGAATTTCGTACTCAAAAAATTTTTGGAGTGAGGGAGGGATCGGAATTGAAATTTCACAATGATAATGCACATATAATATGTCAAATTATATACATTCAACAGGTTGTAGATTACAAATTTTGTACTCAAAAAATTGTACGAGTAAGGATATAGCGAAAATTAAATTTAAACCCCACCTACTGCCTTCCTTCTACAATTTTTTGAGTACGAAATTCGTAATCTACGACTTCGAAAACATATATTTTGACATATTACACGATAGTATTGTGAAATTTCATTTTTTACCCCTCCCTCTTGCCCCTCCTCCAACTCCAAAATTTTTTGGAGAATGAAATTCGTAATCTACGACCTCGAAAACATATATTTTGACATATTACACGATAGTATGGTGTAATTTCATTTTTTACCCCTCCCTCCTGCACCCCTCCTACTCAAAAATTTTTTTGAGTACGAAATTCGTAATCTACGACCTCAAAAACGTATATGGTGATATATTATACGACACGATAGCATACCATACCGAATTTTTAATTTGAACCCCTCTCAAAAAAACATGGATTTTTTTACTTATTTCTGTCAGAAAATTGCCCGTGCAGACAAATCGTGCAAGTTCGTGCAAAAAATAACACCGGATTCGGTTTCAGGACACTAAAATCTATAATTTAAACCATAAGCGGACACTGACGCCGACTGGGAAAGTATAGTTTTATTCCAAAAACCATTTAAAATCTTGCAAAAATATGGACATCTTTCGAGAGTTATGATTGAATTATCATTTCTCAAATCGAAAAACCAAATGCATGGCTGAATAGCCCTTACTTTTCTGATCATTTTGCACTAATTGACATCTCAAAAATATTAACATGAACCAGAAAAATATTGCTTTGTAAACACCCCATAAACAAGATAAAACTAGTTGACTGGACATCGTCAACTTTGGCGGGTGCTGGAAGGGACGGGGGGACGAAAATCAAAATTGCGCTACTCGTTTCGTGCTACCCTAATATCTAACAACAGATTAGCAGTGTTGCCAACTTGATCCATGACAATTTTTTTTCGCAGAAAACGAACGTTTTTGGGGGTCTCCTGGCCCACTGTGCGTCGTTTGAAGATGAAAGTGGGACTTCGCTTAATGATCATCTTCTGCAAAGACCTACTATTCAGCCAAACATGTTGGTGAATGTGGAAAGGTTTCGTATGCATCGTTATGGGGTATGTGCTGATATTGCAAAAATGTATCGCTGTATTCTTGTTGATCCTGCAGATAGATTTTGGCAGAATATTTTATTTCGTTTCGTTCTTTGCAATGCAGTTAAAATTTTTGAATTGAATACATTAACCAACGGTATTGGTCCTGCTTCATTTTTGGCACAAAAATGTGTTGCTAAGGTTGTTTCCAGTATTTTGATTGTATATCCTATTGCAGCAAATTCGATCCTTAAGGATTTCTTTATGGATAATTGGATGAGTGGGGCCCAAAATCTCACAGATTTAATCGATTTACAACAGGTAGTTCATTCCACCTTGTTAAAATTTGGATTTCCGTTATGTAAGTACCAGTCCAATTCCAAGGAATTTCTAGGTACCTTGGACCCTCTGTTAAATGAGCCGCTTAAAAGTCGAGCTTTAGGAGGAGAGGAGTTTATTTATGTACTGGGACTTGTGTGGTGTCCAGAAACTGATACTCTTCATGTATGTATCGAATTGAAAACTTTACCCGATGTCATCACAAAAAGGATTATGTTATCAGACATTTCTCGTATTTTTGATGTTCTTGGCATGATTGCTCCAGTGATGGCTCGTGGCAAAATATTGCTACAGGTCTTATGGAAAGAAGGTAGGCAATGGGATGAACCCATTTCAGCCGAACTTGCAAGTAAATTTTTAGCATATCGTGAAGAACTTCCTTTACTGTCTTCATATTCTATACCTCGATGCTACTGTTATTTCAAAAATATTATTAAGCAACAATTAATTGGTTTTTGTGATGCTTCGACTAGCGCCTACTGTGCGGTAGTGTATATTCGTTCAATTGGTTCAGAAAATAATATCACTACCTCATTTATTTGTTCTAAAACTCGTGTAGCTCAGATAAAAATGGTACATATTCACAGATTAGAATTATCTTCTACAGAGCTTTTAGCTCAATTAATTTCGCAGGTTGGTAGTGATTTGAAAATCAAAGATTTCATTTTATTTTCTGACTCTCAAGTTGCATTAAGTTGGACAACTTAAATCCTTTAAAGTTGAAAATTTTTGTCTCAAATCGAGTATCAAAAATCATTAAATTAACGGAAAAGGAAAAATGGTTTTATGTAGAATCAGCTTCAAACCCTGCTGATTTAGCGACTAGGGGCATTTCTCCGAAGAATTTATTGGATAATTCCCTTTGGAAATTTGGACCGTCACGGTTAAATAATGCTCAATTCGATTCGTATATTTCTCGTAGTTTCAGACCAATCAGTGATATCCCAGAGATAAAGGTTGAGAAGGTTAATTTCAGCGTTGTTGAGAAAGAACCTATGTTATCGTTTATTAAGAATAAGTTATCAGTTTACAAGACTATATCAGTAATGGCTTATATATTGGGTTTTGTAAGCAATCTGAAGCGCTGTGTTGGTAATAGAGATTCCAGTCAAGCCCAACCTACTTCAAAGGTTGTGTGTCGAGTTGAGGATATAGAACCTCTATCTATAAAAGAGCGTAATAATGCTTATTGTTAAATAATTCATTTTGTCCAAGTTGAATTTTTTGAGAAGGAATTTATTAGTTTATCGAAGAAAGTAAATCTTGATAAAAGGAGCAGATTACTTTCGTTACATGTCTTCTTAGATTCTCATAATGTCATTCGTGTCGGAGGTAGATTACAAGCCTCTAATTTTTCATATGAGAATAAGTATCCGATAATTGTAGATGCTAAGTCTGTTTTTGTCGAACGGTGCGTTAGAATGGTGCATGAAAGGTATTATCATGCAACAAAGTCGTTTGTTTTGAATTTTATTCGTGGTCATTTTTGGGTCGTTGGGAACCTTTTTTTGTTAATTAAACGTGTAATTCATCGCTGCGTATTGTGCACTCAGTGCAATGCAAGCTAACAGGTGCTATTATGATAAAATGCACAAACCATTGTAATGTTAAATTCGTTGAAGTTTATGCAGCTTTTTTCGTTTGTTGTGTGACGAGAGCTATTCACATCAAGATAATAGAAGATTTAACAACCAAAGCATTTTTGAACACTTTAGAACGGTTCTCTAGTCGCCGAGGTTTGCAGCGAGTAATTTACTTTGATAATGGAACCAACTTCGTAGGTTCTAACAATATCTTACAAGAAAGTAAATTTCATCGGTTTTGCAATGAGAATTCCATTGAATGGAAGACAATCTCGCCTCGATCTCCACATCAAGGTGGTTTGTGGGAGGCATCGGTTAAGTCCGGTAAATCGTTACTTTTAAGGGCAATCAGTGAGCAGCGCCTCAATTTATTCGAACTTTCGACGATCCTTGCCAAGATTGAAGCAATCTTAAATTCTCGTCCTATCGCCTATCGTAAAACAGATCAATTCGTTTCTCCTTTGACTCCAGGTCATTTTTTAATCGGATCTTCTTTCCTTGAAGTCCCTATTATCGATGATGGGACTGTTAAGTTAAAACAGCGTTATATGCTATGGGGTAAGATAGTTGAGTCCTTTTGGACAACATGGAAGCGTGGTTATTTGAATCAGCTCCAGGTGCGTTCAAAGTGGAAGGTTCGTTCTAAAAATCTTATGGTAATGGTAGACGATGTCGTTTTAATATATTCAAAAAACGAGCCTATTTTTTCTTGGCCAATTGGCATTATTGTAGAAGTATTCCCAGATAAGGCAGGTATTGTTCGTAATGTTAATGTTAGATTAGCAAATGGGAATATTCGTAAAACCTCAGTTCATAATTTAGTTATTTTGCCTATTGCCAATAATGAGAATTAATATTTGATTTAGAGTTCGTAGATTAGTGTTTGCTTAAGATGTTTAAGTAGGTATTGCTTAATTGTGTACTCGAGTTGAGCATGCCTTGTGCAAAGGCGATAACATTTTTTTTTTCATTTTTTAAAAATTAAGATTGAATTAGAATTATAATCTTATTTAGAATTTATCCTTTAAATTTAGAATGGCGTAGGTTACCCCATTCGGGGGGAGTATGTTTAGGTATTAACTATGTTAGATACATTATATTGTCGCGTATTTGGTAAGGAGTTTAGGTTCGTGCCTGTTCGCGCCCTGTGCGGGGTTGCTGGGGTGTAACGAATTGGGTTTTGGAATGTGTCCGTCATCTGCTTGCTCGTTGACTGTCGCCTTTAGTTTTATTGCCTTTTTTTTCTATACTTTTTTCCCTCGTACTCGTTCGAGGTGATGTATTGGTGTATTTAGGTATAGTTGGAATCTTGGTTCTAAGTTAGTCTTTGTTAATTTGTTAAAATATACAGTCCACTAAAATGGTTCGTTTGTATGTTCGTTTCTATACATAGGGGAATCTCAAATTTATAAAATTTCGGCGAATTAATACCAAACAGGAACTATGTTTGTGCAGCTCCAAAATTTTCTTAGAATACGCCCTGGAAGAACGGGTAAACATAGAACTTTCCACGAGAATATCTTTCCAAAAAAAAAAATCAGGATATCAAGAATTCCTAAAGTAAAAATCACAAAACATTAGAAATAAATCATGTTTCAGCCTATGCAATTATTATTTAATTTAAAAATGCAGGAAAACCAATAGAATATTTCAATTTTTTCATTCAGATTTTTCCAGTATTAGTGCAAAAATGTCTAGTCATTACTTGTGAAAAGAGCTGAGCTCAGTTCATATTTTTCTCAGGCACTGACTGAATTTGCAATTAGGAATAATTTAAAATCAACAATAATCAACGAAATATAAAATTTCAATCATATTTGAAGAATGAAAATTTGATTCAATGGGTCTCTATTTCTTTCCAAATTGGCGTATCTTTCAAAATGAATTTTTTTTTGTAAAATAATTCGAATTTTTCTTTGAAATTGAAAAGTGCACTATTAAAACCCCAAAAAATTGATGAAAAATTGGTGTTATGTACCAGAAAACAATCATCTCATTATTTTTCTGGCAAAATTTCTTTTCAAAAAAATGAATAAATCTTTTTTAGGATTTTTGACAAGTTATTTTTAAAAATCAATCCTTGATTGAAATGAAATTTTATTGATTGCAAATTGAAACGAGTTTACTTACACAGGCAAGTATTTAATTTTTCGATCAATTTATTTATCATTTACCAGAAATCTTTTCACTGTATTAGACTATATTTCTGATAATAATTTTTTCAATTGAATCGTCATCCAGCTCTATCTCTCTTCACTTCCTCAATATTTCAAACTCATTTCAAATTTATCAAAATACTCAAAAAATTCCAATCTATTCCTCAAACTACACCCTAACCTGCCCACCAACCCAAAAAATAAACTCACAAACTCGCTACAACCACGCTCAGCACAAACTCAAGACACACTGAAAACTCTCGCTTTCAACTCGTCTTCCAATGCACTTTGCCAAGAAGGAAAAAAACACTTGTTCGCGTCAAAAAGCGAATTTTACGAACATTGTATATATTTTTAATACCATGTCTCACATGAAAAACTCTTAAGGTTAAATCTACGTAATTGCGGTGTTTATTCGCGGCAAGTTTCCGTTTGAAAATTCTATATAACGCGAGGAAAACATTTGACGAAATAATTATTATCGTTCGTGTCGTCGCAGAAGTATCATCAAACAGGATCAAAAATGAATCCAGTAATAGCGAGTGTTTTGTTGCTCGGCGTTTTCGTGACCGTTTCGTATGCCGGCGAAGAAGAAATCAAAACTATTGGTGATTTTTTGAAAAAGTTTTCTCATATAAATATCGAAGAAGTATTGCAAAATGATAGGCTGTTCACTGCTTATCATAAATGTTTCCTGGAGCAAGGACCCTGTACGCCGGAGGCGAAAGAAATGAGGAGTAAGTTGCAATTATTTAGCTTTTTTTTTGGGAATATTTTCAGATTTTATTGATCAGAATTGAATTGAATTTTGTATCATTGAAAATTTTTTTATTCATCTGTAAATTGATCAGAAATTCATCGATTTTTTTTCGTTTATGAACAAACAGACCCTCAGATGAGCTTTATGATTGAAAAATAACCATTTAATTAATAAATATAATCAATTTTTACTAGTTTTTTTTTTCAAAAGTTTAAGTTTTGAGTTATTCATTGCTTGGAAAATGAAAAAAAAAGGATAGGTAGGGCCTAAAAATCTTCAAATTTTTAATTTTAGAAAACATTCGAGCAAAATCTATCCAAATACTACTAAAAAAAAACTCCAACTTTTCAAAATTGGAAAAATATTCGAATAAAATCAATACTTACAAAATACTTGTCTATCTACATTTTCTCATTTTTCAATTTTACTATCAAACCGGAAGAAACATTGATTACAAGAAACAATCTTTGTACATTCCTTCTCTGAAATTGAACAAACTTTTCCCATTCGTACGATAATTTTCCAATGAAAATCTCACCAAATTTTAATTTTTTCAGATGTAATTCCCAGCTTAGTCAAGACTGCCTGCGACGCTTGCACCCCCGACCAGAAGAAAGAATTGAAAAGACATCTCGACTACGCTAAAAACAACAGAGGCAAAGAATGGGAAGAATTACTCGACAAATACGACCCAAAACGTGAAATTTTGGATAAATTTTTCTCCAGCGTACCCGATAAATAAACACACCTTACACAATGCTATACTAAGTATAGATACTCGTGCATTTTTCTTCCTATATTCTATTTCTTTATACGTACCTAAATTATTTATAAAATATAATTTATTATTTTTTTGGGGTTAAGTACCGTGTTTTGTTTCGAGGTCACATATGGCTAATAATTATGTACTTTCGCACCCAGATTTTATTTTATCTCTTGCTGATCTTTAAACACGAAAATCGTCCCTTTTTTCGACACACCATCAAGGTTCTCTACCGTGAAAAATACTAATTACTTTAATGCAAGGTCCTCATTGTGCATAGGAGAATTTCATTAATAGGTGAACTTGTTACACCCATATTATAAATAGAAACAAAAGTCAAAGTGACACTGGGCGATAATAACTGGGGAAGTATTAATTAATAAATACAAAATAATATTTAGTCGTATGAGGCGTAGCTGCATCTTATCATTAAGTCGTTACGGCCATTATTTTACGCTCCGTAGCATCGGTCGTTGGAATTTGAAGTTGTGGTTTTTATGATTTTTTCCAAGAATTCAAAATTCGTCATAAAGCATTGTGAGCTTTATATGTAATTTCATCGAGGTTGAATATTTTCACGCGTAAACAAAATAGAAAAAGAGGACGAGTCATTTTTTCAACTGAAAATGAATATTTTGAGACTGATGGGTGCTGGCTATTTTGTATTGAATGCATCTGGATTTTAGATGTAATTTCCACGCAGTTTTCAAAAGAAACGGAAATGAATCAATAATTTGACGAAAAAATAAAATGCTGCAAACAAAATATGAGAAAAAGTAAGTAAATTATCCTCAATAATTAAACGATTTGGAACTATCCAAATTCAGAAATCATCAGATAAAAAGAAAGAAGTTTTACCAAAAGAGCATCGCAGTTATACCATCAACTTGAATATTACTTTATCGCGATGAATCAGCCAAATTTCCCATTAATTAATGAATTGAAAAATCCATACTAATATTTTTCCTTGTTTTGAAATTATTGAGTAATTTGAGAAAATTTTCCAAATGAATTTTATATTTTTAGAAATACGTTCGATCGATTTTTCTAGGTTTTCACTCATTCCTTACTTTCCTCTTTTCAATGAATTTATACGAAAATTTTCACCGAACTCGAACATAAAAACCAAGACGGTTCAACGTCATTTACTTTTATACACTACCACACCTCCCCTGGGAAATTTACTGTGTTATTCGTGGTAGAAATGTTGCCTAAATTGACACGACAGGCGTAATAAAAATTCAAGTCTTATGCAGTTCATAGGGAAATTAGAAACGTAAAACTCAATGAAAAAATATGGACAATGAAAGTCAAGAAAAAAAGTAAAGACGACGGAGCAAAATAGAAAATCGTAAATTTTAAAAATTCATCATCTAAATTTTTCATTTTCGAAACTTCGATTCAAAATTTAAATAAAATTTCATAATTTGTGAAAAAAATTTGTTTGTGCAATTGGAGAGTCCATTTTGCGAGAAAATGTTTCGTATAGTCGGTCTTTCTCATCGTGATAGATTAACAAAAAAGGTTAGAGCTAATTTATTACTAAAAATTGCTAAAAATTAAAATGAGTTTATTTAAAAAAGGGACGTGGTCCGACACCATCAGCAAATAATTCATTGCTAAAAGAAATCAATTAAAGTTTAGTGTTTTTTTATCAATAAAATTATTGAAAATGACTATTTAACAAAATATAATTTTCAATTCAAGACTTATTGACACAATAATATATAATTAAAAATTGAGATTCCAATGTAAAATCAAACGAAACATGGAAAAGTAATTTTCCAAAAGTGTAAGTAAGTACCTAACTTTTCGAAATCTCGTCAAAATTTATAAAACATGAAAAAATCATATTAATAGATAGACGTACCCTATCATAAAAAATAAATAATTTACCATAAAAAACGCGACATTTTTATTTCGAAAATTTTTGGTATTTTTTGGATTGGCCATCAACTACAGGATAACTTAAAATTTCCGGAACGCGAAAATTGCTTCGTAAAAAAAAATAATAAGTCCCAAAGAATAATGAAAACCCATTCACAACATAGCTGAAGCTCCACTCCCTTTAAAAAATATGAACTCATCCCTCATTGATTACAAATCTTTGAAAATTTTTGAACTTTTTTCGATTTTTGCACTTTTCAAAAAAAAAATCTCAAAACCCAAAATTTTAAAAATTTTAAAAATTGAGATATTTAAAAACTAACAGTTGCATATGATCGAGTTATGGATAAAGATCAGAAATCATTGCATGCAAATTTTGCCTAATCAAAAATTTGAAGGGGCAAAAATTAAAAAAAAAAATCAAGTTTTCATGAAACTGGCAACACTATCTCCCTCACTCAACCCGTTGACGATTTTCCTTGCCGACCTACACGTAGGCAACCCTTCCTTCAGATCAACGCAAGGCAATGTGGAGCGCATTCTCTCTAAATTACGAAAAAAACGTTGCGTTCCGGAACTTTTGGGTCACCCTGTATTTGAAAATCGGGTACTTCAGTCAATATTTTCACTCATGTCACTCTTAAAAATTGGTCTCTTACAATAAGTTATTATACAAAGATCAAAATCAATTAATAAGTCTCTCAGGCCTCTCAGTTGACTTCTAAATAAACACAAAAAATCAAACATCCCAAGAAAATTCATCAAAAGTAAATACAGTTTGGAAGCCATTGCAAAATGTCAAAAAATCAAAAAATTTCTCTCGAGCAACTTTTTCACATAATTGGCGAATCTAGATGATTTGAATAACAGTTCAACTTTTTTTTAAAGTTCAGGCAATTTGTTCCCTTCCGCCACTTTCCAAATTTCTTCCTATCCCAATTTTTTTACAATTTACATACACTGAATTTTTTTTCAAGTGGCAAAATACGCAGGTGGTTAAAGAAGTGATTAGGTGCAACCGTATTGAAACATTTTTGGAAAATTGAATGCGATGGAGCTCAAAAGTTATGCCCAGACCCCAAAATAACCTGGTAAAAAGTTAAGCTTTCTAATTCGACCCTTATTCTGGCTCATTTGCACTTAAAATTTGGTTATGATTAAAAATCGTTGAAAAATTGGAAAAAATGGATACATTTTTACGGAAATTGGTTATAAAAGTTGTTATCAAAAAACACTATTCTCGAATGTTTTTTATAATTGTGAATTCCAACTCCCTCTTCTTCGGGTCTTTTAAAAACAGTACTTTTAACGTTTTTTCAATTTCTCTACTAAAAGTTTTAAAAAATCAACAATTTTGCGAAAATTTTCAAAGAAATGATATTAATGTGACTATTTTTACCTAAAATTATTATTGTTGGCAATTTTCTCTCCGGTTATCATGAATTTTATACAATTATTGTAATATGGAATTTTTCGGAAGAAAATTGCCGATAATTATTGTTTTGGGTAAAAATAAATCACACAACGACAATTTTATTGAAAATGAATTTTTATCAACATTTAAATCTTGGAGGCGTAAAGGAGTCAATCAGGGGGTTTAAATAAGGGGTCTGGAATTTTCAGTTATTTTGGTGTCTGGAAATATCTTCTAAAAAATTCTTGCATTTACCTTTCGAAAAAAGATGCAAGTTTATCATCCTTAAAGATGATGCCAGAAAATCCAAATGAAAATGTCTAGAATGCGCTAAATAAACTAAGGTTTTCCAGAAAATCGTGAAAAATTATTTAGGTACTTACGTTACACTGCTCACCTGAAACAAATAAAAAACAAAATCAGGGTGTCAACTAAAATCCAAAAAACAAAACTCGTACTATTTTCGTACCTTTTTCGTACTTTGATAGTAAAATTTCGTACTACGTAAATTTAAATCGCGATCATAAAATCACACCCCCTCCCCCCTCCAACTCAATGAAGCTCGATCAATTTCAAACTGATCCAATGCAATTTTTTAAAATACCAATTATTCTATTGAAAAAAAAAGAAATTTTTGATCCCAAGCGAAGCGAGCGTGGGCGAAAATTTTTGCACTAAACAAACTTCGAAACATAAAATTTCAATCTTCAAGAGAAAGTTGAAACTTCGCAATTTCCTTCCTGTAAATACTTCTCTGTCCATTCATTAGAAAACGATATACTTACCTACTACAGCTTTTTTACCTCTCCTTTCAATTCATTTTTTGTAGTGAAAGTGGACGGGTGGCAGAGCGAATTGAGGACAATTTTTTTTAAAAATAGAGAGTTTTGGTCATCAAAATGTTCATTTTTTCAATCTTCGAACTTCAAAAAAAAAATTTTCAGGATATGTATTTGGGGACAAAAGTGGCTAATTATCGATTTTAGAAAATTATTTATTTTCCAAGAAATACATCTTTTGAATGTGAAACTAAGAATTTTTTAAATATCACCTTTTGAGACAACTTTTTTAAAATTTATTTAAAGGGAGCTTATTAACCCCTAGCCAAGCAAGGGCGAAAAAATTTTGAAAAAAAGGCAATTTCAATTTAAAAATCTTCAATTTTTTGTCAATAATTTTCTTTCCTATTTTATCCACGTTTTTACCACAACTGGAAACACTTTTACCTTGTGGTGAAATATGTGGATAAATTTTATCCACGTTTTCACCCTTCTCCGAAATGATTTTCATCAAGTGGTGAAATATGTGGATAAATTTTATACACGTTTTTACCACAACTGGAATCACTTTTTCCTTGTGGTGAAATATGTGGATAAATTTTATCTACGTTTTTACCACCACTGGAAACCCTTTTTCCTTGTGGTGAAATATGTGGATAAATTTTATCCACGTTTTTACCACCACTGGAATCACTTTTTCCTTGTGGTGAAATATGTGAATAAATCTTATCCACGTTTTCACCTTTCTCAGAAATGGTTCTCATCCAGTGGTGAAATATGTGGATAAATTTTATCCACGTTTTTACCACCACTGGAAACACTTTTTTCTTGTGGTGAAATATGTGGATAAATTTTATCCACGTTTTTACCACAACTGGAAACACTTTTTCCTTGCGGTGAAATTTGTGGAATAATTTAATCCACGTTTTTACCACCACTGGAAACACTTTTTCCTTGTGGTGAAATATGTGGATAAATTTTATCCACGTTTTCACCCTTCTCCGAAATGATTTTCATCAAGTGGTGAAATATGTGGATAAATTATATCCACGTTTTTACCACCACTGGAAACACTTTTTCCTTGTGGTGAAATATGTGGATAAATTTTATCCACGTTTTTACCACAACTGGAAACACTTTTTCCTTGTGGTGAAATATGTGGATAAATTTTATCCACGTTTTTACCACCACTGGAAACACTTTTTTCTTGTGGTGAAATATGTGGATAAATTTTATCCACGTTATTACCACCACTGGAATCACTTTTTCATTGTGGTGAAATATGTGGATAAATCTTATCCACGTTTTCACCTTTCTCAGAAATGGTTCTCATCCAGTGGTGAAATATGTGGATAAATTTTATCCACGTTTTTACCACCACTGGAAACACTTTTTCCTTGTGGTGAAATATGTGGATAAATTTTATACACGTTTTTACCACAACTGGAAACACTTTTTCCTTGTGGTGAAATATGTGGATAAATTTTATCAACGGTTTTACCACCACTGGAAACCCGTTTTCCTTGTGGTGAAATATGTGGATAAATTTTATCCACATTTTCACCCTTCTCCGAAATGATTTTCAACAAGTGGTGAAAATATGTGGATAAATTTTAACCACGTTTTTACCACCTCTGGAAACCCTTTTTCCTTGTGGTGAAATATGTGGATAAATTTTAACCACGTTTTTACCACAACTGGAAACACTTTTTCCTTGTGGTGAAATATGTGGATAAATTTTATCCACGTTTTTACCACCACTGGAAACACTTTTTCCTTGTGGTGAAATATGTGGATAAATTTTATCCACGTTATTACCACCACTGGAATCACTTTTTCATTGTGGTGAAATATGTGGATAAATCTTATCCACGTTTTCACCTTTCTCAGAAATGGTTCTCATCCAGTGGTGAAATATGTGGATAAATTTTATCCACGTTTTTACCACCACTGGAAACACTTTTTCCTTGTGGTGAAATATGTGGATAAATTTTATCCACGTTTTTACCACCACTGGAAACACTTTTTCCTTGTGGTGAAATATGTGGATAAATTTTATCCACGTTTTTACCACCACTGGAAACACTTTTTCCTTGTGGTGAAATATGTGGATAAATTTTATCCACGTTTTCACCCTTCTCCGAAATGATTTTCATCAAGTGGTGAAATATGTGGATAAATTTTATCCACGTTTTCACCCTTCTCCGAAATGATTTTCATCAAGTGGTGAAATATGTGGATAAATTTTATACACGTTATTACCACAACTGGAAACACTTTTTCCTTGTGGTGAAATATGTGGATAAATTTTATCCACGTTTTTACCACCACTGGAAACCCTTTTTCCTTGTGGTGAAATATGTGGATAAATTTTATCCACGTTTTTACCACCACTGGAAACACTTTTTCCTTGTGGTGAAATATGTGAATAAATTTTATCCACGTTTTCACCTTTCTCAGAAATGGTTCTCATCCAGTGGTGAAATATGTGGATAAATTTTATCCACGTTTTTACCACCACTGGAAACACTTTTTCCTTGTGGTGAAATATGTGGATAAATTTTATCCACGTTTTTACCACAACTGGAAACACTTTTTCCTTGTGGTGAAATATGTGGATAAATTTTATCCACGTTTTTACCACCACTGGAAACACTTTTTCCTTGTGGTGAAATATGTGGATAAATTTTATCCACGTTTTTACCACCACTGGAAACACTTTTTCCTTGTGGTGAAATATGTGGATAAATTTTATCCACGTTTTCACCTTTCTCAGAAATGGTTCTCATCCAGTGGTGAAATATGTGGATAAATTTTATCCACGTTTTTACCACCACTGGAAACACTTTTTCCTTGTGGTGAAATATGTGGATAAATTTTATCCACGTTTTTACCACCACTGGAAACACTTTTTCCTTGTGGTGAAATATGTGGATAAATTTTATCCACGTTTTTACCACCACTGGAAACACTTTTTCCTTGTGGTGAAATATGTGGATAAATTTTATCCACGTTTTCACCCTTCTCCGAAATGATTTTCATCAAGTGGTGAAATATGTGGATAAATTATATCCACGTTTTTACCACCACTGGAATCACTTCTTCCTTGTGGTGAAATGTGTGGATAAATTTTATCCACGTTTTTACCACAACTGGAAACACTTTTTCCTTGTGGTGAAATATGTGGATAAATTTTATCCACGTTTTTACCACCACTGGAATCACTTTTGTCCTGTGGTGAAATATGTGTATAAATTTTATCCTCGGTTTTACCACAACTGGAAACACTTTTTCATTGTGGTGAAATATGTGGATAAATTATATCCACGTTTTCACCTTTCTCAGAAATGGTTCTCATCCAGTGGTGAAATATGTGGATAAATTTTATCCACGTTTTTACCACCACTGGAAACACTTTTTCCTTGTGGTGAAATATGTGGTTAAATTTTATCCACGTTTTTACCACCACTGGAAACACTTTTTCCTTGTGGTGAAATATGTGGATAAATTTTATCCACGTTTTTACCACCACTGGAAACACTTTTTCCTTGTGGTGAAATATGTGGATAAATTTTATCCACGTTTTCACCCTTCTCCGAAATGATTTTCATCAAGTGGTGAAATATGTGGATAAATTTTATACACGTTTTTACCACCACTGGAATCACTTTTTCCTTGTGGTGAAATGTGTGGATAAATTTTATCCACGTTATTACCACCTTTGGAAACACGTTTTTCTTGTGGTGAAATTTGTGGATAAATTTTATCCACGTTTTGCCCACCACTGGAAACACTTTTTCCTTGTGGTGAAATATGTGGATACATTTTATCCACGTTTGGACCACTACTGGAAACACTTTTTCCTCGTGGTGAAATATGTGAATAAATCTTATCCACGTTTTCACCTTTCTCAGAAATGGTTCTAATCGAGTGGTGAAATATGTGGAAAAATTTTATCCACGTTTTTACCACCACTGGAATCACTTTTTCCTTGTGGTGAAATATGTGGATAAATTTTATCCACGTTTTTACCACCACTGGAAACACTTTTTCCTTGTGGTGAAATATGTGGATAAATTTTATCCACGTTTTTACCACCACTGGAAACACTTTTTCCTTGTGGTGAAATATGTGGATAAATTTTATCCACGTTTTTACCACCACTGGAAACACTTTTTCCTTGTGGTGAAATATGTGGTTAAATTTTATCCACGTTTTTACCACCACTGGAAACACTTTTTCCTTGTGGTGAAATATGTGGATAAATTTTATCCACGTTTTTACCACCACTGGAAACACTTTTTCCTTGTGGTGAAATATGTGGATAAATTTTATCCACGTTTTTACCACCACTGGAAACACTTTTTCCTTGTGGTGAAATATGTGGATAAATTTTATCCACGTTTTCACCCTTCTCCGAAATGATTTTCATCAAGTTGTGAAATATGTGGATAAATTATATCCACGTTTTTACCACCACTGGAATCACTTCTTCCTTGTGGTGAAATGTGTGGATAAATTTTATCCACGTTTTTACCACAACTGGAAACACCTTTTCCTTGTGGTGAAATATATGGATAAATTTTATCCACGTTTTCACCCTTCTCCGAAATGTTTTTCATCAAGTGGTGAAATATGTGGATAAATTTTATACACGTTTTTACCACCACTGGAATCACTTTTTCCTTGTGGTGAAATGTGTGGATAAATTTTATCCACGTTATTACCACCTTTGGAAACACTTTTACCTTGTGGTGAAATATGTGGTTAAATTTTATCCACGTTTTTACCACCACTGGAATCACTTTTTCCTTGTGGTGAAATATGTGGATAAATTTTATCCACGTTTTTACCACCACTGGAAACACTTTTTCCTTGTGGTGAAATATGTGGATAAATTTTATTCACGTTTTTACCACCACTGGAAACATTTTTTCGTTGTGGTTTCGTAATTTTCATGCAATTTTGACGGGTTTCGTAGTTTTTATGGTCATTTTCGAATTTCGTGCATTTTTTGTATTTTCGTACGATTTTTGTACCAGTAGACGCCTTGAAAATAAATCGTTCATTGACAGCAAAATTTTTGTCTTAGGCTAAAGCGATTTTTTTTTCGAAAAATCATGTCAAGAAAGCAAAAATTGGCATTTTATTGAATTTTTGACAAGCCTTCCTCCATGACAAGAAGGCATAGATAATTAGACATTCGACAATCAATCATTTTCATCATTGAACTTGAATTATTTCACCTTACGAACAGTTACATTTTTACCTTCAATTTTCAAGATAGATAAACATTCTATCATCTTTGCCAACGGGTTAGCATGCCTAATACCTTGATATTCTTGTACCACAAGAAATGAGTAATTTATACGACATACGTTATTTCTAATTTAAATTTCAAGGAATTATTTGGGAATTTTTTTCCCTAAAAAATAATTTCAAACAAATCAGCACTCACATGCTATTTTTTTAAAAAATTCGTTCATCATGATCATTTTGGTGCCGGTATCTGCGTTCTGTGATGATAGAAAAAATGCCATTCATCAACTCATTTCACTTTTCCTCAGAATCGAAATATGCACCGTAAAAATCTCCTATTCGTGACAACAGCATTCTTCGCCATTCAACACCTTCTAATACTTCAAGGGAATCGCACTAGGTCAATAATCTTGGCAAACATCCAATGCACGAGCACTACAAAGTATAATTTTATTGCATCATTTAAAAAATAATACAGTAATTGCAATAAATTTTCATTGATCTTTCACTAATAAGTTATACGACCTACTTAATCACACTTCCTTGTCTACAATAACAAATAACGAGAGAGGGAAGGGCATCACATTTTCTCATTCGAAATCACCCACATCATTGGTCATCATGAACTGAGTCACCTCTGGCGATAAATACAAATACGTCGGGACATTTTTCAAATTCATACACAAAGACGCGACAGTATTTGTGAAAGTGACTCTGTTTACAGTTGCACTACCGTCAACAAAATACCACAAATTTCACTCCAGCATAATTATCCCAACATAGGTAGTTAAATCAATCAGCAAAACATTATGAAGATTCAAATTACTAATTTGCCATCCAAATCACATTATATTTTGCTCGTTAAATTTTTATTAGGTACTTCGATTAACCATTCGCGATACGGTCAGTTGGTCATACCGAAATCGTCTCGCAGACATGCTTATTCATCCAGACACACGACACAAGGTCATTACCAGCCTATCGACAATTTTAAAACATATCTGGTAAAAATTACAACTGAAAACTATCAATTCCAAGGTAACTAGTACACAGCGGGGTATTCGGTTAGTTGAAACTATTATAAGAAAACCAGGCTTATAGTTTTTATCGAATAATAGAACTCCAACAGGAAATTAAAATCCTCTGTTCAATATGATTTTCATTTATGGGACGTTGTCTAGGCAGTTGCCTGAGAATTATTCGTGTTGACATTGTAGATGTTTAATAGGTATTACATATACGTTGAATCGATACATTGGCACGTATGTAATTGTAGGTAACTTTAAATAGTGGACAATTCTTCACGCTTGAAAAGGTCATCATTGTATTGGGATGAGAAACTTGCATGTAGTTGGCGTTAGAATGATACTCGTACTTTCGATAGAGGAAATTTATTGATTCAGACGCCTACTCGTGATTGGGTTATCCTTCAATTACTCATAGGCACCTATATCCGCACCTATAGATTAGATTTTCAGATCTCTTCCGAGAGGATCGAGGGGCCCTCTTGATCGTGATACAAATTACTCGAAGTACCGATCAACCTGAGCACTCGATAATTTATCTATTTACTAACATCACGAGAAATGAGTGTCAATTAATTTCAAAAAAATACCAATAAAAGGAAAAATAAAGTTATTGCATTTTATAAACATTTTCCAAGTGTCAAAATGTGATATGAAAATTGTAAAAGTTGTACAAAAAATATCATAGTTTTTGAAAATTCAATTTAAAATACTACAAAAAATTGATAAAATTTCAATATTGTTTTAAAATATTGTAAAAAATTTTAAAATACCATAAAAATTATTAGGAATGATGTAAAAATCTATGAAATTTTTATTAACCTCGTAAAATAGATCAGAAAAATTGTAGGATGATTTGTGAAAATGATCATCATCCCAAAAATCATCCCAGCCTTAAAAGCTTGAAAAACTCGTGGAATGATTTGTGAGATTGATTTTCATTCCAAAAATCATCCCAGGCTCAAAAGCTTTGAAAAATCGTGGGATGATTTTTGGGATGGAAGTTTATCACATAAATCATCCCAGCCGCGGAAGCTCGAAAAACCCGTGGGATGATTTTTGGGATGGAAGTTCATCACATAAATCATCCCAGTCATGAAAGCTAGGAAAAATTGTGGAATAATTTTTGATATTGATTTGATCGTACAAATGGAGTTTATTGAAGTATTTGGAGCTGATGACAACGAATCTGGTGCAATTTTTTTCGCATGACAATTTTGTACATAAAAAAAAGGCGAGATATTCTATTCTTAGTCTTATGTTTACTTGAAATTACAAAAATCACAAATAAGAAATGAAATAAAGTGAAAATCAGGTAAGTGGTGTATAAATACGTATTTTGAGGTATAATTACGAGAAAACTTTTTTCGACCAAAAATTACAATTTTATGAGTGAAAAACGTTGAGGAAAAATGGTTTTTCGCATTTTTCAACGTATTTCGCCTCCTAAAAAATTCTGAAAAAATATCACGTTGTACATATAAGAACTAGTTACATGAAATATATATATTTTTTTTTTAGAATTGTCTCTAAAACATCACTTAGAAAACTCGATTTAAAGTTTTCAAATACGAGTTTCGGCTTTCAGCTAGAAAAAATTATCGAAATTTTTTTCAAAACACACCCTCTAGGTATTATCTTTGGATTTCTACAGTAGGTAAAGAAATCAACATGGACAGTTTTGTTTCTGGCTAATATCGGGTATAGTTTAGCTAATTTTTTTTCTAGGAATGATCCTTTTACTTTTTTTTTGAAACTTGAGGAAAAGGATAGCTCGGAAGTTGTGATTCGATTTCAAAATAACATGGTAAAAATTTCACCTTGACTTAATTTTACATTTATTCTTTCATACTAAGTCTAAAAATTTGACCATGTGCGAAACATGTTGAAAAATTTGAGAATTTAAAAAAAAATTACTTCAATGTGAATGTTTGTTTTTATCTAAGAGTATCATTGACATCCATTTTTCATATTTACCTACGCTATTTTTTAAGGGCTCTTAAAAATGTTACTTTTTTATTTTTCATTTTAAATATTTTATAAAAAAAATCAGAAAAAATTGGAAATTTTTTTCTAAAACACTTGATGTTAGGAAGTATAAATATTTTGAACCACAAACATCATTGAGATGATTTTTCAACTCCCTATCTTCATCAGACAATTTTTTCAAAAATTGAAAGAAGATAGAAAAATCAATATTCATGGTTTTTATGGGTATTTTTTAAAATTTTAGTACTTAACTTTTTTTTTCCAACAAGGGAGATATCTCAACTGAAGATAAATTTTGAGTCGAAACTAAAATAAATCGGAAGTACATCATAAAAAACTCCATATTCAAAATTTCAGGTGCTGAAGTTCATTTCTCGAATTTTGACGAATTTTTGAAATTTCGAAATTAGGTACCCCATGGTTCTGCAAAATATGAAAATTTGATCTAATCAACGAAAAAAAACTGAAATTTGGTATAATATTCCATTTTTGACCTCCGTAATTGATTGAAAACTATTTCGAGACGTTTCAGAGCCTCCAGAAAATTTTGGAATTTTCCAGCACTAAAGAAAGGCCCGTAAAAATGGTCCATATGATCTTTAGTACCTACATAATTGCAGATTACCCATATTAGAGACCTATTTGATCGATTAAAGCACAATTTTCCGAAATTTGTAACTACCGGTTCAAGGTCATGTTGTTTTAGCAGATTTTTTAAAATTCGAGTGTTTTATACCGGAAAAGTGGCCAAATAAAGAAACTAACGTCGAATTCGTGTTGTTTAGCGGTTCAAAATACCCCGATAAACACCCTTTTCGCGATCGTTTTGCTTAAAGTCTCAAAATTCACCGTTTTCACTAAAAATAGCGAATTTCGAGTTTTCAAGTCAAACGATCGCGAAAAGGACGTTTATCGGGGTATTTTGACTCGCTGTAACACGAATCAGACGTTAGTTTTTTCGTTTAGTCATTTATATTCATACAAAACTCTCGAAATTTTAAAAATTTGCTATAAAAAACAACATTTTTGTACGGTTTTTCGTGATTTTTGACCCTTGGTGCATCGAAATTACCAAAAGTGAATACGTGACGTGAATCTACGTTAAAAAAACACGTTTTTGGAATATTTTCAAAAAGTGGTCGCTCTTCGCTTATATGGTGTTTTTTACGATTGAAAATTCAAATAGCCGAAAAAACATGAAGGAGTGCACCAAAATTGCTGAAAAAATTATAGTAAATACACCTCTACGAGATGTAACTTTGTGCCAAAGAACAGAAAATTTTCTTCACTTCCACTGAAATTAAAAATTCTTGAAAATAATGCAATAAAATGGCCATAACTCCAAAAGTGAGGGGGTTGGGGGCCAATAATTTTTCTAAATTTTTTTACATCAAGGAACATCATCTGAGGGGTTAGATCAAAAATCGGAGCGGGGGCCAAATTCACCTAAAACCCGGCTATACCCTTTCAGGTTTTTTTTTTCGTAAATTACGTCAAATTTTTACATTTTGCAGGACCATGGGGTACCTAATTTCGAAATTTCAAAAATTCACCAAAATTCGAGAAAAGAACTTCAGCATCTGAAATTTTGGATACCGTAAGGAGGGGTGACTTTAGAATCGCGGACGGCTTTGCCGATTCTCGTTTTCAATCATGTTTTGGTCGGTAATTTTAAAACTATGATAGATACAGCACTGGGAGTGGTCTCTACTGAAAGAGGAAGGTTGGATCTACATTTTGGTGTATAAGAAGTCTACTTTTCATGCATTCTATGCCCTCAAATGACGTCGTAAAGAAAGTAGTGATTTTAGCTGTGAAATTAACCCTTGTATAATTGGTCGGGTAAAGGTATGAAGGTGACATCCGACCGAATTCGTTTTGGACTCAACAGATAGCTTTGTTTTTTGGCTTTCCAATGATGTGTCACACAACTTCCTGCGATTTTTTATCTGTGAGAAAATCAAGGTTGAAGAGGTGGGGGTCGCTTTGCCGACGCTTTTTTCTGTGATTTTTTTTTATTGATAACAAATTTCGATGGGTTTGATGATCAATTTTGGTTCGGTAATGATTTATTATGTCATGAAAGTGTTTTAATTTTGATTCGTAATACAATTCCGAATTTATTATGCCTCAAAAGTATTTATCAAAATGATAGTGAAGATTTTGCCTGAGCCGGAAGAAAAAAGAGGCAGATTTGTGTTCCCGGAGCCTTGTTATTGATTTAAAATTTCTTATATCTATCATAATTTTGTATTTCACGAAGAATAATACCTTAGAAATGTAATTCAAGTTTTTTTTCTGTCAATTTCTAATGAAAAAACACGTATCGGCAAAGTGAACCCAAGCGCGGGGGACTATGCCGACGATTTTGAAAAATTCATTAAAAATCGGGGGAGGGGGATAACCAAAATTTTTTTTCACGAATATGTTGTCAAATGATGTATCTGTATGGAGCAATCATTACTTTTTTCCTAACGTCAACCAAACGGAAGATACAAGGCGTCAAAGTTGAAAATTGGTGTTTTTTTCGGCAGAGTCACCCCGCCTTACGGTATGGAGTTCTTTTATAACGTATTTTCGATTTATTTTAGTTTCAACTCGAAATTTTACTTCCAGTGTGGATACTTCCCTTGTGAGTATTGAAAAAACATTAAAAAAGTGGTACTTTTATTAAACAAATTTCCATGCTATTTCCATACGATTTTTTCCTATTTTAAACCATTAGGATAAATTTTTCGGTGCTCTAGTTCAAATACCCTCGTTGTTTTTCCCAATTGGAAAATTCAAAATTCAAATATCCTAACACGACACACAATATCTCCAAAATGAAACCTACGTACGAAAACGTATCACCAAAAAAAGCAACATCACTTTGACACAATTCATCCACAGAATTCGTAAAGTCACAAAATAAGTCTCCGAGGCATAAGACCCAAACAGTGTAATTGAATTTTCTCCTATCGTAAAAAAATCATTCATCGTCTTACTGTTAGCCGGGGCATTGACTCGAGTACATACAAATAAATGCATCGCCATCGATGTATGTACTTCTTCCAACGACTGCGTTATGTACACGACAGTTTATGAATTTAAGGTCGGTCGAGTAATTATAACTGTCCTACTTCTCATCGCAGACTATTTACACTTTTATTTTCACGAGCACGTGCTCGTGCTCGTATGTAAAACACGTACCGCGACAAGACGATCCATCGAGTTTAATTTTCGATATTGTCTCGAAGAAAGCACTTATCCCATACCTACTCTTACAAATGCAAATACCTACGTTTCTGTGGGCTTATGGCATGGCATAGGCATAGGCAAGCAAAACATTAAAATTAAAAACAATACATGCTCATCGTCGTCCAACCTACATATTAATACGTTTATCTACGCAACGATAGACCCTATCTGTATCTTTCCAGCCGCAAAGCGCAGATAAAATTAATTATAATTATAAATAAAACAATGAGCAGACATCATAAACGCATTTACGCGGTTTCGCCAGCGCAGCCATCCTCTCTGAGCTGTTATGCAAGCATGTGTGAGCAAATGTTAGCATTGTTGGGTCTTGGATATGGTACTTGGTAAGTTTGCTCATTCGAATGCTGAAGATTGGTACCTAATTGACCATCAACATAGATCAGTAGACCGTATACTGCATAGAATCGACTGCGACATAAAAAGTTCGCTTTTATGAATGGATGGTAGACGTCTACACATGTCTACGGAGTTCGATTCGGATCCGGTTCCCCTTGTAAGATGATCACTTTTTTTTGCTACTTCTCGTTGGCAATGAATTGCAAAACTACATACCTATACATAAGTTCATCCGAGAGGTTTTGTCAATACGGCAGGCAAAGGTATAAAAATCGCCTCGAGATGTACAAAAATATCATTATACTTGTCTCGTAACCGAATACAAATTGTAGGGTAGTGTGTTGTGACCATCACATACAACTATTTTTTTTCCATTTTTTAAATAAGTTGGGTAATTAGATAGGTTTATTCGAAGGCAGTTTGTAATTCTATGGGGTTGACCAGTTGACCGTAAAGCAAAAAAGTATAAGAAATTGTCTCGACTTCGTGTTGGTGATTTGTACAGGCATGCCACGCAGATTTTGGGGAAAAATAGTGACTTTAGTGACTTTTTCTGAGGCAAAAAGTGACCAATTTTTCGAAAAAAGTGACCAATTTTTCACTTTTTTTCATAAATAAATACCCCCCCCCCCCCACAAAAAAATCATAATTCAAACTGTATTTCTTTCTGCAACAATGCTGAAAATACTTTTTTTCTGACAAATTTTTTTATTAATAAATCTTTACTTGAAGCTACGAGTTTAAGAAATATGCTTCAGATAACTGAAAAAAAGAATAAACTTTATTTATAATAGGTTTGTTCGAGCGCTCCGAAATTATGAAAAAAAATTGTGAAATTCATAATTTTTTTGTTTACATTAGTGGTTACCTATCATTATTTTCTAAAACTTCACATCTTTTAGTGTAAAACTGATAAAAATTGAACGGTGTCGTTTCGTGTATTACGTTTAAGCACTAATTTTATCGTCATTAAACAAATTTTGCAAGAACTTATCCATTATCATCGAAAAAATGGTAATAAAATTTTACATGTATAAAAATCAATGGTAATGGGTGACCCTTGTTAGTGGAAAGGCACCCTCACGATTTTCTGAAAATTATGAATTTCCTAATTTCTTCTCTGCAGTGTGCGACGAAGCTTGTAAATTTTCGATGCCCTTTTTACGAATTTTTAGCAGGGAGAGGTTTTCTTCCGTTCGTTTTTTCGCTGCCAATATCTCTTCTTGCCGTTTATCTTCGTCTTCCTTCTTTTTTCGTTCAGCAATCAGATATAGTTCATGAGAACTTCTGGCTTGCCTTCCCAATAATAAGAGCCGTTTACTCATCGGTGGTAAGCCAGAAATAAGAACAGAGCTTTTTCTCAAAGAACGAACATTTAAAAAAAAATTTAAAAGAACAGAGAACAAAAGAAAGAACAGAAATTTCAGTTGCGGTTCGCGAACAAAAGAACGAGAACTGTTCTCTCTGATCTTCAGGTTCATTCTCGTTCTTGTAAATTTTTGTTAAAAATCCGAATTTTTCATGTTTTTTTTTCTTTTAAATTTTTTTTTTAATTTTATTGGTTTGAAGTTGATTTTACGCAACTCTACCTACAAAATTATTGAAAAAACACCAAAAGAACGGGAACGGGAACAAGAACAGAAGAACAAGTTTTTTGAAAAGAACAAGAACGAGAACGGAGAACAAAATGAACAAATAGAACAACTAGGAAGAACGAACGAACGAAAGAGCGCATCACTTTTCTTTAATTTTCGGACCAAAACACCTGGGGACGAGAACGAATTTTCCTTGTTCTCGCAGCCCTGATGTCAAAGTATCAATCAACAAGGCTGGTGCACTATTAAGTAGGTAAAAAAATATTTTTGATAGGAAAGGAATTTTTTTTTAAATTAGTATTTAAAAAAAAAATAGTATTTTTTTTTTAATTTTATGCAAGAGCGGAAGGCCCTTTGAATGAAAAAAGTGACTTCGGAGTGAAATAGGGACTTTTAGTGACTTTTGGTCAAAAAAGGGACTTTTAGTGACCAACCCTGAAAATAGGGGACAAGTCACTAAAAAAGTGACTCCGTGGCATGCCTGTTTGTAGAAATGAAATATCTCGTTTCGAAAAAAGCATGTAGGGCTATTCCATACCCCGAGCTCCAACTGACCTCCTTCCTCCAGTCTTAGGTGGTCAATACGGAATTGAATATTTCAAAAAATTACGGGGGACCGGATCAAAAAGTAAGTCGATATTTGAATTCTACGTCCTCAAGTTAGTTAGAATCCATATGCCACACGATATTTTCGTTTCTCAACATAGTTTTTCCCAAAATTGGGGAGGGCTAGAGGGGCACTAAAGGGTCAAATCCAAAAAGTATGCAAATTTTCGAACTCAGTGCCCTCAAAAACCTAACAAACGACAGGTCACACGTTATTTTTTCATTTTTTTGAATTTTGACCCTATCAAAGAGGCCAATAGGGAGGTTCAGAAGGGTCAAATGAGAAAACTGAATACATATTCGAAATCAGCGCCTTCGAATTAGTAGTAATCGATGTGTTACTTTATTTTTTCGATTTTTTTGAATTTTGGTCAAAATTGTGGACCCCTGTACCCCTCCCCCCTTTACACCCGGGGTCTAGAGATCCCATCTTTAAAATTTGTTTGTTAAAAAAAGGGTAAAAAGGGTTTTTTACTGAAATTTTTCAGATTTTTAAATGGTAGCTTTCATCTTTTGTTTTTATCATGAAAGTTGAGCTTTCACCACCAAAGTTCAACTTTGAGCTTTTCAAAACGTGATTGCTGTTTTCGAATCTCCTATCAATTATCTTTCAGACTCCGCAAACAGTTTTTCCCAAAAAATAACCTATCTCGAGATATGAGCCTTCAAAGTTGAGTAGTTTGGCTAAAAATCGCAATTGCATAAAATTTTCGAGCCCCCCCGCCCCCTTGACGGTTAAAATAGAAATGAACGTGGTTTTGTGAATAGACCACCAAGGGGAACTCGTAAAAAAAATTAAGCGAAATCGGAAGACCCGACTTCATTTTTGGTCTGTTTAGTATGGAATAGCCCTGTATAGTGTTTCAAAGTCTAGGAATAAAAACAAAATTTTAATTGCTCGAGTTGATTTTTAGATTTTGGGTGAATTTTTGAAAATTTCCTTTCCGGCCACGTGTGTGTGAAAAAAATATGCCTTGAAACCAAAATTCACCATTTCCAGTCATTCTGGTATTTCCAGTGAGATTTTGATATTCTCCACGTAAAATTTGATTCAAGCAGCTAAAAATCGATTCTCTAGAGGGACCTCCTTTCGAGTAGTTCAACAAGAAAATTGACAATAGCTGCAATTTTGGCAGCTGTTTTTTTAAATCAGGTTTCAAACTGGTAAAAAAACACACTTGAAGTGTCCAGACTACCCTCCAAGAGTGATCGTTTTTTACTTCTCCAAAAAAATTTGAAAATTGAAAAGGAAATGGATTTTTAAAAAAAATGGTTTCAATAAGGTATGAATGTTTTTACTCAAAATTATCATTTCCATCCACTTTTTCATATTATTTATTATTCCTCAGAGATCCTTAAAAATATAAATAATTTTTCCCCTTGGTAAAAAATATTTTTTTGGCATTTGAAATTTTCATTTTTTTTTTAAATTTCATCATCGTTTCGCTGGGCCAAATTCACACACGAATTGGAAAACAGCCTTTTGAAAAGAAAAGAAGGAGGAAGAATAAAATTCACCAGTTGAAAAAATGTTGGAGAACTAGGGGGAGGATATGTTTTCCCAAAGCTCATCAGGGGAAAAGTTCTGCGAATGCAAAATTTGTTTAAAATGTCAATGCTTGAAACTTCCTATAAAACGAGTACATGCTGGGGGGGGGGGGGGTCCCCTAGAAATGCTTGAATTTTTTTAACGAGTATACGCGAAGGAGTCTTTTTGGGCAAATTTGGAGCAAATAAAATTGTTGACGCCCTGTTACTTTTAGCATCCTTTTTTACGACTTTTATGTAAAAGGGGGCACATATTTTTATTACTTCTCTGAAACAAATGTGGTCATCCAATTTCTCATAACAGTTATTTTTTTACACTTTTTAATGATTAGGTACGTGCCCTTTCCAAAAATGCTCCATCATTTTTTACACTTCTTTTGAAATTTCATCAATTTTTGCACATTTTTAACAGTGATTTCTGTGATACTTTTGAAAACTTTGGCACAATTCACAAAACTTTACTTTAGTTGTTTCAACTTCCACATTATTTTTAACAATTTTCGTGGTATTTTCAGAAAATTAAGAAAAGGGTACCGGCGGATAAGATACCTAGGCGAATCTGCCCCAGAGCTGAAGTTCGAAACTGACCGATGGAATTTGGTTCTTAATTTCTTATGGTCTGAAAACCTCGTGGTTTACCCCTCTCCCACCCCTTGTTATGTGGAAAAACGTTACTTTTTTCAGCCTTTTCATTGAGAATTTTTATTTCTACGAGTTTTCAACCACATTTCTTCAAACTTGCGTGGGTAGTACTAGTACACTATTCTGAGGGATATTAAGGTACCTACCTATTGCCAATAAAAATCTTTCTGGAGGCTCCAGAGTAGCTGGAAATTGCAGAAATAAGAAACAATAGGCTAATATTAGATATAGAAATTTAAATTTCATCAACTTGGCTTAAGAAATCTTTTTTTTTCAAAATATCAAAATTCTGCTTTAAAAAAAAGATTTTAGACTTCTGAAAAATTCGTCAAAAATCGAAGAATTAACTTGGGCAGCTGATATTTCGGTGCAGGGAGGAGGATTTTCCGGTCTCTCATAAACATATTCCAAATTTCCACCTCCTACCAAGCTTCCATCCTTCTTGACAGAATAACAAAAACATACGCACGTATATTCTACATAGTATATTATGTACCTAACCGAATAAACATGTAAAAATGTTCCCATTACCATAATTTTGTGTACAACGTGAAGCTATTTTCTTATTTTCTTTCAATAACTTCAAAAACATAAATTTATCTTCTCATAAAATTTTCCACGTCCCAGTCTTTTCATAGTAGCCGAAAAAATATGTAATCCACAGCAGACAACACAAAACACAATCAAACACAATCACACTGGTATTTACCTACTAATAGCTAGGGTACCTACTACGTACAGAAACGAATTATTTCCTCGTGAAAATCCATACATAATATACATGTGCCTACATCTTTGGATAAATCAGATTATAATAATTTATCACTACGAAACTGGTAATTGACCATATAACTGACACTAACGAAAAACTGAAAAAATTTTCCGTTTACGTAGGTACATATTTAATTGTTTTGTTTTCACGAACAATCCGTTAAAAAAAATTTCACTATACAACGGTAATTTTCTCTAGAAAATGGACGATTTCCAAAACACGTTTTTTTCAACGCTTTTTCCTCACACCAAGGTTAATTTTGTTTCGATCACGAACTGTTTAAAATGAAATTGTTTTCGGTGTTTTCGGCTCGTATATGAGTACTTGATTAATAACTATTAAATAACAGATTAATAATTAATTTGGTGTTATTATTGTCAAGTGTTAATGCGATGGGCGACGTTTTTGGTCAAATTACATACATATAGGTACCGTGTCGATGAAAATTATGTTGTTTTTTCGACGTAGACTTGAGGTTACAATAGACATGGGTTGTGTCTTGCGTACGAGTATCAATGTTTCTTAGATAACAAATGCCAAAGTATTGTTTTCAGCGATGGTGTAGAAAAATACATGTACCGCACGTAGCGAGTACTTATTTGTTATTGGAAGATAGATAGTATTGTAAAACCTTCCCTCTAAACGTGATACCATTTAAGGCATGTTCCATTCAATTACAAATTTTTCCTTCGGCGTTAAGGGTTTATATGGCATATTGCTCATTTTACTTTATACATTGTGAACGATCGATTTGATAAGTACAAGTACATATGATGAGTCATTATACCCATTACCATATTTTTCCACCTACAAAAACGAAACCCCATGAAATATTTTTTTTCTCAATTCACGTCCTGACCCTTCTATCCATCCTTTGCCTCGAAATATTTTACCACAAAAAAATACAACGACAGTGACGTAATGCTCGTGAAAATACCTATTAAAAAAATAAGCATGATCATCGAATCCTTTCGTCAACAATTTTTTTTTCATTTTTCGTATTTTATAAAATACGAAAAATGAAAAAAATGATTAAATTTGCAAAAGATTGTTCTAAAAATGAGGGGTCTGGAAGCAAAACTCACTTTTGACACAATGAGCAATTTCGAGAAAAACGTAAAAAACTGTTTCAGCTGAACAGGAGTGCTGAAAACATTTTATATTGTCAGGTAGGACCTGAAAATAGGATTCCCTGAAAAGAGAATTTTTTCGATCACCCGCTCTTCTTAAAATTGAGAGGGAAGGATGACAAATGTGAGTTGTGTCTCCAATGGTTTTTTTTACCGCTACGAAAAATTTCGTTGAACTAAATTTGTAGAGCTTGAAAAAATTGATATTTTTTTTGTCTCTTGACATTTTTGCCCCAGTTCAATCGTCTTCGAATTATGAACCAGTTTCGAAATGCATTCCAAAATTAATGCATTTCGAAACTGGTTCATAACTCGAAGACGATTGAACTGGGGCAAAAAAGTCAAGAGACCCCTCAAATCTGAATAGGCCAAAGAAAAAAAATAGTAGAACATAAAATTTGAACGAAAGAATTTTTCAGGTGTATGTACATAAAATGTACATTTATGTATGTATATTATTTAGGGAAAAAAAGGAAAACCACAGAACTTGAATTTTCGATCATAAATAATTTTTAGAGGAGCAAATGTAGAGATAATCTTCAAAATGATCCTCAAAAATCAAAAAATCACCTCAAATTATCTGGCACATAGCAAATACTACAAATAAATTGACATAATGATAGCGATCAAATATATTTACATGTATATTTGCTCAAAATTAATATTTTGAAATACCTCAGAACTAAAAATCAAAAAAATCATCAACAAAAGTCAGAAATCATAGATACGCATGACGTACTCTCTCAATTATAAATCAATGAAAATGATCGAAAATCACTGAGAAACAGTCAGAATAGCAGCACAGCAGAATATCAGAGAATTTTTTTTACTGAAAACACATCAGTGAGAAAAATCAGTGAAAATCGTTGAAAAATCAGCAAAAATTCGCTGAAAATCAGTGAATTTTGCTAATTTTTCCTGTGCTGCAATTCTGACTATTTATCAATGACTTTTCACTGATTCAGAATGAGAGAGTAGTACAATGTACATATATCCAAAATTATCCAAATTCTCCACGACTCTATTGCATGTGACCAAAATTCCCAAAAATCCGCCGAAATAAACAAGAAAATGAGCATCGAGCACTAATTCAGTCAATTTATCAAAAATTTCAAATAACATTCATTTTAAAAATTAAAATTTTTGTCATTTTCCCACGCTACATTCGACCATTTTTCAGATATTGTCCCTCAATAACCATAAAATCTCAGATGCGATGCACGTAAGGCGAAAATATTTTGGTTTTTTACAACGAGCAAATCACTCACAAACACCACACAAATTTTTTCTATCAAAATCTAAACATGAATTTTTCAAGTTCTTCGCAAACTATTCGTTCAAAAAAAGAGACACTCTTTGAAAATTTTGTACATATCAAATAATATTTTAAAATTGTTCGGTAGATCGTCCGAAATGCAAGGCAAGTCGTTCGCAAATAATTTATCCAAAAACGAATGATTTGTTCGAAAATTGCTGATTGATTTTTAGGGAAAATTAATTTTTTTCCTCGCCAATCCTTCGACTTACAAATCTTTCGTGAATGATTCGTTCAAAAATTCACAAATAATTTTCGAACTATTGATTCACTCCTTGAATTCAAAATCGTTTAGAAATGATTCATTTGAAAATCGAACGCAATGCTCGAAATCTGTAAATTAATTCTTTGAAAAACTGACATTTAAAATAGGTAAAAATCATTTTTTTTTGCCAATCGTTCAATTTCCAAGTCGTTTGTAGTCTAACCGTTCATAAAAATGAGCAAATCGTTGGGGAAATATTCTAAATGCAAATATTTTAAATATTTTTAAAATGAATCAATGGAATTTGAAGTCGTTCGCGAATGAAGTGACTAAAAACTAAAGAATCGCATTAAAAATCTGTGAAATGATTTTTTTTTTGCAGATTTTTCAATTCACCATTTACAAATCATTTGTGAACGATTCTTTCATAAAACGAGCAAATATTTTAGGAACTATTAATCAATTTTTTCAAGAAAGATATGTCGAAATCTTTCATGGGATCAATTATAATCTATGAAATTCAAAGTCGTTTACAAAGTAGAAGAATAATTCCAGAATTGTAATTAATTCTGCGAATCATTCATCAAATATAGAAATTAATTCTTCATGAAAATTCTTGTCATTTTCTGGATTTTTTTGGAATTTTCATACCATTTTTCTTGCTTCAAATTTACCCAAATAAGAATCTTCCTTTTTTTAATCCTTCGATTGAATAAAAATTCAAGAAAGAAGAAAATGTTGAAAATTCTTGCTCCAATTGTTGGATTTTCTTATTTTTCTAGCCAAAAGACACTTTGTTCTTGAAATTTTAATTTATTGATTAATTCAGGAACATTTACCTACTTTTTAAAAAAAATCAACTCATTTTAAATATTCAGAATGATTCATTTGATTTTTCAAAATACAGGCATAAATCGAAGTCATTCTTCCCACAAAAATTAAATATTTCCTCGTTTCTAAACTTCAATTAAATATGATTCAATATCATTCACCGAAAAACTATCGAAACCCAGCTACGAATCTCAACCACAATTCCCAGAACTAACCTACCACACTTTTTCGATACCAATTCAGATTCACGAGCCGTCAAATAAATCCACAAAAATCATCGCTCGAATCAAGCGGACATCATTATCGACGAAATTGAAACCAATCAGCCAAACATTAGTATGTTAATGAACTGAGAAAGTATTCGAATTACAGGAACGGTTAATTTATACACAATTAGCCCAGAGCTGGACACGGGCGTCAGGCGAATATCCTTTCCACGTCAATTTATTCATTGACAAATTAATAAATGGAAAACAAAAATGAAAATTTAATTATCCTCGACGACGTACACTAAACCCAAATTAAATTCATTTCGTGTCCTATACACACGTCTCGACGGTGCGTGGTTTATAATTCGACAATTTTTTTCTCTAGTTTCAAGTTCAATTTTAGTGCCATGTGTGCGTTACATTGTTTTTGACATCGGTTCGAAGAAGTGCGATCGTAAAGAAGATTTGCCATATACGACTATCACGAGTAAGTTTTTTGATACGTTTGAATATTTTTTACACCGAAACACACGTGTCGTTGCCCATAAACCGTCGGATTTCCAGTAATTAGATCGTCACTATGATATATTTTTTTACGCATCATTTTCTGCGCGAGTCCATTTACACGTTATAAAACGATAGAAAAAAAACCTCACCTGCGAAATTTTTCTTCTTTTCAAACATAATAAAAATGAAAACTCGAAGGTCACTAAATAAACATTATTTCACACAACATTTATACAATGTACGAGTATCCATTCGATGCGCAATATTGTTTCATAAATTCGAAAAATTTTAATGCAAATTTGGAGGAAATGCAAATATAATGACCATTTATTATGTGTTTTATTTCCTTTTTGTTGAGATAACGCAAATATCGCGCCTTAACACCGTGTAAGACGTTACTACTGAATTTATTCATTAGACTGAGTAATAATTTTTAAAAAGTTACTTAATGTGGATTACAATACAATACAATACGATTCGGCGAGAAAAAAGACGGACACCTAATTGATATTATGACGAAATTTCATTATTAATGTCTCTAAAAATAAACTGTAATATATTAATGCTCTCAAATGACCTGGAATTTAAAACTAATGAAAAAATTAGGTTTCAGATACATGGACAGTCGTCACGAATCGGACGAATAAATTTAATTTACACCTCATCTCACAAAGTACCGTTGAAAATTTTATTTCAAAAACACATTTCTGTCTAATTCACTATTTTTTAACATTTGCATTTCAATGAATACATAGTTTGCCTTGAATTTTTTTTTCTTTGTATTTTCAAGTCAAAAATACCCCCTCCCTTGATCTACTGAATGAAGCAACATTTTTTAAAGAAAACATTAAGACAATTTCATACATCTAAAGTTACAAGTTGAATAAATATGCAGAAATTGATCACTTTTTCAAGGGGAACTCATAGAAAATGAAAGATGAGAGCAAAAGATCGATTTTCAACAGAAAGTTCAATTTGCTTGATTTTTTAAAATTTTGAGTGATACATTTTAATTTTTAGGAATGTAATATAAAAAAAATCTAATTCATTTCGGAGGAAGAAAAATTCGTACACGATCGAATCAGTTTTCGAAAACTAATTTTTTCAGATTAATTAAATTTGACAAGGGAACCATGACGACATCTTTACACAAATTGGATCTTGACTTCCAATTTTTTTCCAAGTTCAGGCTATTGTTTTTTTTCTAAATTTCAAGCCCTCCCTCCCTCCCTCCTCATTTACCCACTTCCTACAATCTGAGAACAATCACACCCTAGATTTATTTAAGAAGACAAGATCCAAAACAGAATTCAAACGAAACAAAATTCGAAAAATTGTTCGATTATAAAAGAGTTTTTCAAAATAATGAAGCATAAAAATTATTTAAAAAATCAATACATTAAATTTTCTCAAAAGACTTTTGCAACATTACTTACTATACATCTTAGATACTCTAACGAAAAAAAATCCGTCCTCTCACCTGAAACAAAAAACCAAAATGAATTGTTCATTAGTTTATAAAGATAGAAGAATTATATTTTTTTGTAAAGTTGGAGGGGAACCCTTTGCAGGTCTTAATGGACAGAGGTTATCGTTCCCTCGTTTCTTGGTACAATCCTGGCTGCGAATGATTTTTTAGTTCAAGTTTTGAATCAACAACGACGAGAATTTCTTGGAGAATGAACAGGTGTACCAAAACACAGCAGGACTACTGCAGGATTCTCTAGTGCTTTCTTAATGACTTCTCGTAAGGTTCTGTTAAAACATCCTTTGGTAGAAACTGATTTCTCTTTTTACCCTTTTTACAGGTGGATTTCTAAATTGTGAGGATTTTGTGAGCGTACTCTGATATCATGTTTTCCACAGTGGTTTTTTTAAAGAATTTTATGGGTTCAATTGGTAAATTTTTTAATATGATCGAGTTTTCAAAAATTGATGTAACCTGTTTACAAAATGGTAGGCAACATAACTTTTACCAGAATTCAAATTATAGATGTTTTTTGATGGTGAAACTATCATTACCTAGGAATTTGAGATTGTAATTTTCGAGAAAAAAATGAACAGTGGTATTTTTTAAATTGAGATTGAGTAAGTACCTATGTAGTTAAATGACTGGTTATTGTATTCTGATTTTAAAAAACACAAAAAAAAACATTTTCTACCAAATTTACAAGAGGTAATACTTCAACATGGTGTTTGACAAAATTTGTTGAGCAAAAAGCTTGACTTAGCTTGACCTTTTGGCATGACTTTTTTGAATTTTTTGTCATCCCCCCCAAAAAAAAAAATTACGAAAAAACTTCAAACAAATATAATTCAAAAAAAAATCATAGGCTTGAGATTCACGTTTGACCCATCCATAGTCAACTGGATAATACTAAAGAAATTCAATTTTGAATAATTGTAAACTGCATTTTGAAGTGTTTTTAACAACCCTTCCACAATGCACCAATCAAGAAACCCCAAAATTTCGAAATTTAATTTAAAAAAAGAAGCAAAAAGCAATACAACTTTGAAAAAAGCTTGACCTTTGAGTCAAAAAGCTCGACTAATCTTGACCAGCTTGACCGTTAGACACCCCTGGAAGAGGAAACCTAAATTTTTTTATCATGGATTATCAATATTCAAAATGAACTACCATCGTGGATTCGATCAAAATCGAAGACAAGTTTCTTTTTTCGACCCAACCTGATATCACAACTAACAATAAGACATTTTGACATTTCAAAAAAAAAAAAGTGTCATTCTCATTCCATAGTAAAAGGTCCCACTTTGGATTTTTTCTGTTTTCGAGAAAATCGCTTTTTTAGTTTGGTAGGGTCAAAGTGGGACCTTTGAGTTTTTTATGGATTTGGTATCCAGAGGGTCTACTGCTCTACTCTAGCACATAGAACAACCCCAACTAGCGCACCTAGCGGGAAGTTCGAGAAATGCTCAATTAAAATTAATGAAAATTTGCAATTTTTCAAAATTCAATTAATTTTTTTATGATTTGCCTACAGAAAAGTGAAATTTCTAGACGAATTAAGCGTCCTACGAAAAAAATGAAATCAATCAAAGTTGTAGAGAATTAAATTTCCTTTCTGCTCAGAGAGGCCAAATTTTGTCTAGGAATCGATCTTGTCATGGTATTCTCCAGCGAAGTTAAAAACAGGACTCAACGAATTTCAATTTTCAACTTCGTTTGAGAATATTATGAAAAGATCGACTCCTAGAAAAATTTTGACCGCTCCAAGCAGAAAGGAAATTTAATTCTCTACAACCTCGGTTGATATCATTTTTTTCGTAGGACGCTTAATTCGTCTGAAAATTACACTTTTCTGTAGGAAAGTCATAAAAAAATTAATGTATTTACGTAATTTAACACAATTAAATTGACGAAAAAATGTCAGAGCGTACAAAAAGGTCCCACATTGACGCGCACAGTGTTGTCCAGTAATAGAACATAAAATTCACTGCAAAATGAGCGGTAAACGGTGTTCTGAGATGCAAATCTCTCAAAGTTATAACAAGATTTAGTTGCTTTTTTTAAATTGTTTTTTTCTCGAAACTACATATGGTTTCAGTACCTATGAACTTCAAATCGCTCCATAGAAGTGACAAAAATCAACATTACAGGTCCGTTGACCTCTCATTCGAAAGAGAATTTTTCATTGTAGAGGGAGTAAAAGTCTACTTTTACTCCCTCTCGCGAATCGCTCGAGTGCTCAGACTCGACTTTTACTCCCTCTACAATGAAAAATATCGTATGCAACTCGGGAGATAAATGATTTTCGACGATTTTGAGTTATTTCCCTCGCTTCGCTCGGGCAATAAACCTCAAAATTCGTCGAAAATCACTTTATCTCCCTTGTTGCATAATATACTATTCTTCTCTACAAAATGGCGGTCTTGACTCATTTTGGCCAAAAATGTCAAAGTGGGACCTTTTCCTATGGAATGATACAAATAATAATACAAAATTTTTCATAAAATATCGAATAAAAAATTTGAAAAGTACCTATATCAAAATTCAACCATTCAATATAAATTTAAAAAAATTGAAAAATATTTCAGATTTTCAAAAAATTATCGTTCATTTTCTCTCACACGACCTTCAAAAATTGAAAATTCGTCACTTTTCTTCATTGAGGGTTTCCGAAACGAGACCAATAATTTCGAATTTTTTCCCCTTCCCTCCCCCTTTTTTCAACACCGTGGTCAAGGAGGATCATCGCATTTTTTTCTCGTCGCAGCTCATTAAAAAGTACTTCTCCAAAAAAAATTTCAACGGATTCTGTAGAAAGAAAGAGTGTAAATTACCTCCGAGCAAGGCAAGGAAATTTTTATTTGAAAAATTCATAATTTAATAGGCAGTGACATGCCCTTAAATATCAATTTTTTTGTGCATCACGACCAACAAAAATGATTATAGGGCTGGGCTAATGGACCATGTAGTCCAAACCCATTATAAAAAAAAAAAAAAAAAAAAAAAAAAAAATGATAATTAAAAAAATCAGTTAAGAGATATAGATGTAACAATTTGGCCTAAGCGGAACGAGGGTGAAATTTTTTGAAAATTTCAGAATAAAATAAGCAAAAAAAACTCTTTTATATGATTCATCTTTATTTTGGATTTCAAAAAAATTTCAGAGAAAATTTTAAAACTACACATTTTTCTAACCAAACAACCATCAAATTTTCCACGAAACCCAAATAATCAAATACTACAAAAAAAGTCATCAAAAAAAATTCCTCTCGCAAAATTTCATTTCATAATTAACTTAAAAACAAACAGAAAATGATTAAAATCACCTCAGAAAAATACACAAACATCCGGTAATTCGATACAAATATCATTCTTCGTCTTCCCCCCCCCCCCTTCAAAGAAATACTTACCACGCGTAAAATTCTACATGCCCATTGCATGCAAATACGATGTCAATAATCGGAAAACTTCTATCCCTCTAGACATAAACCTCTACAAACCAAACATTTCCATTCTAGGTACTCTTCACATTACTCTTCACATCAGATGAATTTTTCCAACGCTTCAACGGCGTCAATTACAACATCGCAGTCTCATATGCAACCAGATACCTAGCACGTGCAAAATTCCACATATTCGCGGGTAATAAAGCATATCGTCGAGTTTATTAACTCACCGGTAGGTCGATTAATAAAAAAAAAAAAAAAAAAACGCAGTCGCGCATATTTTAGCTCGATAAAATATTCAAAATGAAAAAAAAAATCATTCTAATATTTTAATTTAATAAGTACACCAACACGCGACGACTTGGGCGATGAAAAATGACCCTTAGGCGTAACTCATCCAACCCATAAGGGCAGCCGGGGTGCAAAAATTGAATGAAAAAAACTCAAATGGAAAAATTATCGCATGCGATCCTGTAAAAATTCTTGTAATTAGTTTACGACCTATCCGCAATACTTTTACAATATTCTTAATGACCATTTCCGTTCGTCACGGATTGCGATTACCGTACGTACGTACAACACGACTACCTAGGTGTAGGTACCAGCGAATTCTCAGGAGAAGGGAGGACTCACTTGACAACAACATTCGCCCAAAGAGACCAGCGAGCTCATAGATATGTACAAATAGAAAGAAAGAGAGAAAAAATACTTCAAATTGTACGAAATCATAGGTTAACATTGACCGTAGTATCCTTTGAAGCGCGTACGTTTAATTTAAATCGCAAACACCTTCTATCGATTTACCCGTACGAGGCGAAAATTTCCACCGGTTCGTCGGTCCGATTTCGATGCATCCGCGTCCGTTCTGCGAGCATTCGTATGTACGTTTCGTAACGTGTTGCATCTTCCATTTATTCGCCTTGAAATGCTCATATTTGGGTCAATTGTCGTAAATTAATCCTGCGTGTGTGCTTGTTTGTTGTGATTTGGAATATAGAAAAAGAATCAATATGCCTTCTGTGCTCACAACCGTGTTGCCGTCCTTGCTGAGTAGATGGTTAGAGATGCCGCTTTCGGTGCTACTCTGCGTCGTCGATTTATGTTTCTTAACCGTCAACAATGGTAATTCTACCATCGATATAACACGCGCTAGTACGATGACCGATCGATTGGACGCCGTCGATATTGACGAGGTGTTAAAAAATACCAGATTGTTTAATAGTTACGTGAAGTGTGTTCTGGATACTGGACCGTGTACAGCGGAAGGACGCGAAATGAAACGTAAGTTTTTCCATATAATTTTCCTCAAAGTAGATTAGACGTATTGGTATCTTCAGGGTGTAAAAGAAGTCTCGTTCGATAACCTCGATTCGCGAGAGCAGCTGAGACGCTGAGAGCAAAATCCATACGAAGATTTTTAATTTTTTTAATCGTTTGCTTAATCGTCGTGTTAGAATGACGTCACAAACGTATCTTCATCTATCTCGTGTATAATTTGATGCCTCGGGTCTGGATCATTATTATAATTTCCAAATTGCTGCACAACGTTTTTAATAATTAAGCAATTATCTTTCTCAGTCCCTCTTTCGATATTGGCAAAAAAATTTTTTAATCATTGATTTCAAGAATTTCAAGTTATGTTCAAAAATCACAAACTTAGGTCTTAAGTGGATCATGACTTTTTGTCAAAGGCAGCCGACAATGGGTTCGCTTCAAAGAGATGCTAATTCGCCACCAAAAATGTGCTAAAATTATGATCTCGCCGCATTTACTAGGTCAAACTGTCCACATTGCTGAAATAAAAAATATCTACTTTCACATGTTCAACATCTAAGACGACGATGAGCATTGTTTCACAAACTCGCGCGGGTCATTGTCATCGACGTGCCCAGAGAACATATAAACTTTATATAAAAATACACGAATTATGAAAATCGTAGATTCTGGGAATTATTTATAATTGCTGTCTCCTGAGAAGAGAAAGAAGTAATTAAAATGCATATCAAACGATATTGTGGGTGATTTTTTGAATGAGCATTTTTTTCCATCAGTTTCAAGGACGATGAAAGTACTTATATCTTTGAAAGGTATTGTGTCAGACTATTACACATTCTGGATGATTTACAGGAGTTCAGAGAATGAATTGTCAGTTTAGGGGTTGGTGTGGTTTTTTTTGAAAAATATCTACAATGATGAATGACGAGAGTAATAAAGATGAGGGTGGAGGGAAGGGAAGGGGCAGAGGATGTCTTATGCGATTCGTAATTAGAATTTCCAGTCATCGATTCTGAGCAATAACGAGAAATTGTGGAGTAATTTTGGGCAAATTCGATGAAATTAGGGTGGAGATGGGGTCGAAAGATGAATTTTTCGATCAAAAGTTATGAGCTGATTAAGATAAAGCTATGAAAATGAGATAATGATCTGAGTAAATTTGATTTAAATGAAAAATATATTAATAAATAATAAATGTACCAACAACATTAGTAACATTTCAGCACAACCTTTTTCAAACAATACCAAAAGAATTGAACTTATGCCTGATTTTTTTTTTTGTAAAACTTAATTTCATAGCTTAGATAGAAGTTCCTATGGCAGTCAAATAATTCAGCCTTCTTCAGAGGAAAATTGAATTGAATATTACTGGAGGGGGGGGGGGGGTGTGGAAAAATCAGGATAGAGAGATAAAGTCTCCTCAATGATGACAAAATTTAATTTTTTGAATTTTAGAGTTGAAAATTTAGCAAAAAATAAAACTTTTTGAGTAACTTTTTCTGGAAAATTTTTTATATTGAGCAAAAAATATGAGAAAAGCTGTATAGTCCAGGCAAATAAGAGAAAAAATGTGCCAAACCTCCCAAAAATTCAATCCTGATTTTTTTTAGCATTTTTCTTTTATAATGTTCCACTACACAACATACTAAAATGGACACCCCCATAACCCTCCGCAACCCCCAGGATAGAGGTAAATGTCTACTGAAAGCCGAGTTTTCGTGAATATCTCCTCAAATAAGTCTCAAAATAAAAAAATAGTTATGAACAATCATGTTCTACGTGTATTTTGCTATCAGACAGGTTCGTTTTTTTCGAAAACACTCGTTTCTTTGCCCAAAAATTAAGAGTGAAAACACCTATTTTTCCAATATTTACAGTATTTTTGGAAATTATGAAAATACGAAGCTGAAAGTACCCAAAATTATACCAGTGAAGAGTAATTTTTTCATACATGCTGGTAGGGTATTTCAAAAAAAGTCACCGGAAGAATTTACTTTTGATTTTTCATAAAAAACAATCTCAAAATTGTAATTGGCATGCCAAAAAACCAAATTTTTTACACCAAACATGAAAATTTTCAAAATTTTGAATTTCACCCCTCATTCCTTAACCCCCTTGACTGACATATCGTTTTTGAATCCTTTTCGTATCACCAATAATAAGCAATAACATCGCGTTTAAAGTACTTTTTTTTCCACACAGTATTCAATAACCTTTCTTATAATTAACAGTAGGGGTTGAAATTCTTGCGGTGACTTTTTTTGGAATACCCTACCAGCATGTATGAAAAAATTACTCTACACTGGTATAATTTTAGGTACTTTCAGCTTCGTATTTCCATTATTTCCAAAAATACTACAAGTATTGGAAAAATAGGCGTTTTCGCCCTCAATTTTTGGGTAAAAAAGTGAATGTTTTCGAAAAAAAACGAACATGTCTGACAGGAAATTACACGTAGAACATGATTGTTCTTAACCATTTTTCCATTTTGAGGCTTGTTTGAGGAGATATTCACAAAAGTTTCGATATTTCAGGGCTCAGGATATTTTCAAAAAAATGCTGTAAATTGCTGAAAAATAGGTGTTTTTACCCTTAATTTTTGGTCAAGGAAGTGAATATTTTTGAAAAAAAACGAAACTGTCTGATAGGAAATTATACGTAGAACAAGATTGTTCATAACTAGTTTTCAATTTAGAGGCTTATTTGAGGAGATATTTACGAAACTCCGATTTTCAGCAGACATAAATGCTCTTTCCCCGAGGGTAACGGAGTGTTATGGGGGGGGGGGGGTGTCCATTTTAGTATGTTGTGTGGTGGACCATTACGAACGTAAAACGCAAAAAAAGATTGAATTTTTGGGGGTTAAATCCTAAAATTACTTAACTAGTATCCGAATGGAAAAAATTTGTTATCAGTTGAAATTTTTCAATTTTCCCCAATATTGTCAAATCTTATTCGTTTCTGCCAAGAATCAAAACATTTCTGACTCACAATTGATTTTTTCCGATTCAAATGCAAAATTTCCCAACGTTTTTAGAAAAAAAGATCAGCATTTTTGTGAATTTTCGTATTCAAGTATAATTTTTCTCAACTAAGGAATCTTTCTTGACCCTTTCAAGGTCATCTTTGGAGCCTTAAAAATAGTGTTGGTGAATTTCAAATGAGGAAAATTTCATTCAACAAAAAATTCTCGAGAATTTGATTTTTTTCTTTTACACGATTAATTTTTATTCAAAATTAAAGAGCTAACTGGAGAACGATTGGCCCACGTTTTTCAAGTTCCAAGGTTAGACTATAAAGAAATATATTTGAACTCTATGAAATGCTGAAATGCATTCCTTTTTGTTTTGGTACTGCGTCGCTAGGTATTTTAGTAAAAACACAACGTTTAGCTTGATTATGATAATTCTTCAAATCAAGGGCCCATGGGGAATCATTAAAATTTCCAAGTTTTTCAAAAAATGCTCCTGCGATGTAATCAAACGGTAGGAACCACCCCCACCCCTCAACAGAAACAAAGCTACAAGATTTTGCTGAACTCGTAGTAAAAAAAATGAGAAAAATAATAAAATTTCAAAACCGAACAGCAGGACTTTTTCAAAAATAAAAATATCTTCCCCCCCCCCCCTTAAAAAATCATTCATTACGGGAATAATTTTAAAAATTAGTAATAAAATAACATAAAGAAGTAGAATAAATCATTTTCATTAGCAAAGGCAACAATGAAACAAATAATATATTATTTTTTGATCACATTTAGGACGTTTGCTGCTAACCGGCTTTCAAAATAGTTGGGCGTTTAACAAATTTTCCATTGCTCAATCATTTTTATACTTTGCTCAAATATGAATAACATGGTGTAAAATTTGGAATAAAACGTGAAAGCAAGACTTTTTTGACAATCAGGTTTTCAAGCTTAAAGAACTGTTTAGACACTGAGTTATATTTTGAGTTGAAAAAATCGATTTTCAAATCCCTCTAATTCTCTCCTGCACTGATTTCACGTTCTTCAATTTTTCAAAACTAAACGCATTAAAATAGTAAATTTTTTCATTTTCCTCTCTCCGTAAGTAATTTTTGACATCAGAAATGAATTCCTCGTGAAATTTCAGTACAAAAAAGTAGTTTTGCCAGCTTTTTTGATGATTGATAAGTGCATGAAAAACAGAATTTAGGTATTTTTGTGAAGATTTTTTTTTTCAAAATTAAACACATTGTAAAATTGTAATGGTGAATTTTCCATTTTTATCTTCTCCTAAAGTAAGTTTCGACGTCAGAAACGAATTACTCGTGAAATTTTAGAACACGAAAGTAGTTTTGGCAGCTTTTTAGATGATTGATACATAAAAACAAAAGTAAAAATTTTAACACGTTTTTCTCAGGATTTTGTTTTTTTGGAATTCAAGAATTTCCAGTTTCCTAACTTCAAACGTCTGTCTCTATCTCGGCGAAAAATAAATCTTAGATGCTTATGGTCTCCTTTATTATTTTAGCTAAAAAAAACTCATTTTTGAAAATTCCGACTTTCGGTACCTTTTCCCTGCACGGGTCACAATCACAAATTCAAAATTTGAATCATTTTCATAAATATAAACAAATCCAAGCAGTAGCTTCGGAAGTTTTTTTTGGGAGGGTATAAAGTGGGTATAGAGACTTGGAATATCAGAAGGGGAAGAGAAAAAGAGAGTATTTTTTACATAGTCAGCTAAAATAGTTCATATAATTGTGCTTTTTCGTGCATGCCCGAGCGAAGCTCTAAGAAAATTTGATTTTTAATGCCCCAAGAAGGCATTTTTTCCAATAAATTGTTGACCTCCTCCTCGGCCCCACTTGGCTATGGCACTATAAACCCATAAATTTGTATCTTTTAAAGATTAAACACTGACATTACATTCTGCAAGGTCAATTTCGTATGATTTTTAAATTTTCGGAATAAAGACTCCGATTTAGATCGCCATTGGGGGGGGGGGGGGTCGAAAATTTTATTTACCTCAAAAAAGGATAACAAAAGTCAAAAAATATTTTCATGAGTTTTGTGAAAGTACTGAAAAGTTATAGGAATGTCAGAAAATAAAAAAATTTGAAAGCATGAATTTTTGCATTTGTAAATATGGACATGATTTTTTTCATTTTTTTCTCTCATATTGTCTTTGGACAGGAAATAGGCAGCACTCAAAATGAAAAAGATTTCTCAAAATTTCGAGTACCTACCTACTCAGTACTTATTTAAAATCAGAGGGGGGAATTTTTTTTCTATCTCAAACGTTTTTTTAAAAAATAAATCCTAAACTTGAGAGAAAGTTGAAACCAAACCTATCATCAGAAGGAGGACAGATGATGACCGAAAAAATAATAAAAATCAACCTAAAAATATCCACATCTGATAAAATGGAAAAACTCCAGGGGTGCCGCGAAGGGGTATTTTTGACGAGCAGCTCGTCGTTAAAAATTTTTGGGGGGCGAAAAAAAATGCAAAAAAAATTACAAATTTAAATTTTAAAGAGAAAAAAATAAATTAACAATAAATATTGGAAAATAATTGAAAACGAACTCCCCTATAATTACAGGACCCCCTATCAATAGACGACCCCCCTCTCATCAATGGGCGTACCCCCTCCCAAAAGTTCATCAATTTGACGCTAATTTCGCTCATTTTTAACTCAATAATGGCAAAAATATTCTTGGGAACGTAAAAACATGTACTAGTAAACAAGTAAATTTCGACCCCCCCCCCTAAATCAATATAATAGACCCCCCTCTTCCCATCGATAGTCTGAACCCCCTCTAAAAAAATCAATTTCACCCAAATTTCACTCATTTTTAGACTCAATAAAAATTGCCAAAATTTTCTTGGGAACGTAAAAATATGCACTAAGTATAGTAATCAGGTGAATTTTCATTTTTTTCAGAGACGACCCCCCCCCCCCCAATCATCAATTTTATGCCAATTTTGCTCGAGAATTTTGGTATTTTCAAGCACTGGAGAAAATCCCATAAAATAAGGTCCATATTATGCACTTCAGCACTTCCATTTTAGTGACCCAATTGATCGATTAAAACACAATTTTCCAAAACACCAAACTTCGTTTTTGGCAGAAAATTAATTTTTTCCGAAAAAATTGATAGTCAAAAAATATAAATTTGAACTCAAAGCTTGCGAATTTTGAAAAATTCAGCTTCAGTTGATAAAATAGATCAATAATATTTTTTCCGCGGAAAAATTCGACAGATGCAATTTAATCTCTGAAATTTTCAAGATTTAACCACGGGAAAATTCTAGCCAGAATTTTTTTCTTGTCTTTTGTTCATAATGGCCCACTAAACAACATAATAAAATGTCTACCCCAGAAGCGACCGCTACCCCCAAGGGAGGGGAAAGTGTGCTGAAAACCGAATTTTCGCGAATATGTCCTCCGGTAAACCGTAATTATGAAAAATGGTTTGAAATCGTGTTCTACGATCAATGTCCTATTAGAAAGGAATTTTTTTCAAAAAAAAACACTCACTTCTTTGCCTGAAATTTAAGGGTAAAACACACCAATTTTTCAAAAATAGGCAGTATTTTTTGAAAAAAATCGAAATTTTGCAAATATTTCCTCAAATATGCCTCAAAGTTGGAAAATGTTTACGAAATCGTGTTCTACGAGTAATTTCTTACCAGAAGGGTTACTTTTTTTTTTCAAAAACAACCACTTCTTTGCCCAAAAATTTTGGTGATATTGTATTTTTTTGTACCCCCCCCCTAAAGTTCGTAAAAAATGAAGAAATTTGTGAAAATGGGGGGCCTACTTGGAAAATTTGGGGGGTCCTCGTCGTTGACTCCGGGGGTTCGCAGCACCCCTGAAAAACTCCATCACCAAACACACCTTTCCTTCACACACAAATTCATCAAATTCGTCGAATTCGTCACGAATTCAAAACTCTAAATAAAGACCACGTATATTTTTCGAATCGCTAAATTCGTCAAGAACCTCATTAAAACCTGCTTCGCAAAATCTCCTTCATTACATACCAAACACCAACCAAATCATACCCAGCAATAGAATCACGTAGCCGAATTTTTTTTACCAAATTGACAATCTACTACGTACAAACGCTCCGTAAGGAAATCACGACTCAAAATCTAGATAGAAAAATCTTCCGAAATAACCCTCAAAATTACCTTTAATTATACCGCCGAACTCCATTATTATTTGATTGTCACGTACCTAATTTTCATTGTCGTGGCTACGTACGAATTTCAAATATTTAATACGTAAAATTTAGCTCCGTACGTATTTAGGTAAGACTCGTAATAATAACTTTGGAAAATATAATAATACGATCAATTACAAAGAAAAAATTGTACCAAGGAAATGCCAAACCTAGACCTACGTGCATTACGAACACGTGTCAACTTATATGGATATTTATTCTAATTTTCCCCCTATCCTGCTTCCTCTTCAATAATTATTATCTTCGGTTCACCTCAAACGAATATTACGCAGAACGAAGAACCGAGCGAAGAAATCCCCATCAGGTGGATAATTTCGATGAAAAATTCTCTTAATACAGCACCCATAAAATTTTCCATCTTTAATTCATCTCCCATTTACAATTTGGGCTGTATAGACCGAAACAGAAAATAATTGCAAATTGAAGGTTACACAGGCTAGATTTATTTATACTACACCTCCGATCTTCTGCAACATTTTGTCTCGTATCAAGCAGACGTATCGATATCAATTATGGTATACATCGGATTCAGAATATACTCGTACTCGGGCACAATAATCTCGCTTTTGAAGGTCTCTAAACCTAGACGAATACAAATACTGTTGCCATTGCTCGTTTGGCAACAATCAGTTGTTTAAAATTCAATTGCCTTGGTAATGTTGCACATTAGGTAAGTAACCAACTCAGCTACTGTGTAAACATTTCCTTCAACAAACCATCCAGAAGGTTCAAAATCGCGTATAAAAATTACCATAAATTTCGTATTAAAGCGGCATTAACTTTCATACCGTGTTGGTACAATTTTATGAACCGAAACGTAGACTCGAGTACAAATACGTCGGAGATTCCGTAAATGCAACGGTATTGAGGATTAAAGAGCCGATTAGATGACATTGAGGAAGCCGTGTCGATAATATTAAATTTATTTTCAACCATCGTGACCAGAATTAAACGCCTTTCAGAAGAGACATGCGTAAGGTGCTACGTGATTAGGCAATTTGTACATTGAACCGTTGTTGCGTCGCCTGCATTTATTTACTTTATCTGCATGCGCAATCTTATTAAAAATTTCAATTTTCATATTAATTCATCCGGCTGCTGTTGAAATTATCCATAAATTAATACACCTAATCTTATTATTTTTACAGGAGAAACATTAGAAGTACTCCATACAGGCTGCGCAAATTGCACAGAAAAAACCAAACAACGTATTAAGAAGAGTTTCTTAAGGCTCAAGTCCGATCCGAGATTTAGAGAGTCGTACAAAAAAGTCCTCGATAAATACGATCCGGATAAAAAATACATTGCTAATTTGGAGAAATTCCTAACCTAGCGTTAAATTCGCCTGTAAATATGTAAATATCATTTATTTTCTACCTTCTCCAAAAAATCCAGAAACGGTGAACTTGAAGGAAAATTCAAGTTTTAGGAAAAGCTACTAGTTTTCGGATTTTTTCTTTCCCTTTTTTTTGTCGATAAGATTCGTGATTTTTATTTAAAGCATTTAAATTGTTATTATTTGTTGTAGTTTTATTACCTGTTTTTTTGCTCATTTTTATTACCTATGTGTATTTTTTTTTATAAAAAAAAATTATTATTTACATGACCTAATTATTAGGAAACGCTAGATACGGAAGTCAAATACGCCGCAAAGGAATAATTATTTTGGAAAAAGATCGCTAATATTTGATATTCTTGTTACGTGCCATAAAATTATATTGTGTGAAATTTTACTTCCATATTAAAAGCGATTGATAACTTCCTAGTTGGGCAGGACTTTATTTAAAGGCGAGATGTACATAAGAATTGACCTTATTTTGTCAGCTATGAAAATTATCAGGATGTAAAGGTAGCAAGATGTTTCGATTCGATTTCAGCAATTTAAGATACTTTAGGAGTCGATATTTTCTGGCAAAATGGAGGGTAACTAGCTCAAAAAATCAAATATCTATTAAATTTGGGAGAAAATGACAAAATGTTATAGGGCCATTTGAGTCTATAAGAAATCAATATTGAAGGGAGGCAACCAAAAAGGGGAAAGAGGCAAGTAGGTTCAAGTCGAAATGTTGAAAGGAATTATTTTTTGGGAGAGCAAAGAGGAATTTTTGTTTGGAGTGAAGGAATTTTGATACTTACAAAAGTGGATAACTTATATTGGTAGGTAATCTATTTCATCAATTAAAGGACAACTTTTCAAATTTTAAGCAAAAATTGAAAAATATTGAAGAGGAAGGTCAAAATTTTTGGAAATAAAAATAACAAAAATTTCTTCAAGTTGAAAAAATTTAATCGGAAATTTTGGATGTTTTGCTCTTCTCTCCCTCGCACAATTTTTTGGCGCAAGAGTAGGAGAGGTTTTGTTTTGCGTTTAAAAAAAGTGAAAACAGCTAGTTGAAAAAGTCAAAAATCTATCTCAGTTGGAAATTTTAGATCCCCCCCCCCCCCATTATGTCTTTGAGCGAGGTTGAAAATTACAATTTTAGGAAAAAATTTTACCTGGACCATATCTATGGTTTGAAGCAAAAAAAAAATTAACAAAAATTTCATTGATTTGAAAAAATGAAAAGAAACTACCTTGGGCGGAAATTTCAATTTTTTTGTCTCCCTTATACGTAATTTTTTTAGACGAGCGCAGAATTTTTGATCTGAGTGAAAAAAGAAGAAAAAAATGAGGTAAACGTACCTACGTTTGGGGGAGGGGATGAAATTCTCGATTGCAGGAGAAATTGTTGAATTGTAAAAAATTTAAAAAACTTCAGTTGAAAAAATTTTGATTTTCAACCCACCCCACCACCCCCCCCCCCATAATTTTTTAGAAGAACAAAATTTTCGTCTTTAATTGCAAAAAAAAATGCAAAAATTTTCACCGAAGAGAAAAAATTATTTTAAAAAACACTTGTGTCAAAAATTGTTTATTTTTTGTTTACTCCCCTCTCCCTCTCCTGGTCATAATTCTTTTAAGCAATGGTAAAAATTTCGTTTCAGCCAAAAAAAAATCAAGCTGAAAAATTAAAAAAAACTAAGTATTTCAATCGAAAATTTTTGATGATTTTTGCTCATCCCTCCCTCTGCTCAATAACTTTTTGGGATTTAAAATTTTAGTTTTTCAGTGAAAAAAATCCATCCAACAGTTTCTTTGAGTTACAAAAAAAGTAAAAAACATCAGTCGAAAATTTCCCATTTTTAGCCCTTTCTCATAATTTTTTAGAGGAGCAAAATGTTCGTGTTTAGTTGAAAAAAATTACAAAAATTCTCATCGAATTGAAAAATATTATTTTAAAAAATCGGTCAGAAATTTTTGATTTTTTATCCACTCCCCTCCTCCTCCTGGTCATAATTCGGTTAAACATTGGTGGCATTTTCGTTTCAAGTGAAAAAAAAACTTCAAGCCGAAAAATTCAAAGAAAAAACAACTCTCAATCGAAATATTTTGATGATGTCCTCGCTCCCCCTCCCCAATAACTTTCTGGAATTGAAAATTTTCGGTTTTGAGTAAAAAAAATGCATACAATTTTTTTTTGAGTTGAACAAAACGAAAAAAACTTGGTCAAAAATGTTAGATTTATTGCCTTCCTCAATAATTTTTTTAGAGAGTAGAACTTCTCGTTTTAATTGAAACAAAATAAAATTATAATTTATGAGTAGAAAAACTCGAAAGAAACGACCTCGGTCGAAAATTTTTAATTTTCCCCTCTTTCATCCCTCAACAATTCCATTCCAGTCCTCCATGCGAATCAGTCCACTGGAAAAATCATACCTTACTTCTCACATTTCTGACCCAAAATACTTCAGAAAACTTCAAACACAATTTTCCAATTAACATTTCAATCCTCGAATAATACACCAACTCATTACATCTAATTCGATTACGTCTACCCACTCATTAAATTCTAGACCTGACTTGGCAAAGTTTAGAAAAAACTCTCGACCTCAACATTTTCATCTCAAAAATAGAATTAATATTAGATTTACACCTAATCTTAATTTCCAGTACCTAAGTTCTCCATTCGACAAAAAATACTCACTTTATTACATAACCATTCTACAACTTCGTAGAGATCTTCAAATAAGTACACTAATTACTAATTTTACTTCAATGGCAAAAATAATAACAGTCGACGATTGTCAAAAAAAGAAAAAAATTTACACACTAATCCAAGATCCAAGACGACATTAAATTTTGAGTTTTTTCGTTCTGAGGATAATTAAGACTCGGGTATTCATTTTTTTGCCATTCTTTTAGTCTTAGGTAGCCGAATTATTTTAGGGTAATTATCTATAAGAATTCGTTTTTAATGATAGGTAAGTACTAAGTAGTATATTTAATGCGTAAATCACGCGTTAATTCAATCAAAAGCACGGTTTTTCTATTATCTTAAGCTACATCAGATCGAATATGAAAATGGAAAATTTTTCATCGTCAGATTTGTCCATGATGTTAATGTAGTTCTACTTATTCCTACCAACGAAATTATATTATAATTACTCTAAATGTACAAAAAGTATCTAGAACGTTCTCTAGAATAAGGTAGCTAATAAGTATTTAATTTTTTTCAAATTTCGAGTGTAGTTTCTTTAATAAAATGTTTCCCAACGGCGTTTGTTTAATATGTGTAATCAGTAATTATTACCACAATTGTGATACAGTGACCTACGTATGTAAATATGGAAAACCAATTTTCATCATATGCTTTAATCAAATGCATTAAATCAATTGGTCAATTTGATTATTATAATTAGATCTCGATCGACAACTTTTACATATATCGGTTCAACGATCGGTCGATCGTCGATCAACATTCGCTAAAAGCTATTTAGACATTTTTTATGCACAGTGGTAAATTCAGGATGGTAATTTTCTTCATAATGATGAAGGAAAAATATGATGTTCCATGGAGCCAGTTATAACTTGACAAATGGCAATGGCAATGGCATTAATATTAACCTACTCGAAATATTGGCGAAAAAATTGACCGATTCAATGAAAAATACGGCTAAGCGACGACGTTAAATTAATATGTGCCAAACACAACAAAAAAAACCATAGGTATGCAACAAAAAATCAAAGATGTAATTATTATGTTTCTTGACTTGAATAAAATTTTTTTTGAATTAGAAGGTCATAAAACATCGTAATACACTATAATGTGTTTAAAATGCGTAAAATATACAAAATAATAATTACATTCGCGTGACTCGGACGAGCCGTAATTGAGAATGTTTGACAAATTTATCGCAGTTTTTCGGAAATAATCGACAAGAAAAATACTATGGTATTAGAAGTAAATATTATGAAATTAAATAATATGTAAAAATCAAACGAGAGAAAAAAGAAACACTCGAAAAATCATTCATAAAAAGTACCATTGAAATAATTTGAAATAATACTGTAAATTCAATAACGTTAAAGCTTTTACATAAAACTGGTTTCAAATTCTAAAAATCATTAAAAATACAGTAAAAATTACGAAAAAGGGGCTAAAATTGGCAAAAATTTCTTGAAAATGGGTAAAAATGCCTTTAATACGGACTAAATCATAAAAATTGTGAAAAAAGAATGGACAAATTATAAATATTACAAAAAATTTAATGCAGTGTAAAAACCACAAAAATGTTATGAAAAATTTATAAAAAATTTATAAAAGTTGTCAATTTTATTAAATCGATTCAAAAAGTCATAATTATAAAAATAAAGTTCAAGTATAAGGAAAAAACAGTCAAAAAATTAGTAAAGCATCATAAAAATTATTGAAAATGTCATAAAATTTGACTAAAAAATCATTAAAATCGTTGAAATTGCCAAGTGGTATGAAAATTCAACATAAAAATCATACAAATAACTCAGCTAAGAATCCCTGAAATGTTTTTGAATTGAAAAAAATCATAGAAATTGAAAATTTCGAAGAATTTGTTTCGGAAAAATTATAAAGATTGTTTAAGATTCCGTTAAAATTGTGAAACTAAATAAGAAATTGGTCAAAATGATGCAAAAATTGGGTACTCGATCTCACAAAAGTCAATAAAAATCATCGTCAATTTCAAAAAATTGGTTCAAAAACTTTTATAAGCTTCAGGCGCGCCCGCAGGATTTTCCGATGAGGTAGCAAGAAAAAGAGCCCCAGATGGTGCCCCTCGATGTAAACAAATTTTGACCCCCCCACCTCTCCCTTTTGGAGCTATGACCATTTTATTGTATTATTTTCAAGAATTTTTAATTCCAACAGAAGTGAATGAAATTTTCTGTTCTTTGGCACAAATTTGCATGGTGTTCAAATATTTACAATAATTTTTTCATCAATTTTGGTGCACTCCTTCATGAGGTTTTGGCCATTTGAAATTTTCAACTGTAAAAAAAACCTTAACAGTAAAGTTCGACTAATTTTTGAAAATATCCTAAAAACATGTTTCTCAAAGTAGATTCACGTCACGTATTCAGTTTTGGCGATTTCGATGGCGCAAGGGCTGAAAATCGCGAAAACTTGTAAAGAAATGTTGCTATTTTGGCAGATTTTTTCAAATTTTGAGCATTTTATACGGAAAAGGAATGACCAAATGAAGAAACTAACGTGGCATTCGTATTAAGCAGGCCAAAATACCATAATAAACACCCTTTTCGCGATCATTTTACTTTAAATCTCGAAATTCAGTTTTATTCTCATGAAAAATCAATGAAAAAGTGAATTTCGACATTTAAAGTAAAATGATCGCGAAAAGGGTGTTTATCGGGGTAGTTTGACCTGCTTAACACGAATTCGACGTTAGTTTGTTCATTTTTTCATTTTTTCCCCTATAAAATGCTCGAAATTTGGAAAATTTTCCAAAATAACATTTCTGCAACGGTTTTTGTAATATTTGGCCTTTCGTTCAAAATAACAGCAAGAACCAAAAAATTCTACCAAAAAATAGTATTTTAGTAAATTTTCTAGGGTAGCGGTTCTTGGCTTATATGGCGTTTTTTCACGTTTGAAAACTTCAGATAGCCAAAAAAACGCGAAAGACTACACTAGAATGATGAAAAAATTATTATAAATCCACTTCCATGACATATTTCTGTTGAACTTGGAAATTCTTGAAAATAATGCTGTAAAAATGGCCATAATTTGAAATAGGGGGAGTAAAGGGTCAATTTTTTCCAGAATTTTTTATACTGAGGGACACTTTTTAAGGGGTTAGAGTAAAAATCGGAGCAAGGGCTAATTTCATCTAACTTTCAACCCAAGTAAAGGAAATTTTTTGTTCTTTGGCACAATGTTACATCTTATAGAGGGGTTTTGGCTGTTTCTTTGAACAAAAGGCCAAAAATTACAAAAATCCTTCCAGAAATGTTGTTATTTTGGATGATATTTCAAATTTTGAGCATTTTATTTATACAGAAAGAAATTACCAAACTGAATTTCGAGGATTTAATCCTGAATACCAACTATCCTAACCTACATACCTAATAGGTACTGTACCAATTTAAAAAAAAAAATACGGAAAGTTTATGAGGTAGCGACCGCTACCTCCGCTACCCTCTGCGGGCGCGCCTGATAAGCTTGGATGAAATTTGGTGAAAACTGATAAAAAATTTCGTAAACTTTGTCGAAAAAAATCGTTAAAAATAAATCGAAATATCGTACAGAAAAGATGAAAATGTGCAAAAGCATTAATTGAGCAAATTTTCTCAATTTTTCTAATAGAAATTTCAATTATCACTGTTCACTCAGATGATACCTATACATACTATTGGCAATTTTTTAAACTTTTTCATTCAATTTTTACACCGTTTTGTAACAGTTTTCAAGTGAACATTCTTCAATTTTCATTAATTTTAAACCTCATTTTTTTTCGACATTTTTGTCTCGTTTTTTTGAATATTTTTTTTATATGTGACACCGGACAAACAAAGGATGTTAGTGTCCACGAATCTTTTTTTTTAGCAATTGGAAAGAGCACTATAAATTTCCTATTTAAAAAAAAAAAAGAAAAAAAAAGATTTTTGGATACTAACATCCTTTCTTCGCCCGGAATTACATGTGTCAATAATGTTTTGAAACTATGGGAAAATTTTTTCGAAATTTTTTACAATTTTTATAATTTTTTATCCAATTTTCCACGAAGTTTATGAACATTTTCAAGAATTCTTTCCAAATTTTCACGAAAGCAGACATCATAGCGAAATTTCGAAGAAAAAAGTGACTTTTAGTGACCTTTTTTGAGAAAAAAGTGACCAAAAAATGACCAAAAAGTAACCAAAAGTAACCAAAAATTCGATTTTTTGAGGGAATTTATTTAAAGTTAAAAGAGGGCTGAGAATTCCTGAAAAAATGAGGGGAGGGGGTCAAAATTCAATAAAAAAATTAGGTAATCTAAAAATTTAATTTTTTTTAGTGGCACTTTAGGAGGCTGATATACTTACATAATTAATTTAATTTAACAGATTTTAGCAAAGAAAAATTGAAAAAAGACGAGATTTTTGGAACAAATCAATTAATATATGACCTATATCTACTCTCTAAATCTAAATCAGCCAATTTTCGTAAAACTGTGTCTTTTTGAATCAGTGAAATGAATTTATTTGAAAATCTGTGATATTTCAATTGTTTGATAGATTTATTTTAGTCAAAAATATTGATTTATTCTGTCAAATGGGGAATTGATTAAAAAATCAATTACTTTACTGATTTAGAAAAACAGAATTTTTACAAATTTACATTTAGAAATAGAATTATTGAAATACTGCTCGAGCGAAGCGAGGGCAATTTTTTTTTGAAAAATCATTATCAACTTCTAATTTTTTTTCTTGAAGAATTTTGAAAAATATCAATTTTTACGTGAAAATTTGAATTTTTGCTTGAAAATGCGAAAAAAAGTGACTTTAAAAGGAAAAAAGTGAATTTTAGTGACCTTTGGATGAAAAAAGTGACTTTTAGTGACCAAAGCCGAAAAAAGTGACCAACACCCTAAAAAAGTGACCTGCTATGATGCCTGCGAAAGTTGAACAATTTTCTCAAAACTTCGTACAGTTTTCGTGATTTTTCAATTTAATTTTAAAGGCATTTTTTATAATTTTTCGCGAATTTTCAGCCATGAGAAATTTTTAAAGCATTTTACCAAAGAATTTAAATTTTTCATAAAATTTTATCTGTGCACACTTTCTAAAAATGGTGAAGTTTTCAAAACAGTTTCTTCCTACTGAGTAGGTAGGTGTATATTTAAGGTACTTTGTTATTTAGCTACTTCGAATGGTAAAAAATTTCGAATTGAGAGCTTTAAAAAAAGTTCTCAATTAAACATAGAAGTGTAAAACCAGTTCAGTGTTCACCAATCTTTTTTTTAAATGATAATTCTGAGACATCCAAATAAAAAAAAAAAACTTAACATACGAAAATGCATTACTTTTCAAATTTTTCATCGCCAACATTATCGTCAGTAGGTAGAATTCCATCCTAGAAAATAATATTCGAGCAATTTTGAACTGACGTCACCTATTCAATCATGAAATTAAAAAAAAATACATTTTACGTCAATCCCAAACATCTATTGCTTTTAATTAAATTATTTTTTCTATTTTTCTAAACAACCAACGTTTAACACTTCTGCATGGTATATGCTATAGACAAGTTTTAATTATCCTCGTTCGAAATGATTCCAACACGATGAATATAGTGCGTCATGCGAGAAGAATTTAAATAATTAACACGAAGCATTGTTTGTCTAGAAATCCAATACAACAATTTTCATAATTAATGATTGGTATCGAATTTTTATGAGTTGAAGACTAAAACTGTGAATTAATCTGATGCGATTATAAAATTTATGATTCAGTGTCAAGGTCGCAACGATACGTACTCTCAAGTTGGCACAATTATCATTCGTAAGTAGTTGATTAGGTACATATAAAGAAAAAATTTTGAGAAAGTATACCCCCCCCCCCTCACAAAGGACGAAACTAACGAAATTCTTTTGAAAATCTCTAAATAATGAAAACCGAAAACTAGGAAATTGCTCCAAATGCATAAAAATTGTAAATTTTTCGAGACGTGAAATTCGTACTTCGACGCTTTCAACTCGAATATTGTCACACTTGAAACTTTTACATTACGCTACGAAATATTTATCAATAGGTTTGGGTAGAATAGGTACCTACTGCTTTTTTGAAAACTACGCGATGGATGATTAGTAAAAATGTGCAAGATAATTTCGCCCTTATATAATATTCAGAAAAACACCTCGACGCACCAAATTGCATACGTCAACTGTCAACGAAATTTATTTTTCTTCAAATTATCGTTCAGTTGGTTAGAAAATTTTCATTCTCATAAACGAAACAAAATGAACGTCAGTCAGATTTTGATTTTTGGTTTATATTGTACGAACTACTTATTCTTAATAGTGAATTCGGAGCCGTGTTTGAATCAACCGTTTGAAATATTTGAATTAGTTACGCAGGAAAATACCCAAGAAGGTACCCAGGATGGTACCTCGGAAGATACCCAGAAAGGTAACCCAGAAGCTATCCAGGAAAGTACCCCGAAAGATACCAAGGAAGAACGACATAAAAAAATAGCAATAAGATACGAAAGCGAATATGGAATACGTAACGTTGGTAAGTAGTTTTCATCTAAACCTACACTTGAAATTCAATAATAAAAATACAAATCGAAATAAATTTCAGTGACAAATTTCTTTTATTGGGGAAATAACACGTTTAAAATTTCGGACGCAGCCAAACAAGCGCTCTGCTCGTGTGCCATTTACAGAGTTAATCAAAAAATTAAGAATCACATGGAAAGAAAAACACATGAAATTTTAGATGCTTTGGACCCGATTCAACAAAAAAAATATTGCACGGATATTCGTATGAGCGATATACCCCCTTGGACTCAGAATTATTGCGCTCCGATGATGATCTGTTCTTCTGATGGAGATGTAGTTGGTATTTTGAAAGGGTATATGAAAAAATCGTACAAGAAACCAGAGTACGATATTTACTTGTGTCATGTTAAAGAAAATGGGGAAAAGGGAGATTTTTATGGAATTATTCCGAACGTAGATGTAAAGTGAATCAAAATTATTTTCGAATGAGAGAAAGAACTCGTGCATATGGCTTTTTGCAAACATTATCATAAATAATAAATTTGTATTGAAAAATTTCCACATTATTGTAGTTCAAATATCGACAAAGGCTAGTAAATAGAGAGGTTGGTTGAAGGAAACAAATAAGCTTGGGGCTACAGGGCCGAAAAACCAAAATTTTCGATTTTTGAAAACATACCCACGCAAAAGTTGTTGGCTGCAGAGACTAGAAAAAAAATCAAAATCAATTCATATCTTTCGATCACCCAGAGTCTTCAATTCTTCAAAAATTGTCAAAAATTCAAAATTTCGAAAAAATTTAAATTAATCAAAATTAATTTTGGAAAAAAAACAGTGTTTTATAACTTTTTTCAATTTTTCTTCATAGGTGAAGAAATAGGAAAAATTTCAAAACGCTATAAAACATGTATTTTTCCAAAAAAATCGTGCTTTTTGATTTAGATAGTCTCTGAATAAGCTCTAAAATTAATTTTTAAAAATTTTGATTTTTTGCAATTTTCTGAAAACTTTGAAAATATTGAATTTTTGGCAATTTTCGAAGAATTGAAGACTCTTGCGCGATCGTACATACCTATGAATCGATTTTGAAATTTTGAAAAAATAATTCTATAGTCTTCTCAGCCAACAACTTTTGCGCGGGATATCTCTTCAAAAATAAAAATTTTTGGTTTTTCGGCCCACCCTACTGCACAACCTTCGTAAAAAGTGGTTCGTTTCTTTTTGCTTTTCCAAAAAATAGTTTGGTTTGAATAGGAATGATGGGGGGGGGGGGTGTCTAAAAGAATAGTTTTTTCAATGTTATGTCTAAAAAATAAATATGGTTTGGTTCTCTTTGAAACTTTTTGAAAAAAAATGGGAGCCAAGCTTGCTCACACAGACGGCGAGAGGGATTAGAATTTGGAGCAACTGTTGAAAAAATGTCAGCCAATCAGACATTTTTGAGAAAAAATCTGTTCAAAATATTTCGAAGAATACTCCAAAATTTTTAGTACTTATGAAAATTACAATCAATACTCAAAGAAAAAACAGTGTCGAAAAAGTTTTCCCTCTCTTTTTTTCAACTCTAAACTCACCAATAAAAATTCCAATGAAAATACTTCTTTTCCACTTATCTCAAAAAATTGACGTACCTCGTACGAAAATTTTTCCAATGAAATCGTTCATTGACCTGTCATTAATGATGTTTCTTATCTGCAATATTCATTACCAAAAGGTCACCTTCCACCAAACTCGCTTCTAATGAGATACAATTATAGATAAGACTGGTATAATATGTATTTTATTGCGTATGATTTCGATCATAAAAATTTGCGCGTCGAAAAAATGATTTCAGAACAGTTTGCGAAAATTATACGTATTTAAAGAGAATTTCATTAGTACGTCCTATACACATACAATAAGCCGTACCTATTATTACTATGTCCGCAAATCAAAGTGTTTAATAAACAGGACTTAAACAAGCCGATGTCCGGTTTCGTAAATGAGATTCGATGCAAAGAACGTAGTTAGAAAACGTTATCTTAGGCTATTTTATCCCCTAAATTGCATATGTGTAATGTATCCAATCCATCCACTATCTAGTCTTAAGTATTATTATTGTGGTTTTTGAGGGCATTGTTCTCAGTTGCGTTCGTCTTGATAAATATTAATACTCGTAGATCAAGATTGGAGTTCAACGACGATGTTTACTAACAAAATATTTGTACATATGTAATTATTACTTATTCACATGCACAAGATATAATCTGTGAATCGAATGGAACTTTTTCGTGGATATTGAATAATTTTACATTCTATCGAGATTGAACTAATCGAGAATTATAAGATCCATCGTTATTCGAAAAATTCAGAATAGGTACCATCCTACACCTACCAAAAATAGTTTTTAAGAAAATAATGATCCTGGAAAAAGTTGACGATGGTTATGAATCATATGGAATTGATCAAACCGAAATAATTTCTCCTTGAAATTTCATTCTGGCAACTTATTCAACGTTGCGAGTGAGAAAAAATGAAGAACGAATTGTTTGCAGGCGTTTATACTTCAGGCACACTTCAAATATCAGCATCAAAGACCATCATAATCTAGCGAATAGTCAGTCGTCGGCGAGAGCAAATGTGGGCCCGGTACAATAAAAATTTTCGGCCTCTTTTTCACCCGAAAAATGTTGAAAATTGATTTTTCAATCTTTTGTCGCAAATTTTTTGGTTCTGCCCTTTTTGCTTAATCTTTTTTAAGAAAAAAATTGTGAGAAATTGCAATTTTAGCAAAAAAAAAAGGAATTTTGTTCATTTTATAGCATATTTTCTCCAAATAAAATGTAAAATAAAAATTTCGGGCCCCTCGCTAGGTCTTCAAAAAATCTCGTGCAAATGCACGCTTTGCACCCCTTCTCGCTGACTCTGAGCGAATAAGATTTTTAAAAAACACGGAAATTATCGAACTGAGTATGAGCAAAACATTTTGTACGGCCTTTAACATTTCACTTCAAAAACCATTAACACATTATGTAAGTAGGTGATTTACATACAATTGAAGGGTCGTTTTCCAAAACGCATTAACGAGAAAAAAGTGTTTTCGAGATAAACGAAAAAAACTTTTCCATTCAACAAATCATGCGCATTCGGTTTGAAACCTTTTTAACATAGTAGTTGGGACGACCCTCGATACACCAGGTGACATTGCGAAGTTTCAAACATTGTTACCTATCCACAATGGACTGAGAAAAAACAGCACTAATGCGTTTTGGAAAACAGATTGGGATTCTGATGCGTTTTGGAAAACAAATTCGGACTTAATGCGTTTTGGAAAACTCATTATTGAGATGAAAATGCATCATTACTCAAAAAAAAAACAGAAAATAAGATTTTATAACTTCGTAACTAATCATTTATTATTAAAATCACAATCTTTGATGGGATCCCTTCACCCCTGGGGGGGGATACAGGGGTCCACAATTTTGCCCACAATTGAAAAAAAATGATGAAACGTATCGATTTCTACTGATTCGAAGGCGCTGAGTTCGAATATGTAATCGGTTTTTTCAATCAACCCCTCTAAATCCTCTTATTGGCCCCTTTGATGAGGTCAAAATTCAAAAAAATGAAAAATAACGTGTGACCTGTCGTTCATGAGGTTTTTGAGGGCGCTGAGTTCGAGTATTTGCTTATTTTTTGAATTTGACCCTTCGGTGCCCTTCTAGCTCCCCAATTTTGGGAACGGGGGCTGAGAAATGAAAATCAGTGGAAATCAATATGCCACACGCAATTTTCATTTTTCAGCCCCCTTTTTCCCAAAATTGGGGAGCTAGAAGGGCATCGAAGGGTCAAATTCAAAAAATAAGCAAATATTCGAACTTAGCACCCTCAAAAACCTCATAAACGACACGTCATATGACATTTTTCGAAGATATAAAGCTGCGCCGTGTCGATAATGCGTTTTGGAAAACAGATGTTGAATTTAGGGTTTCGCTTTATGCTGGATAACACAAAGTTCAAGTAGGTATTCAGGTAGGTAAGTGCTACATGTTGTGTAGTATGTTCTCCTGAACAATTTGGCTCAAAAAAACGATTTTCGAAAAAATGGTCGATAATGCGTTTTGGAAAACGACTCTTCAATTCATCTTGAATATTTTTTTTTGTATTTTCAAGTCGAAATCCCCCCCCCCAAAAAAAAAAAATATGTAGAAGAAAATTTGAAAAATTCTGTACCTAATACCTATGTACCAATTCGAAAGTGAAGTGGGTTCACTTGCATTCCTAAAAAGTGGAAAATTGTTTCATTTCTTTTTTTTAAATCATTGATCAATCCATTTTTGGAAATTCAAAAATTGCTTATTTTTTCAACATTTGAATGTGTACTTACAAAATAAAACCAGATTTACTCCGTCTGTAAAATTCAAGTATGGATCAATTTTCAAGAAGCAAACGGATCAAATTTTCTAATCTGATGAGTGTTAATGCCCAAATCCTGGAACCTTTAAAAATTCGAATTTGAAAGATTTTTTTCAAAAAATTAAATCTGATTGATTAGAATATTTTAACATGTTTCATGTTTTTATATTGAAGTAAATATTTTTCTACAAGACTTTTTGCAATTTTTTTTTATGGAAAATTGAATTTGACTGATTTTTAAAACTGATCGTACTTTACTAGAAACTTCTGATCAAGCTGAGTTTCCGTACAAATGGATTTGAAAAATGAAAATTCTTGCTTTTTCTGATATTTTCTTGCCATTTTCGTATTATATTTATTGTTTTAAATTTGCTCAAAATCCTATTTAGGAAGAGAATGTTATTTTCTGGTTTTCTTACAACTAAGGTAAAATTCACGCTAATTTCTGGCTTTTCTTGTTTTTCCTACAAGCAGATAATCGTCGTGACCTTTTCATAAAGATTTTTTGTCTTCAACACATTTCCACCTCCTCCCTCAATTTTTAAATAAGTGATTTAAAAAACCGAAAAAAACTTCAAAATCCAAACAATCATCCCTGTTTCAAATCATTTCATTTTTTAATTTTGTAAATTTTTGACACAGGTATTTTGGTTTTTTGGAAGTTCATTTAGAGCTGTGCTACAATCAAGGTTTTGTTTTATCCCAACATTACAAGCTCCCCTCCCCCCACCATCTTACTTCCTATTACTCTATTACTCTGAATAGTCATTCGCAAGATTTTCTTTCGGATGCAACATTTTTCAAAATAATAAAGCCTGTCAATGAAAGATTACTTACTCATTTACTGGAGAAAAAATCATGACTCACCTGAAACAAAAAAAAATTATTAGTTAATAATGAGTATATTTAATTTTCAAAAATTCATTAGGTTAAAGCAACATTTTTTCGAAAGATCATGTTAAAAAATAAAAAATTGAATTTTTTTGAACACTTGGCAAATCCTCGTAAATATGGAGGATATCGCACTCTTGCCTTCTATGCACACTTTTGATCACGAATGAATCACATATTTAGTTCAAGTTTTAAAATCATCAACGACCATAATTTTTTTTTTTGGAGAATGAACAGGTGTACCACCGAACTTCTCATAAGATCCATGACTTTCATGACTACCTACATATCTAAAATTATTTATATTCAAAACAAAACAAAATGTTATATCAAATTTAAATTATATGTGCTTTCACTGTAAAAATGACTAAGACATACTTTACCGATCCGAAATAGGAGAAGGGGAAAGGGGTAAAAAGGCTATTTACGAGTCCTAGAGATGGTTAATAAAAATGCAAAAGCTTATTGACAGCCTTAAAATCACGTTGGTTACACTTCATTTTACAGTACAAGGTAAAAAAAAAAACATGATTCGAGATAGGAAAAAAGTTTTTATTTATGATAAAAATGAAAAGGAGCTCATAAAAAAGCAGTTTTTATTAATATATATTTACAAATAAACTAATTAATACAATCACATTATCTTGACTTTTTAAACTACGTAATACCTAGAAACCATCACATTGGTGCAAAAAAAATCAAATCTACGATAGTACTTATACAATTTTTTTTCATTACAGCATTATAAAAATTAGTGATAAAGCTTGTGGAAAAAAGGAAACTGAAACTGAAAGGAAAATGAATCACAAATCGCAACGCAGAAAAAATGACTTATTGGTTGCTTAATTTTGAAGTGGTTTTGCTTGTTGAGTTTGCACGTGTTGACCTTGCGGAATGGTCGGGGCATTTTGACCGTACTGTTGTCCACTTTCGTTGGAGTGCTGGTGTTGTTGCTGGAGTTTGTTGAGGAAGGTTTTCATGAATTCACCTTTTGGGTCGAATCTGGCGGTTACTTGTTGCAAAACTTCTGGTTGGCGTTCTTTCAAGAAGATCATCATCTTTTCGATGATTTTTTTGTGCATTTCGGAGCATTTATCGCAGCCTTTTTGCACGGCTTCGGGCAAGAGTTCTGGAAAAAAGATGTTGGGTCAATTTTATACATAGAATTATTATGACTCGAGATTGGTGTTGCGATGTTTTTCAAGTTGCCGATTTCATTTACGCAGGAATATTGTACACAGTAATTTCCTCAATAATTTATTTCTATAGTTCACCCCTTCTTTGCCCACTCGCCTTAGCTTTTTTGGAGAATATGTATTTATGTAGGTATACCTTAGTTTTTTTTCTTATGAAAGTCTAACAGGGGGGAGGGAGGGGGTAATATCAAATTAGAAGATTTGAGAAAATATAAAGCAAAATTGAAAATGAAATCAAAAATGTCTACCTGTGTACAATACTCACTATAAAAATTGAAAATGATATCAATAAAATCGCTTGAAATTATAAAAATGATAAAAATACGTTTAAAACATTTTCTGATTTTTTTTTTTGGAAATTCAGAGCCGGTTCAAAATACTTGAGATAAAAATAAAACATTTTTGGTAGGCATCCCCAGGCCAAAAATGCATTCATTTCAATTTCATCAAGAATTTGTGCAAGATCATTGAAATTATATAATTTACCACAATTTTACTAATTTTTTTCCTTTTTCAAATGCCGTTTCAAAAATTTTGTAAATAAAATTCCGATAATGTTCACATCAATTAGATAAAAATTTTGAGTATTGTGGTTTTTTTTAATCAACTTTAAATTTCTTTTCGAGAGTATTTCAGCGATTTTAATCACACTCTGAACAATGTTTGCGGTATTTCAGAAATAACTTTTTGTAAAAATCGATCAAATCCGTGGAAAAGCGATGTTTTGAGGCATTATTTTCCAAAAAATCAATTTTTGTATTTTGACTACAATCCATTTCCTTGGTGTTTTTGTTTTTTTTTTTAAATTAGGTCAAAATCGACAATCACAAAAAAAACTTGATTTAAAACTGAAATTTGCATGTGGATGAAGTTTCGTTCAAAACCCCATTCATTATTTAATTTCAAAAGTAAAAAGCAATATTCCATTTTTTTTGTCGTAACCTTTCGATGTTGATTGAATTTTATAGTTTAAAGCTTTAAAGCATTCAAAATCTGAATTCCACTGGCGTTTTCAATGTTTTCATTAAAAATCGAAAAAACTGATTTCTAAGTAAGTATTGATTTCTAGAAATTTTTATAAAAATCGATTTTTCGAATCTCAATTCTTTTTTTGTGAAAAATTGCCAACAATTTTTTATTATGATATCAAAATAGTTCTTTTTCCAACTTTCATATTAAATTTCAATTTCATATTTTGAGCCAATTTAAAAAAAAACTGATTTTCAAACAATGCAAAAAATTATTCTAAGCAATTAAAAAAAAAAAATAATAATTAATGAGGCAAAAAAATCCACCCAGACTTACTTTTCACATCAGCAACTTCTCCGGTACAGGGTCCCTTATCGAGCAAGCATTTAATATAAACATCCCTAATTTTCTCATTTCGTATCATATCACTAGTCTGTTGATCCACCTGTTTGGAATTTTCTTCGCTGGAATTAGCCGGCGTTGTGCTGGTGCATAAAATTTGCGAAACTAAAGATAAAAATAGCGCGACAAACGACACGAATTGATTCATCGTTATGGTATTTTCAACACTAATACACCACGTATGTAAATAATATACGTAAAAAATCCGCACTAAATAAATCGAAGCATGTACCGGTGAAAAAAATGCTCAACTATTGATCAAAATAATCAGGTTAAGAATGTTTATATGCTATTCGCTCAACCTTCGATTCCAATTGATATGACTTTGTGGCGGGTTCATTGGAATAAAATATTATTATAAATAACCTCAGAGATCGTTTTGCAGTCTCAATTAAGGGGAAAATTGGTTTTCACGCTTTCCATTTTCCGCTACGTTTCATTAATTTCGTTGATAAACGGGCCATTTTTATGATTCATTTATGCTCAGTCTAGTGTAATGGGTGTGCTAAAATGTGCAGTTTGTTCCTGGTTATTGGGTGTCGGAATGCTCGACTGGAGGATTTTAAGATGAGTCGAGATGCAATGACAAGATGGGTAAGTGTTTTGTACGAGTTTGTATGGTTAATTTAATTTATACGAGATAATGATGTGTAATTAAAACTAAAAGAGATTATGGGAATCCTGTTTTTGTTTTTTTAAATTCTTTTTTTGTAATTAAAATATACTCGAGTGTTAGTTTGGTTGCAATGATTTAATATTTGTAGGAGTAGCATTTTATAATACTTTTTGTGTGTTTTTTTTACGATTAGGTATTTTTTTTCTGTGATGAATTTTTATTTCTTTTTATTGATTAGTACCTAATGATTAATGGATCAGTTTGGGTCATTTGAACCACTTTTTGAACTCGGGTCTTCTTCAAATTTTACTTAATTTTTTTACGAGGTTTTCCCATCCCGAAGCTTTGAAAACCACTGCGGTTTTAGTTTCAGTTCCCTTGGAGACTCCGAGGGACCTTTGTTTTTTTTGCCTCTGCGACTTTTCATAATAATACCAAATTTTGATGTTTTGTGTTTGTATCACAAAACCAGTGTTATTCCGAAAAATTTGGCTTACGGAGTTGGAAAAAGGATTAAAAAGGACTCAAAAGTGTTCATATTTTTTTTTCAAAATTTCAAGTTGAACTTTTCAGAAAAAATCTTAATTTTCAAGGATACCTACACTGAAGTTTAGAGATATACTTATTATACGTAATTTAAAAATCTGCAAGAAATCCTGTGAATAGTTTTTCTCTATGATGTTCGAACATGGTTATTTTCGTGATGGGATCTTGATTTTCAGGAGAGGTACGGCGGCGGCACCCCAAAATTCTGAGTAAAATTCAAGAAATTAAAAAAAATGTATATAACTTATTGTTTGTTTTGTTATTTGAGGCACTGAGTTAAAATATCAACTTGGTTTCTGTATTTTACTCCATCAATCCCCTCCACAAGGCCCAAATCTGGTTCAAAAAATTGGGGGAAAAATTAGTAGCATATCGTTTGATATGTTTTTTTGGATTGCAGATTCGAATATAGAATTGTTTTTTTTAGTATGGCCCATAGACCTCCTCTGCTTCATAAATGCTATTAAATTTTCTTTTGCAGTTTCCTGGATAAAAAAAGACAAAACCTTGAGAGGTCGTAACAAAAAAAAAACTAGAGGCATCATTTATAGTAATGCATTTAAGGTAAGTAGGTACTTACATTCAAATTAATTTTTGTTTGCACTTAGGATAATAATTTAATACATTTTGAAACGGCAGGTATATAAATAAATTTTTGATAGCAAAAATGAAGCATAAATTCATAAAAAAATTTCGTCTACATGTATGTAATAACATAATATAAAGCTCAAACGCAAATAAACAGATTTGTAAATTTGAAAATTATACACTCAGGGAGGCGGCACTTCAGCGGTAGTTTACTGGTTCCTTCCACGCGGTGTCCCGGCTCTTTTCTTCTTTTGGCCCCAAATCTGTATTTAAATTGAACGAGAATATAGAATTGTACATTTTTATATTATTATTCATAACATAAAATCTATACTAACAAGACAGGTACCTAGACCTACCTTAAGTCTCAACTCAAAGTAAAATTTTGAGCTGAAACAAAAATAAATAGAAAGTATTTCATAAAAAAAACTCTATATTCAAAATTTCAGGTATCAAAGTTCAATTTTCAAATTTTGGTGAATTTTTGAAATTTCAAAATTACCTCATCGGCCTTTCAAAATACCTACGAAAATTTCATCTTATCAGCGAAAAAATCTGAACTTTGATATAATACCTTATTTTCGACCACCCGAATCAATTGGACGCAGTTCAGAGACGTTTCGGTGCTTCCAGAAAATTTTGGAATTTTCCAACACTGGAGAAAAACTCATAAAAATGATCCATAATTATGAACTTCAGCACAAGCACTTATAATCGCGGAGTCTCTAAACCGCTTCCAATCGATTCGGGAGGTCGAAAATAGGACAGCTTTTTACCACGATGCGTACGCTGTCGATGAGAAGTATTTTAAAATTTTTTCAATGAAAATTTTCTGCCAAAAAATATGGATTTCAACTTGAAGTTTCGAATTTTGGTAAAGTGTGCTTTAATCGATCAAAGAAGTCATCGATATGGGTAATCCGCGATTGTAGGTGCTGAAATCCATATGTTCCATTTATAGGCTTTTCTCTAATGCTATGAAATTCCAAAATTTTCTGGAGGCTCTAAAACGTCCTGAAACCGCTTCCAATCGATTCAAAAGGTCGAAAATAGGGTATAAACCAAATTTCAGCTTTTTTTGTTAATCAGATCGAATTCGAATACTTTGGAGGGTGATGAGGTAATTTTGAAATTTCAAAAATTGCCAAAATTCGAAAAATGAACTTTAGCACCTAAAATTTTGGATATGGAATTCTTTTATGAAATATTTTCGATTAATTTTTGTTTCGGCTTAAAATTTTACTTCGAGTTGGGATACCTACCTCCCTTGTCAGCCAGTTTTATTGCCTTATAGACGTGATTTTATACTTGAAGAAAAGAAAGAAAATGTGAAAATTAAGGCCAAAAATTTTAAAACTCAGAAGTTTGAAATCATCCGATCAAATTTTCATAGCTGTAATAAAAAAATCAATTTACCGGCTTTCTGAGTCGCAAATAACCAAGTCTTATTAACAGTTGTTTTTGGTAATTTCGTAACTTTCTCATCCTTTGTTGCATCCATAAAATCTTCATTTGCATGGAATTGAATTTCATTTGCGATCTTGCTCGCATTGCCTCTTTTTTCATCCTTCTTTGTTGTGTTTCTGTGGTATTGGTGGAACCTGTTCGTGTAGGTTGTGTTGTTGGTCCCGACGTACTTACACTTTGCGAGTTTCCCTGATTAGGTGGTTGAGGTTTTGATGTTGATGTTTCTGTTGTAGTTCCATTTTTTGGTGTTTGTGCTTGGGTTGCTGTTGTTAGGTATTCTGATGAATTTCGAGTTGTTGAAGGTGCGGATGTTGATGATTTTGTCGTAGTTGGTGGTTGAGATGATAATGTTGAAGTTTCTGTTATAGTTCCATTTTCTGGTGTTTGTCCTTGGGTTGCTGTAGTTGGAGTTTTTGATGGATTTTGAGTTTTCGAAGGTGTAGATGGTGTTGTTGATTTTACCGTATTTGTAGGTTGAGTTTGTGTTGTACTCGAGTTGATTGATTGTGGGTAATCTTCTATGAAGTCGTCAACATCATACGATCCATCGAGATAATAGTAATCATCTTCATAACTGGCTCTTCCGTTTTGTGTTAAAACTTTTGTTGAATTCAAAATTAACATCAAAATAAAAAAATTTAAAACTATCATTATGCGAGTTACTTTCAAGTTGCTGAAATGTAACGTTTGAAAACCATAATTCTTTACTATTCGTGAAATGTCACTATTTAATCCCATTCTTAAATATCATAGTCTACCTCAACTCAACTACGTGATAATTATAAAAAAGTACTCGAAGGATAAACTTTATCTCACTATCACTAGCTCGAGTGCCTTATAAAACTCAAGTTATTAAGTCATTGAAAATTCACCCAGACCGACGTTTTCTTTTTATAAGTTATCATTGCATCGTAAAAGCAGAATTATAAAATAATTAAAATTATCGAAATATTTTCACATCGACTTTGATCACTTGATTATTGATAATTTACCTTATGTTTGAAAAAAAATCACATCAAAATTTTATTTCATTTCGAACTTGTAATTCAAATAGCCCATTATCATTTAGTAATAAATATCTACCTAAATGTAAACTTACTACAATTTTTTTTTTAGGTAGGTTAGGTATGCAGGTACTAAGATATAAAAAATCTCTTTACTCAAACAAAGATCGATATTTTTTCATCACTTAGAAATTTTGTTGACAAAATAGGCCAAGGGTTTAGGAAGGTTTAGAAACTTGAATCGCACTTCGGGAGGAAGGGAACAGTGAACGAAATTTCTCGCAGGTGGCACAATCCGAAATTGGCAAAAATCAGCATCGAAAATGCATAATTTTTTTTGAGTCTTCTAGCTCCTCCCTCTTTCGGGGGGGGGGGGGGGCTTATTTTTTGAACGGTTTTAAATTTATCTGTGATTGGTTCGGTTTTGGTGATATATTGGATAGTGATATTTTATCAATTTTCATGTTTATTTTCATTACAATGAAACTTTCCTTATTCTTTTCATTGGTGAAATACGATGTGAAATTGGCACCAGCTTCAATTTTAATTCTATAACCGTCCTCAGATGGCGTCATTTGATATTTGATAGAAAAAAATTCTGGAAATTTTTCTGACCCAAATCTCTTTCCTTTCAGAATCATAACCATTTTACTGTATTATAAACGTGAAAAAGTGCACCAAAATTGATGAAAAATCGTAAATACGCCTCTACGAAATATAACTTTGTGCCAAAAAATAGAAAAATTCGTTCTCTTCCGTCGAAATTAAAAATTCTTGAAAATAATGCAATAAAATGACCATAATTCCAACAGGAAGAGAAGGGGATGATAAAACATCTTTCCGGACTTTTTTTTACATCAAATGACACCATTTGAGGGGGTTAGAAAAATCGAAGCAGGGGCTAATTTAACTTCTCATATTCGCCCCGGACCCTTTTGTTTAAATTTCGTCAAAAAATACCTAGCCAAAAAAATAACGAAATCTTATTCGCAGGTATCAAACAGAAATTTTGGAAAAAAGTAGTGACTTTAGTAACTTTTTGTTAGGCACAATGTGACCAAGTTTTCAATTTTTTCTCAACCATACCCCCTTCCCACGACACCATTATTTTTTTATAACTGTATTTGTTTCTGAGATGGTTCTGAAATTTTTTTTTCTTTCATTAATAAATCTTCACTTGAAATTAAGAGTTCTGGAATAAGTTTTAGGTAACTGAAAAAAAAGAATTAATTTTTTTTTACCAATTTTTCGATTATTTGAAATGCATGGTGTCTAACCCAACGATTTTTTTGAACAAATTATGACAGGTTGTTGACTAAATCATACGGATGAAAATCCGGATTTTTCTGGGCTAAGAATTTAAAAATTTCGAACAAGTCATTGCAATTTCTTATCACAGCTTATCAAAAAGTACGGTATGAAAAAAAATAAAAAAAAGGAAGAAGGATTTTCAATGAATTTTTGTAGAAAAAGAGTATAAATTACCTGTGAGTTTGGAAATTTTTCAGAAAAATTTATAATTTAATGAATAAAGACAAGCATTTAAATATCACTTATTCTGTACATTACGATCAGCAAAAAATGATAAAAAAATATAAAAATTTGTAAGATATACATATATATATTAGGGTGGATCGAAAAAAAAAACATATCTTGGATTTTGACCAAATTTGGTGAGGTGGTTTACTTTGAGTAGGAGACTTCACAAAAAAATTTTGAGCCCCCAAGGGGCAAGGGGAGGGTAGCAGGAGGTGCTCAAAGTGCACCTCCTTTTGAAAAAAACGCTGTTTTTTGCGTTTTTTAGCCAATCAAAATTGTGTGAGTAGCCTTAGTAAGACTTAAAAGATGCGATTTGAGTTTCTACATCTCCCTAAACCATCGCCATCCTTCTCCGATCAAAACTCTGACTGCTACCAGGGGGTTGAAAAGTTGCAGATTGCAATATTTCAATAATATGAAATTATCACTAAGCTGGAATGATTTTTTTTTTCATCGAGTAAGTGAACAAAAATTTTTTTCAACCACTAAAATTGAATGTTGAACAAAAAAATTGAAAAATTTTGTACACCAGTGCAGCCAACAGCAAATCATAAAATTCCAAAATACGGAATTTATATCGACTTTGAATTGATTATTTTTTCGCCTGAAAATATTATGTTTTTTTTTTTCAATCACTGAAAGTATATTTCGATTTTTTTTTCAAAAATTTTGTATGTCAGTGCAGCCAGTTACAAATCGTGGCATGCTACACTATGGAGTTTACGTTGACTTCAAATTATTTTTTTTATCGTTTGAAAAATACACAATAATTTTATTTTCAATATTATGAACTCGAATCCATTATTTTTTCGTCAAGTGATTGGACCAATTTTTTCTCCCAATCAATAGAAATACGTTTCGAATTTGAAGACATCGGAACATCACAATTAGCAACTGGCTGCACTGACGTACAAAATTTTCAAAGAAAAATTTCAAATTTTAAATTTCTGATGATTGAAAACAAAATTATTGTGTATTTTTCAAACGATAAAAAAAATTAATTTGAGGCCAATGTAAACTCCATAGTGTAGCATGTCACGATTTGTAACTGGCTGCACTGACATACAAAATTTTTGAAAAAAAAATTTCGAAATATACTTTCAGGATTGAAAAAAAAACATAATATTTTCAGGCGAAAAAATAATCAATTCAAAGTCGATATAAATTCCGTATTTTGGAATTTTATGATTTGCTGTTGGCTGCACTGGTGTACAAAATTTTTCAATTTTTTTGTTCAAAATTCAATTTTAGTGGTTGAAAAAAATTTTTGTTCACTGACTCGATGAAAAAAAAATCATTCCAGCTTAGTGATAATTTCATATTATTGAAATATTGCAATCTGCAACTTTTCAACCCCCTGGTAGCAGTCAGAGTTTTGATCGGAGAAGGATGGCGATGGTTTAGGGAGATGTAGAAACTCAAATCGCATCTTTTAAGTCTTACTAAGGCTTCTCACACAATTTTGATTGGCTAAAAAACGCAAAAAACAGCGTTTTTTTCAAAAGGAGGTGCACTTTGAGCACCTCCTGCTACCCTCCCCTTGCCCCTCGGGGGCTCAAATTTTTTTTGTGAAATCTCCCACTCAAAGTAAACCACCCCACCAAATTTGGTCAAAATCCAAGATATATATTTTTTTTCGATCCACCCTAATATATATATAATAACTAGTTGGTCCGAGCGAAGCGACGCCGAGATTTTTTGAAAAATTTATGATGAAGGAAGCGAAAAAACACTATTCTGGATAGGTACCTCCTTTTGGATTTTTGAAAACAGTGACTTCAGAATGAAAAAAGTGATCAATAGTGACCTTTTGGAAAAAAAAGTGACTTTTAGTGACCAACCTTGAAAATAGGGGACAAGTGACTAAAAAAAGGTGACTCTGTTTGATGCCTATATTCGCTATTTTTTTCGTTTAAATAAATCGATTATTTTTTAATTCAGATCAAAACAAATTTCTGTAATAAATTGGAAAGAGGTAGAGCCTTTTTTTCACTTTCTGTGATCAGTATATAATAATTAAAGATAAAGAAGAAAGTTATTTTTTCAAATTTTTGATTTTTTTAAAATTGGTGAGAAGGAGATGATTTTGAAAAAAATTATTAGACAACATGATAAGTAGTTGGTCTGGAAGCCTACACCTGCAATTATTTCGAATACAAAATAACCAACGATGGGTGAAAATTGCACCATGAATTCGAAATTCAGCATTAGAAATTTTTTCAATGAAAATGCTCCGTATATTTTTCATCCAGCTCCTGCATAAAGTATAAAAATCATTTCAAGAATAGAATTTATCTTGAAGACGATCTAAAACTAAACAATTATTAAGCCCAAGTAATTACCCATTACTCGTGTCGAATATCATGTTTTCGACCACGTATTTCGGTAGATCTTCTCATTAAAAGTATCCCAAAGAGATGGTCATGTAACATATTTAACACTTGTTTAATTTATTCACCTTGAAAGTTCAACGAGTGGTGTTGAGGGGAATTTTCGCAATCAGGTTAAATTATATTTCAATCTTTTGTTTTTAAGGTGTTCTGCTGGATGGATTAAATCCCAAAGATAAAGATATCATAATGATACAACCGACGTGTTTTTATTCAATTATTTAGACAGACGTACTTGTATTTTATAATTGAATTTTTTGTTTTTATAATATCTTGCCATGTTTACAAAATGTTTTACAGGGTTTTTCAGTCGAACGATAATGAAAATTCCACGAATGGATAATCTACCAGTCTTCTCAAATGATTTCTCGTATGAAAAAAAATGACTAAAGGTGATTATTTAATTTTATGGCATTTATTAACATCACACGACCAACTACTCGGATCGACATGTAATATGACATATGACATAATAATTGTCTACATGTTGTTCCACGAGTCACTAAATATAATGTCATTGCCAATGCTGCAGTGTTACCGAAGCACTCGCGATGCTTAATATGAGAATTACGAATAATAATTTTGACGAGAAATTTATGCATATGTACACACCTGGTTTGCAAAACGCTATAAATTACCAGAGAGCTTTTTTGGCGGCACGATATTTTGGAAGTTTCCAAAACATTTTTAAAATTTAATTAAGGAAATGGAAACGCTTACGAGAAATGTTTTCTGTAACATGGGTTTAATTAATCGCCTTATTTTCATTTTCAGGGTAAATTGTCGTTGGCAGTTTTTACGCGGTCTCGTCGATGACCTTGCGGGCCATCGAGTCAATTGGCGAATTTGAATTTCGCAGTCGTCGTTGGACTGGTATTGTTTAAACAGGTGGTATTTTTAGATGAATAAATTGCGAAAAGTTGGAATTGAAAATTTGAGAAAATTTTCATGTATTTTTTTCAATTTTTGGCGCCATTTTTTCTCGTAGACTTTTGAGATTGACTTTTTTTTCATCTTATTGTTTCGTTCTATAAAGTTGAAGAATCAATTCAGAAATTATACAATGAAAAAGTACTAAAAAAAAAATAAAAATAGAATATGTTTAAAAATAATAAATTTTATCCAAAAAAAATATTCTAAAAAAAATTATATTTATCATATCGCGAAATTGGGTAAAATTTATTTTTATGCAATAATTTTTACCCAATTTGGCGATAAATATGATTTTTTCAGAATAAATTTTACCAATTTTGTGAATGGTACCTATTTTTTGGATTTTTTTTATTGTAAGTGCCGTTTCGACCCCTTTTATCATCATCCATGAAAATTTATGTTGAAATCAGAATAATTAATAAACGAGACAAAAATTTGATATCAAATAAATACGATTTTATTATCACTTAATTATTATAAAATTTTCAAAATAACACAGAAGTTTGAGAAAGAGAAATCCATTCGTCGAGTTAGGTATACGTCAGATAACACAGTCCATTGAGTAAAGCAACATCTTATGAGTTGAGGATTTCTTGGATTCTGGCTTCGTATTTTTCTCTGTATTGGTGGTCTGGGTCCCATTTGTCCATCAAAGCCTTCCATTGATCCTTTTTGTTTTCAGTCAAGAATCTGACTACTTTCTTGGCTCCTTCCTTTTGTTTTTCGGTACACGGGGCACATTCGGTTTTAATGGCTTCGGGTAAATATTCTGTAATTGAAGGAAGAACATTATTAGCATTTATAATATGTGTATTTTAAAAAATTATTTATGAGATAATTATTAACATTGTGAGTCATATTAATTTCCAAGTGTGGTGTTTTGATTATTTTTTTATTGTTGCAGGTAAGTTGAAAAATGATGTTATTGTATTTTTTTCAAAAAGTGAGCTTTGTTTTGCGAAGTTGATTCAAATTTGGAAGATATTTCGAGCAAGAAGTCAACGAATAGAGGGCCAGGGTCTGATTTAAATTCAGATTTGACATAATTTCCAATGGCAGAGCATTTTTACAAAATAATAAATTGGAAAATTGGAAAAGTAAACGACGACAATGTATAAATAAAAATTTATAAATATAAATATGCCAAACGAGATTTTTTTTTTAAAAAAGTACTCGAGAAATAATACGAAATCCATACCTCAAGGTGGGGGAAAATATCAAACGTGAAAATCTTTATTTCTCGAAAAACACGTTTTCGTGTAAAATTGATGAGTCAATAAATAGAATTTGAAATTTTCAAAAAATTATAAAAAACGGTCTCCCATGTTGCAAAATGTTTAATCCGCTTGCAAAATTTTATTGCGATATGAATGAACTTCCGAGTTGAAGGACACCAAGGTTAGATAGGCAATAGTGTTTGATATTGATTGATTGATTGCTGTTTACTTCGAAGAGGAATTTTAATGTTGGATTAGTCTGCTAAGTGCCCAAAAAAGCGAATCGATTAGATTAATCGGTCGTTTTAGAAGGATTATCTGAGATGAGTGTCGAAAGAATTTAGGATACGAATTCTGAGATTTTTATAGTCGTTTGAATTTCATAATATGGAGGTATTTTTAGCATGATAATATTAATGTGGGAGATGATTTGTTTTTTTGACTGTTTCTAAGTTATTTTGTATAATTTTTTGAATATTTTTTTAATATTTTTTGTTCAACTTTTCATTCGTAAGTGAAAAAATTGACAAGCCGAAATTTTTTCTTGAACCAAATCATTGACTTTTGGAACTAATCGTCTAAAGAATGCAGTGGATTTTGATCAATAGGCAACTGAATGATCATTTTTGATCATCAAATCACGTTTACGGATAAATATTCTTAATTTTGATACATTTTTTAGACTTTTTCCAGATTTTGCTCAATAAATTTAATTTTCAACAAAATTAAAAGTAGATAATTGACTCTCCCCCGCTACAAACCTTCCACGATCAATTTTTCCGCCCCCAATGTCATCAACATCTTTTTTTCGTGAAAAAATACCATAAATGATTTTTCAAACCCTAATCATCTAAAAAATAAAGAAACATAAAATGTTATTTTTTTTAATCAAACTGGAAGTACAAAAGTATAAAAAAAATGGAAAAAAATCTTAAACTCGTTGATTATTTCTTTTTCAACTTGGGATTGACAAAATGATCAGCTTCTGCCTCATATTCCTGTTTGATAGTCTGATAAATATTATCAACAACTGGTTGAAGATCAGGAGGCAAAATATTGAACGTGCCGAAAGCTTTGCCCAGTAAAGCTACTCCCAATCCTGTAAATTAGTCCAACAAATATAACCGTTTGGTAATAAGGATGAAGTTCTCTTTGCCTCGAAGTTGATCACCCTCTTCATAATTATTAGGAGGTTTCTTATTACAAGACAAAGAGGGATTTTTTAAAAAGAATTTTGAGGTCTCACCCCCTGAAGTGGTTCATTCTTCTCTAAAAATGAAATTCTCAAGATTTTAGTCTTTCATCGCAATTAGGGGTCAAACTCATTAACTCTTTTTTAATGAGATTTAACAAAGGATAACATTCTAAAAACAAAAGCCATTTTTTGGTGAAATTTGAAATTTTCAAATATTCTTTAATGATTCAATTTTGATTTTTAGAAATGAACTTCAGACCCAAAGAGTCATTCTAGGGAGGTTCAGAAAGCCTCAAATTGGATAACAAATAGATAAATTGCAGTTCACCACCAACTCTAGCTATTTTAAAAGGTTTCATCTTCTGAATCAAAAGAATGATGGACTTGGACAAGTGTGAATAAATTTGGAGTGTGAAAGAACCGAAATGGGAGAGAGAAAGGGGGTCTAGAGCCTCTAAATTATAAAAATTCACCAATTTGTTGATTTTTTGTGATTTAAATACAAAAATTTTGAAATCTGTTAAATTGAATAAATTTGGAGCGCGAGAGAAGGTAAAAATTGGGAGAGAAATTTTTAAAATTTGGAGGCTTCAGGCCTACTTCTCTAATTTTTTACCTCCACATCACAATTTTTTTCAGTTCAACACATTTTAAAATTTCCACGCAGAAGCCATAAAAAAGACAATAATAAATCGACGAATCTTCAAAATTTCGAGATTCCAGACGCTTACTCCTCTCCAATTTTGGTCTTCTTACATCCCAAATTTATTCACATTATCAAAGTCCATCATGCTTTCGATTTAGAACATGAAAACTCTCAAAAGTAGCTGGCATTTATGAAAAAGTGCATTTTAGACATTTTTACTCAATTTTAGGGCCCTCAACCCCTTTTTTAGGATAGTCCCTTAGATTTCAAATTCATCTCCAATTGAGATACGGGACTAATATTTTGAAAATATAATTTCAAGATGAAAATGAACCACCCTAGGAGGTGAAACACCCAAAATTCGAGCTTGATTCAAGAAACTCCTCGACAAATGTCTGTATTAGGCCAATTAGCCTAACATCGCGTACTTCCTCTTTTTAAATAGATACTTTATGGTAAAATGAACTCGGTTACGAAATGAATTGGATGTCGAGATATGTTCAACGGTTTCGTCCACATAACAACAACCTTTTCTAGGTCAATAAAAGTGAAGAGCTACATGAATGTTCAGTGTCCAGTACATTGTGCTGTGTGTAATTTGAAGGTCAACTACCGTAGGTAATTGAATCGGTGGAGACGGTAATCGTATTCTGGTGTAATTGAGTAATTCAATTAAATCGAAACAATGACCGACGACGAAGTGGAAATTTTACGTTAATTTCAAGAGTTGAAGGTGTCCGAAAATGGGCTCGAATATTTTATGGTAATTCATTGGCTCAAATTATGGATTAAAAGAATTCGACGAGTATGAAGCAAATAGCCTCAGAATTAAGATTTGAAAAAGAATGTGAAGGCAATGCCTCAATTTCAAGTTTTGAAAAAGCTCCAAGATTCAATTTAATGGGCTCAATTTTACCTGTAGATTGAAAAAAATTAGGGTTTTTTGCTCTATACAGATCAAATGGCTTAGCCTATGATTCTGAGGAGTTCAAAATACCGAATCATTTTCAATAACTTGGTTGATTTTGAAAAATAAAAAAGTATAGAGAATTAAATTTCATAAATTTTGATCACAATTCAGTTGAAGAAAATGAACTAGCAAAAAAGCTCGAGAAAAATGGCTCTTGCCATTCAGAATGCTCAAGTATTCATGATTGAAAACTAAATCAAAACTAGAGGAAAACCTCGAACAGAATAATCAATTTTTCGAGCCAACGAGGCACACCACACCATCCTCAAAAATACCAAAAATCAAATCAAGATCATAATATTCGTCACGAACGAAAAAGAAACTAAGATTTTCTGTACTTACTCTTTAAGTCGGCTCCTTCAGCGGTACATTTTCCTTGATCCATCAAACATTTGTAATAGCTGTTGAATAATCTGTCGTTCTTCAAGATTTCATCGATGTCGACGTTGTCGTATTTATCGCTGAATTTTTCATCTTCAGCCAAAACGCTGCCGACGGCAACCAAGCACAAAGCGAACAATACGAATTTACTCATGTTTACTGAATTTCGCGAAACTACACTGAATGTATGAGAGACTTGAATGCTGGTACTGCAATAGTTCGATTGTTACCGAATACCATGCCGGCATTTCGCGCTACCCGGTTTATATATACTCCTTCGTAGGGTTCGTTGTGCACAAAAGAGGGGGCTGGGTGTCCTTTAATTGACGTCAGTTGGTAGGATTTATTATCAGATGAGTCATTAGTGGTTTTATGTAAATTTTTTATTTCCTATTCATAATCACTTTTTATTATTTCCACCGTGTGTTATCTGAGGTTAAGTTGGAAATTGGTTATTTAATTATTTCCAAAATTAAGATAAGATTGCATACACGAATCCGTTGTTATGCGAGGTGTTTTTTCCTCTCCTCATTATGACGTGCATTTTTGTCTTCTTCATTCTTATCATTGCTGGTGCAGATTGCGTTCGTCGTGTAGATAGGGATTTTTTCAATTGTTTTTATCGAATTCAAAGTGCTGCAGTGTGATATTAGTGATGATAGATTTTTATTTGAGGTTTTCCGTTGTACATGTGTGTGGCATGTAGGTAAATATTTTTTTGGATTTTGGAATTTTTTCCTGGTATTTTATTTTGTACTTATTTTTTGAATTTTGAGATCTTTTTCGTATTACTTTTTTTTTCGTTTTTTTCAATTTTTTTATTAAAAATTTTCAATATTGTTAAATTTTTCCACTAAATATATTGTTTTGTTTCATTTTTGTTCTGAAAATATTGATAACAATTTGAAAATCTCCAATTTTTAATTTTTTTAATGTGTTTAATTCAATAAAAATGGGGTAATTTATCAAATGTATTAGTATTACCTAAACTAAAGAAAACAACGAAATTACTGATCAATAAAAAATACATTTTTGATAGAACTGAGGAAAATTTTTCAGTCTTCAAACACGTATAATACATATAAACGTTATTTACACGAATATTGGAGATCAGAAATTTAAAATTTTCAGTTGATTGTTGAAAATTGTTAAAAGTTGACAAAAATTCCAAAGTTCTTGAAAAATATGAATAGAAAGTAGAAAAGAAACCAAGAATTTTGAGGAAAGAATGTTCTGAAACCTCATAGTTTTTTCTGTCTTTTTTGAAAAAATATGTTGTTTAATAAGGTTCAGAAAATTAATTAGGTATTTGCTATTTTCTAAAAAAATCAGGATTTCTGGAATGAGTAATGTTAATATTTTACAAAATAAATGTGAAATGCTCTAGGCTTATGGGACTTACTAGTACGAAATAATTTTTACGTCATTTCAAGTACCAGAAGAAAACAGGAGTAGTGTGGTTGAAATAGGTCAAAAATAATTTTTTCCTTTCACATTCGATCGAAAAATTGGCTAATATAGGTATTACCATAGAGGGTATTTTTAGAAACTTGAAAGAAATTCAACGATTTTTTTTTCTTAAACATATGAGGGGCTTGGTTCCAAAACTCACTTTTGCCAAAAAAATCGATTTCGTTTTTTTTGCGGATTCTGATTCAGTTTTTCATGCTCTACAACCCTGCGATCTCCGTTTTCACGTTAGTGTCTCGATTTCGCGAGAATCCGCGAACGAAAAGCGACTTCAGTTCCAAAACTCACTTTTGCCATTGGCAAAAGTGAGTTTTGATGCCAACGAAGAGGAAAAGCCATTTTAGAAGCGCGTATTATGTTGAGTTTGCGTTTAGATTCAAAGATTTAGTGATGGTTCTGTAGAAAGGGACCTAGGGGATTTTTTTTTAATTTTTATTTTTGCGGTTTTGGTACTGGACTGTGTTGTAGTACAAAAAAACTCCCCCTAGGTCCCTTTCTACAGAACCCATCACTATCCATCTAGGGTCAAACGTTGTTCTTAGGTCATGAAAATCAATTTTCAACGTCGTAATTTAATGAAAATTTGCAAAAATCATGAGTTGGAATCAAAACTCACTTTTGCCATAGGTAATTGTAACTTTGAAGCACAATGGCGGACTACTTTTGGTTTTTTTTTACATAAGCCTCTTCATATACACCAACTTCATCAATCTAGACCATAACTGGCATCGAAACATAAAACGCGCACTGCGTAATCGTTTTTCGTGGTTTTCTCAAAATGTACCTTGATGGCAAAAGTGAGTTTTGGAACCAAGCCCCTCATATTCGTTGTTCAACTTGAAATATTACAAATAATTCAACTCTATACATGATATCAGCAGGGTACCGTTGAAAAAAAAATTAAAACTTAACTTTGCCAATACTAAATTTGGTTCAATTTTTAACTACTCGAATACCGAAAAAAAGTATCAGTCTCTCTGAAAATTGCACATCAATTGAAGTTCTCGATCCAAACTTATGACATTTTTTAAATTTTGAATTGCCATCGCGTCCAAATTTTGATTCTAATAAACTTTAATTCTGTAGGAGTTCACTTTTGTCCTACATGTTTTTTTGTACTGATATCACAAAAAAACATAAGCGCACCCAGGGGGGGTCTCAGAAGATTTTTTTATTACAAAAATGTGAAAACGTGGATTTTTTGCTCTTAAAACATGATTTTTCAAAAAAATTTCGCCCTCGCTTCGCTCAGGCAGTATTTTAGTCCTTCTATTAAAAATAATTGATGATTTTTTACTCATCTTTCGGTCAAAAATCACGGATTTCTCAATCAATTCTCAGTTTGTCAGAAAAAATCAATAATTTTGACTGAAAAATCAGTGAAAAATAACTGAAATTCCGTAATTTTTCAACTTTACTTGGCTCAAATCCGTTTATGAATTATCAACCTACTGAATTTTTTCATTGAAATTTCACCCCCTATTTTCCCCCGAATTCTGAGCCCTCCCTCAAATAATTTCTGGGTGCGCTTATGCAAAAAATTATTGAAAATTTTCAAGATAGATAGTACAATTTTTTTAAATCCAAATTTTTTAATTTCAAAACAAGTTCATATTTATGAACAAATTTTGTAAATTGATTGTATTCAACATTACTAAATTAAATCCATTAATTTTTATCGCCACTAAAATCCAATTAAACTTCCGTGAAAATTGATTTTTTTCTTTTTTTCGAAATTAATCTCTTCAAATGTCTCATTTTTGTAAGCTCGCTTGAATTCTTGATTCCGTATAAAAACGAAGTTTTGAATGAACAATTGAAGATGTGCTTTCCAAAGTGGCCTAAGTTAAAACAATAGAATTTTTTTTCAGAAAACGAAAAATACGTTTGTACTGTATGCCTTTGAAGCATTTTTTCTGCTACCAAACTAAATGTATTGTACAGTGGTATACCAAAAATGTGGCGAAAGTTTCAATCTCCAAAAAATTGATGTTTACGAGCTATGGCCCTTCAAAATTGACTAAGTAATTTTTTTCAAAAATTGACCTAGGCCACTTTGGAGAGCACATCTTCAATTGAAAAATTTGCAAATTCTTCACAACATTTAATTTTTTCAACAGAAAATTACTTCAAGGCAGGATCAAACGAGGAACAAAGGGACAAATGGGGCAACTTACTCTCAATAATGGAAAAATCACATTTTTAGTTTGAAATGTTGGATTTTTGAGTTGCAAAATTTTTAAACGTGATGACCTTTTTCCCAGAAAATTTTCATTCAATTTTGAAAAAATAAGAAAAATCGTACTTTGAAGCGAAAAATTTTCAGAAAAAATCCAATCTTAGTTGGTAATTTTTGTTTTTTTGTTTTGTCCCCTCAATAACTCACTTTTGGTATGTCCCAGTCTTATCACTATCCCAGATTTCCTCGTTCAAACACAATACGTATTTTTGGCTAAAATTATAATAATTCCATTATTGAGAGGAAGGGACAGTCTCCTCTAGGTGACAAAATAATTGCATTTTGAGAAAATGGTGAACTTTTCTTGAGAATAGATCGAAAAATTTTCATTTTCTGAAAAAAACTGTGAGTAAAAAATCATTGATAAAGCTTCTAAAAATCTGTATTTTGTTTGATTCGAAAAAATAAACTCACCTTCGTTTATTAAAATAGTCAAAAAGTTAAAATCAATGTTTCGGCATGATATGTAGGTTCCTTTTCCCAGTCCAGATCATAGAATAAAATTTTGTAGTAAGTAATAAAAAAATGCGTTTTTTTATAAGGAGGAAATAAAGGCCAAAATTAAGTGATTTTGCAAATCGTTTTAGTGATTTTTCATTATACGTTTTTCTTAGGGTTTCCCGTTCCTCTGATTATTTTCTTGTTGAAAAAAAAATGTAAATTTTTCAATTCTCAACTTTGGCATTTCTGTACATAACCTTCTTCAGCCAGATTTCGTAAACGGTTCGTAATCGTAATACATTTCTTTAGCCATTCTCCATTCACAAGCACATTTATGAAAAATTTACCAAAATTGAGTAAAAATTTCAAAACAGAAAGGATAATTCCATCACAATAGGTAATTCTCATTCCATTCACTGCACATCAAATTATCGTCTTGAATTGGCCAGCGTAGTGGCATGGCCACACACGCTTTATGCAAAATATCGCACTCTAGGTAGTTATTTTACAAAAAAAATGTGTAAAAAATGGAACAAAAACGCAGGTATTGCAGATTTTGATACACATTCGTAATCACTTTAAATGGTATCGATTATTCTCTTAGATAATGCTCGTGGGAGTTGCAATAATAAAAATGTAGGTACCTACAGTTACGAATACGAATATCTCGGAGTACATTTGCACATGCATAATGGCGAATTGGCGATTTTTAATAAATTACCAAAATCTGTAGCAATAAGCGTAATAAAATGTTAACCGATCCGAAACAGCAAATAAATACGTTGTTTTAAAACTGTGTACTCCTATAAGTGTGAATAATCTGGGCCACTTTATGGTACCTTTTAACGTATAAATTTTGATATTAAACCGTATCTAAACGACTAATTCGTATGTTATACAATGATAATTAATTACGGATTTATAATTTCGCAATTACATATCTGCATTTGTAGGATTTTTGGCGCATTTTTTTCCTCTCGTAGTTATCATAGTTCCATTTTATTAAATTCAATTCATCAATTTCTTTCAAAAAAATATAAAAATTTCGAAATTTTTATTTTCTCGTATTTTAGTTTGATTTTCGATACAGAACAGTCTGGCACCTTCTTCACCCCTGTTGCCTTTCTCCTACGAAAAAAAGAATGACTAACGAAACCTTCGTGCCTTCTTAATGCTGATAATAATGAACGAGCATGTGTAAAATTAGTTCAATGGTGTATAATATTATACAAGCTCGTCCTTCATTGTGCCGTATTTTTCTCAGTTCAATTTCCCAGCAATTTTTTCTGATTTAGGTATGAATTATGGTTTATTACCGTAGATTAAAATTGGCAGATGTCCTAATAAGACTAATGAAGATACTAATCACTGGTACGTGGCATCCTTAGGATTTTCCTTCGGGAGAAAAACAAGGTGTAAAATTGTTCTAATTTGTACCTATTTAATTTAATTGATCCCAGAAAAGAAAAAGGTGTTTAAATTGTTCGGTTTTGTTTTTCCAAATTTTGATTTGATCTCGAACAAAAAAATCGTATTTGAATCGAGTATTTTCATTATGAATTTCTCAAGTTTAGAAATGACTGTATTAAATTCACTCCGTAGAAAACGATTCATGTTGTGATTAAACAATTTTCACTGGTTTTTGAAATATTGATGATGGAATTATAAAATTTTGGCACTTTTCATCGTTTTTGCTCAATTTTTTTTTCTTTGAATTTAATTCTCGTTCGGTTTCATTTTCCTCAAATAATTGAATTCATTTTTTTTAAATTGAGTAAGTAATTTTTGATGAAATGGCACGTCTATTTCTTTGCCGATTCATGTTTTTTTTCGATTTTTTATCAAAATTATTGATTCATAATACAAAAATTGCACGACACATGACGACCAATTTTTTTTCAATGAACAAAATCGGTTTGGAAGTGAATCGGCCTTCAACTGAGATTTTGAACTGTACTTGGGTAGTGAAAGTTGGACCCTAGATCCTGAAAATTCGCTGATAATTTCACCTTCTTACCTCACAGCTAATCCCTAGAAATGATAAACAGCCATACCAGAGGCCATCCTTGGGAACTTTTCAATTATATTTTTTATCAAAATCTCAGTTTTATGACACCAAAGTACGCTAAACTTCTCTAGTACCCCTCTAAGCTAAATTTTGATGATTTTAAATTTTTTTTCAAGCCCTCTCTAAAGAGTGAATTTTAGTCATTTCACAATTCACATTGCTCCTATATCTCTCTCCCAGACTGATTTATGAAATTTTCAAATCTCTCTAGTACGCTTCTACAGATCAAATTTCTACAAATTCTATCGTACCCCCTCCAAGTAAATTTTGATTATTTAAAATTTTTCCCTTGACTTCCTACAGAATGAATGTTGGAAATTTCAAAATTTTCCCGCACTCCTCCTCCTCCAAATTAAATTTTTATGATTTCAAAACTTTTTCACACATACTCTGGGACAAATTTTTGGTATTTTCAAATTTCTCCTGTACCTCCTCCTCACAAACTGATATTTCTAAATTTCAAATTTCTCCAATGCACTACCCCAGATTGAAATGAATTTTGGCGAATTCTCCTTATCTATACACTTCATTTGAATTTAATTTTGATGATTTATGTAAAATATTTCCCAAACCTCCTCTGGCGTGAATTATGGGAATCTGAGAAATTAAAATTCTTGCCGTTTACTGGATTTTTCTTGCTTCGAATGTACCCCAAAAAGAACCCCTTTTTTTATTCCCCCCTCCCCCAGTAAAAAAAAGAAGAAAAGAAGAAAATGTTGAAAATTCTTGCTTTTTGCAGTAAAATCAATAAAAATTTTGATATTTTCTGTTTTTTGACAGTAGACATCATGTCATTTCAAATTTCTCTAAAGCCCTTCAAAATGAATTTCAATAGTTTCAAATTTCTATTGTGATTCCTCAGTGACTGAATTTTGGCGAATTCTTTGGTACTCACCATCCAAGCTAAATTTCGATGATTTCACATCTTTTCCGAACTTTCTTCAGAGTAAATTTTGGTCTCAAATTTCTCCTACAACCCCTCCCCCCTCCCAGTCGAAAATTATTTTTTCAGCCATTTACAATTTTTTCCTGTACCCTACTACAGACTAAATTTTGACAAATTCTCCCTATACTTCCCTTTGAGCTGAATTTTCTGACCTCCAGAATGCATGTCGGTGATTTCAAACTTTTCTCTACCCCCCCCCCCCCCCCCATATTGAAAGCGAATAAATTAATTGAATTCAAATAAAATAGAGATAAATGAGTCTAAGGATCGTATTTATGAATGATACTCAAGTATTCCTCGGCTTAGTAATGAATTTTAATTCAATTATTGAGTTACTGAATAAAAATTTTATGATTTTTCAATGATAAATCGATACTTGAGGATCTAATTATTCAATTCGAATAAAAAATTCATATCCAAGGCTTCATTACATTCATTACTTAACCAAGGAATACTCAGGTATCGTTTAAGAATATGGCCCTAAAAAGGTACATTTTGAGGAATTTTTTTTTGAACTGAAACTGGTAATATTTGAAAGGGAAAAATTAGCGAAAAATTCGTTTTTCAAATTTTCGAAGTCCTTGCACCACATAAAAATTATTGAAAAAAAAATTATGCAAGATCCTCGTTAGTCTGAACGAACTTGTAGATATTGCATTTTAAAATCTTAAAATTGAAATTTTGGTAATATAATTTTTTTTGAATTTCCTGGGGTGGCCTTTGAAATGGTCCATCATTCAAATTCAATTTTATTTTTCATATTTTTCCCTCAAATTTTTATCACAATACCTTGTAAAACATCGACATTGTAGGCTCATGACGTCATTTTGCTTGAAATGAAGCATATCGCTCGAGTCCACAATATTTCTACGAGATCCATTTTAAAGGCATCGTATCCCCATTATCTTCGTATGATTGACATCAATGTTCTGGCTTGATTGAAAATCGACTTATATCTTCCATTTACGGTTAAGCTTACCCTGAGCTTAACCTTTTCTTCTCACAGCATACTTCCTCGCACATAAACTACTCTAATGGTTCAGTCTCGTCTCCTTGTACCATATGACCGACTAGATACAATTTACTCATCGACGTTACAGATGATTTCAGTTTGAAAATCAATCAACCTTGAATATATCCAAGTTCAGGTTGCCATGTTCCGGTTTATCGGTTATTGGGCTGCATCTATAAAAATTTTCCGCACAAACATGTTCATTTAAACGGTTCATGCGTTGAACTTGCACCGAGAGGTTTTTTTCTCAAAAAAAAAAAAAAATCGTAGCAATTTTTGGGACACTCGTAATTTAGAATTATGCATCCAGCGCCAGTACTTAGCCAAAACAAGAACATAAATCTAGATTCGTCAAACTATTTAGATCATATTATGACATCAAAATCATATCTGCTACGATCAATTAACATTTCCACATCAAAGAACCGGTACCCAGGTAGGTTTTAAGACAGAGAAAAAAATCATCGAGTAAATTTCAAGTTCATTGATCTTCGTTGTAAAGGGATGTACGGTTCGTAAATCAGCTTGTCGCGTGTTCGGTATAATTAACAAGGTGAACTAGGCGAGCTTTATAGACATTTCTCCAGAGTTTATGGCAAATTAATGAGAGACGCAGGGAAAGCAATGCAAGTGTCGGGCATTACAAATGCATCGTTTCATATTCCTACGTTTTTTTAACCAACGAATAAATTGGTCGGTTTCGAGTAAATTTTCATCGACTGAAAATGATGCATGGTATTTAATTGTTCACTCAACCTTCAACGAGCATTAGTCAGAGACAACAAATACGCTGACGTTCATTTTCCTTGAGAAAAATTTCAATTTTAAGCGCAAGAATTATTAAAATTTTCTTAATTGAAGCGTGTTTTTCGAAGAAATAGCCCAAAAGGTATGTTATTTTCGAGTACCTACGTGTATCCCACATCGAGATTTCAAAAAGTGGATAATTTGTGTAATTTCGTTCTATTTACCCATTCCGATGTCGTTATTTCGAAACACATAAACCTATTTAACACCCGACGGTATTAGAAGACTCGATAATGCTTGAAAATTACTGAGAAAAAAACTGTAGTTAATTAGGATTATTTCACGAGTGTTTTTATCGCTTGGAACTTGCAAGTTGGCGAGAGACTGAGGAAATTTCCATCGAAGCTGTGATATTTTCGCTGCGAATGGAAATTTACCGAAAATACTCGATGAATGGGTTTCCCTGGCTGGAAAAACGCCGATGGTGAACAACATCGATGCCCTTTGAAGACATCAATTGTGGAGACATTGAACTAGAGAAATTCCGCAGATAATTTATAATTATTATTATTAGAACGACTCGTATGACTTGAGAGGTCATCGTTGTCTAGGAGATTTTCCATTCTACCCCATAGACGGTTTTCCAAAATCCATAGACCTTCGGTCACTTCCCTTTTGTGGGAAATAAATTACATAATTTGCGGAATTCCAAACACTTTATGATTTCAGATCGTAGAATTTAAACATAGGCTTTGATATGGCAGTTTCTTCCGATATACGAGGCGACATTGGAATCGAGACTGGGAATTCGACGGTGAAAATTTTCTTCAAAGACCTGTTGCTGAGTCCATTCGAGAAGTTTTTTTCTTTTAGTCGAATGGACATCGTGAGTTCGAGTAGCTACGCGTAACGTACTAAACGATTGTTATTTTTGTCGTAAATTTTGCAAGGTCAATGTTTCAAGGTGTGAAATCGAAGTGAAATTTAAACTTGTGGTTTTGTTTATGGTCTATTTGTCGTCGGTGGGAATTTTTTCTGATATAGGATTTAAAATCTTTTGTTACGCATGACTTTCTGTATTTTTTAAAAATAGAAAAAGGAATTGACTGAGTTTTATGACTTTTACGCTAAATTGTTTTACAGTCGAATTTTACACCAATGACGGTTTCGTTTTGGGTATTAGGAAGTTGAGGAGAATAAAATTTCGCCTTATGAGGAAAATTCGACTTAGTTTTGAAAAACGGATAGCCATGTTTTAATTAGGTAAATACGATGCACTAATAAAGGAGGAAATATGAATGATTCAAAATTCGTACAATTACGACCCATATATTTGTACATGTAGAGTTGAACCCGAAAAACCTGTTGTTATGATAAAAATTTACCTCAATGATTAACGTGAATTTTGAATTTTGAAAATTTGATTCATATTTTCCATGAACTATCATAACTGACATCGTTACCACCGAGTGCAATTTAATTAATGTATTGCCTTTCATTGACGTAGTACATAGATCGTGTGTATAGCATTTGTTTAATATGTTTTCTTCGTAACGGAAACTTATGAGCAGTATGATTTAATGAAAGCTATTAAATGGATTACAATGGTCGTATATTTTTTATGGGAGAGTGTTGATGGTGATTTTAGGTTAATGCATTTTATCTACGAATAAAATATATAATTCGAAGTGATGCAGAAATCATGGAAAATGATATAATTTCACGAAATAGTTTAAATATCGTAAAAGTCATCAACCCGGTGTGAAAATTATTTAAGAAGTCGCAAAAATTAAATTTGTGAAAAAATCATTTAAAGTGTTGTCAAAATCGTCAATTTTGAGCATATAGATCTTTCAAAAAAATTTGAGCCTCCTCCCCGTCAAAGCGTTCACCAATGGTGTTATACGTTTCTAATGAATTCTAATTATTGCTGGCATGGGCTGATAGACCTAGTAGTCTGAACCCACAAAAAAAAAAAAAAAAAAAAAAAAAAAAAAAAAAAAGAGGAACGAAGCTAAATGACCTCAAAGTGAGGATGTTTTCGAAAAAAAATGCAGGTTTCTCCAGCTATGGGTGGAGTTACCTACAGAAAACAGCAATCATTCTTCTAAGGGAAGATTTGAGTTTTTGCATCTTCCTGAATCATTGTCCTTGAAACTGGATACCTATCACCTACCACCCCCCTCCCCCCAAAATGAATTGAAAAATTGCTGATTGTTTTTACGAAATTCAAATTTCCAACTCAAACATCTCGAAAATTGAGTTAATTTTTTTTCAAATCACGTACTTACATAGAATTATTTTCAATGAGAATTTTTCAAAAAATTTCTCATAACAGGGTACCCTAACTTTATTTTGATTAACGAAATTTTAAATTTTCATAAATTTCAATTGGCTGCTCACATGCTACAAAACAATTTCACAAAAAATTATTTAATATCTAACTTAAAAAAATTTGGCTTACTTCTCAGGCCACTAAAGGAAGATTTTGAATTATCAAAATGCAGTTAACAGCACTAGGTACGATGAAACTTTTTTGAAAAATTTCATCAATAATTATTCCAGGCAACTAGAAAAAAATTAGTTCGATTTTGAGATTTTCAAGTAAGTAATTCGAATTTGGCACAAAAAATTCAAATTCGCGATCTGCAAATTTTCAACATTCTTTTAGAGGACCAGTTTCGAGATCAATGGCTCACGGAGGCGTAGAGACTTGAATCGCGGGTTTTCTCGAAAATGACCCCACTTTAAAGTCCTTTTTGGCTCCGTCTTCTTCACGATTCAGGTTGAGGACTCAAAAATTTTTCGGAAGGTCTCCCACTCAAGGTAAACCTATTTCATCAATTTTCGTCAAAATTCAGGAAGAATTTTTTCGATCCATCGGGAAGAATAATCACACATACCATTTTTTTAAAGGAGACTGTAAAATATGTAGCTAAGAAAATGACCATAGTGGTGATGTCAGAAGATAGAAAAAAAGTTCAAGTGAAACAACTCGAAATTTTTTTGATTCTTGTATGAATTTTTCAAAATTATAAATCATGATAATTATTAAATAGGTAGATATAAAATTTTCTCAAGTCTCTTGGAAAATTACTTACTCATTTATAGGCACTTCTTACTTTAATAAGAAAAATTCGTAACTCACCTGAAACAAAAAAAATAAAAATAAATTGTCAATTAGTTGATACAAAAATTTTTTTTATTAGGTTAAGGCACAAATTTTACGAAAAATCAAATTGGAAAATAAAAAAATAGGATGTTTTTACAAACTTTTGTACATAGCAAGTCCTCGCAAACAGAGGATTGGGTACCCTGCTGATCATCGGATTTTTAACTTTAGGACTATAACTTCCTGGTAGGTACTAGGTACTAGGTGTAGGTACCTATTTATAATTACTTTTTCATGATTTCATTTTTCACGATCTGAGAAGATATACTTTTCCATAGAAATCGAATTTTTTGAAGAATTATTTCTTTGATTTTCTAAGCTGGCGAATTTTTTATTTGATTTTTTTGATCGTGAGTTGATCAATTTCTTGAAATAAAAATTTGTAAAAAATGAACAGTATTATTTTTCAAAGTTTGAATACCTTCATAAATGGCTAATTATTTAAATTTGAAAAACGCTCACATTTTACCAAATTTTATGACGTTTTATTGAAATATTTAAAATTTTATGGTCATTTTTAACGGGACTTCCTTGAGAGTCTTGATCACAATTTTCTTTATTTTTCATGATACTTACATATTTCAATAGGTAGGTAATTACTTTTTCATTATAACGTAAAATGTTTTCTTGTCGATTTTGGCACATTTTAATAATTTTAATGGTATATCAAAGCAATATTTTTCAAAATTTTATTATCATTTTCAAAAATTTTGATACACATTGTAATATTTTATTCACTTTTACGTTATTGAGTCACTTAGAGGCATTTTCCTGATATTCTAGCAACATTTAGTTAGGTACTTTTTCATGATAATTTTGAACAATTAAATTTTTACGAAAATTCGATTGTCTTCATTTTTGAATTTTGATTATTTTTTAAAATAAATCTTGATCAACTGTGATTTTGTATTAAAAAATTTATGACAGAAAAAATGATCGTTCTCAGGCTATATTGGCTTTAAACGAGGCTGCAAAAATTTGAAAAATACCAAAAAAAATCAACTCGAAACTGGAATTTCATTAGGTCCTAAACCAAATATTTCAATTTTTCGGATTCTACAGTGAATTTTCCGTAAAATTGCAAAAAAGTCGAATTTTTTTCCAATAAATACGATTTTTATTAATCAAAATCTATTTTAAAATCGTATAGGTAATTAGGTATCAGATTTAATAAGTAACTACAATCTTCATTAAATTACATTAAATTTTCACAAAGTAAATAAGTTTGCATTGAAAAACCGCTGGCAATTTCAATTTTCCCAATTTTACGACTCGAGATAAAAAAAAATGACCTATTTTTTCATTTCCACACCGACCAGACTATAAAAAACCGAGAGAAATTTTCTTACTTCCACAGGAAAGTAAAAAAACCAGTAAAAGCTCGACGCCAAGACAATATTAAAACTTAAGGTAAACCTGTGCGAAAAAATAGGTACGAACTCGGAATATCATTTCTTATCGATACAAGATTATTTAAAAATTGAAAATTTGAACGATTTGTAAAATTAACTTTATCTCAACACGATGATAGGCAGAAAATCAACTTACGAAATATTTTCAATAGATTACTTCTACTCGTACCCTCGTTCAATTTTTCATTAAACCATAAAAACTTAACTGTTATCCGTTAGTTAATGACATGTTATTTGAAAATTCGTACGATGTCCCCAGAATTAACGTGAATAATTACGGGAATAACGTTAATTCGGTACAATGAACCTGTCATTATAGTAATGTGCCAGAAAATACATGTGTGGAACACGGCGTTCGTAATATCGATGTCCTTTTATATGCATGTGTAAGAAAATCCAACGACGTTGGGGTTTCCCTCAGGATACCGTGTGGAAGCAACGATTAGTTTTTAATTAGATTTGGTCACGATGTGTGAAAAATCTCAAAAGGGATCTGCGATGTCTGCGCAGATCATATCGAGTTATTCGTATTTCTCAGTAAATTATTTTTAAAAATCGCCTCTAAGAATACAATGGATCAAAGACGAGACTTTAATTGACCATCTTTACGTCAGAATCAAGGTCTTGAACGTCTTGATGAATTTTTTGTAATATATATTTATCATAAAGAAATAATACATCAATTATTGCGTTATCATTACAGACACGATGCGATGTAAACAAACGTACCTGCTTGAATATGAAATTGATGCAACGTTTTCGTATAAATTTTGTACGTATTTAGTCTCTATTCGAGGAAATAAACAATAGTCATAATAACACGTATTATCAGACTATAAAATCTCTTCTCTAGTAACTTTTTATTCCAATTTCAAACTATTTATTCAGCTCGTTGAAAATTATTATTTTTTCGACGCGGACCGCATATATTTAGGCGCATCGACTGTAGCTCAATTTGTACCTCCTCGCATGGGTGGCGAAACTGTGTATGCTCTGATGGTCGAGCATTAATAACCGGGAAAATCACAAAATAACCCCAAATTTTGTACCAATTTTAATAAAATTAACAGAATACAACCAAATATAGAAAAAGAAATCCTCTTCAACAGTGTTGATCAATTTTTTTTACTCCAAGATTTGTTTCAAAATTTTCCCATTTATTAGAATCTAAAAATTTTGCATTTACGTATTGAAAATTTTTTCAACTGCCAACTCTAAAATTCCATTCGTTGACCTTAAAATTTTTTCATCTCGGGGTTTCCAAATTTTTCCCAGCTTAAATTTTAAAAAAAATTGTTTATAAAAAAAGTTTGGAGTTGGAAAATATAGGTAAGTATCTATTTGTAGAGAAAAAGTTTCAGAATCGAAAAAAAAAACAAAAACCAAAGTTGAAAAAAAATTGGGAAGAACTTTTAGAATTGAAAACATTTTTTATTGAAATTGAAGTTGAAATTTGCAAAGCACTATTCAGTTTCAACACGTTAGAAGTTGCTGTTTCGATGTTATCGGTTCGACATCTGACAAGCGAATGACGAAAAAGATTTGGGAAAAATTTTAAAGGTGATATAAAATTTCAATGGTGTTTAAAAATTTTTGAAAAATGGTAAGCCTGAGAAAACATTTTTATGAAAAAATTTCAGAGTTGATTCAATTTCATTAAAGTTAAAAAATGTATGTAGGTATAGGTACTTACTCTGAAAAAATTTTCAAATTAAAAAAAATTCTGAGAAAAGAGAAAAACGTCTGCAAGAGTTGAAAATTTTTGAAAAAAATACGGATTTAGAAAAAAAAACGAACTGCAATATAATTGAAGACTCGCATAGTCAAATAAGAGAGATTCAGTCGTTCGCACTACTCTCCCATTTCTGAATCAGTGAAATTTACCAAAAATCACTGAAAAACAGTCAGAAATGCAGCACAGTAATAAATCAGTGAAAATTTTTTCATTGAAAGCAAGTCAGTGAGAGAAAATTACTGGAAATCAGTGAAATTCTTTAAATATTCAGTGAAAAATCACTTTTTTCCTGTGCTGCAATTCTGACTGTTTATCAGTGATTTTTCACCGATTCGAAATGAGAAAGTATTTTCTTATTTTCGTACCTTATGCATTTTCCCTGTAAATTAAGTCGTGAGTGAAAAACTGAACCTCCGCTCACCATTTCGACTTAACCAAAGTATACCAGTGGTTTTTTTTGGGAACCCCTTCTATTTCCATGTTAACTCTCTGAATTTTTAAATCATAGAGCATTACCCAGAAAAATTTCAGATCGCCGCCCCTGCCTCCTCGTTTGGGGCATGTTCACGTGGAAAAAATAGATGTATATTTTTGCTTCGCGTACAGAGCTCAGCCAAGAATACTGCTGAAAACTGGTTAAAATACAGTACTGGTTTATAATTATATCGAGCCATGCATTAGTCATCAACCTTCAAACCTCAAATGGTAAATTTTTATGCGGGATGACGAAAAAAATTTACAGCTCTTGTTCGTTTTCGGTAACTGAAGGCTTTTTCGACACTACGAACGAATGTTGGAAAAAAATTTCAAACGGTAATTAAAATTATCAATGTTGATTTTAGGATTCGAAACGATCGTTCTAGATCTGACGTAGGTGTTTTTGGCTCGAGCGTGGTATAGTTATTGAATTTTTATTAGTTTTTTTTTACTTTATTTGAGGATCTTGCGTCAGAATTGTAGGAGCGAAAATTAAGTTCTGGGAATTGGGTAATGATAAAGTGAAGAGAGGGCGAATGAGTAAGATTATTTGTACGTAAAAGCGGTTGATGTCTGTTTTTCTAATTTGACAGGACTAATGGGGCTATTTTGCAATGGAAATGAGAATACTTTTCAAAATACACGAACGTAATTTTTTCGGAGAGGGGAGAGAGTGAAATTTATAGAAGGTGAACGAGTCATACAGCAGTGTTGAGTTTACGTTTGGTTTCAGGGTAATTCTTCGAAAATCAGCAAATTTCAGTATTCGAAATGTTTAAAAGTAAAAGCTCTTTCTTCATGAAATTTTTGAAAAAGAATAATTAGCACGCGTGCCTTGATCACTTTTGTGATAACGGAGTCAATTCATACCTCAAGGGATGGGGGTGAGTGGGGTGGAACGTTTAGACGCCTTTCTCCATTCATTAGTTGATGAACAGAAAGCTAAACTTCAAACCTTGGTTACTCATCAAGGTGCATATCGAGTAAATTGGTTATATCCAAGAAGCAAGAACAAAAAAGCGGCTCAACAGCATCAAAAATTCATGGATCAAATAATCTGAGATTTGATTGGTGTAGGTAATTGTGTTTTTCGATGACATACCTACTTGTTATGGACAGAACCAAATCATGGCCGGCGTTACTACAGGTGCTTTCGTGCTTCAGCACCTATCTATTGGGATTTTTCAACAAGCGCTTGATTTGGTTCACCCCGTCGCGGGGGTGAAAAAATGAAAAATAACATTTCCGACTCGAAATACAACAAGGAATCAAATTACGTAAACCAAAAAGTCCCATCTTTATTTTTATGGCTTTGGCGAAATATTAAAGTTGCCATGTCACTACGACTGTTTTCCTATACTAGGGTTTTTTTGCAGGGGCATTTGTGAATCTAGTTTGCGTTTTACACAAAGAAGTGAAAAGAGCTACTTTGTAGTAAATTTAACGAAAATTAATATTGTACATATATAGCAATTTTTTTTTAAATTACGTTTTTTCCGAGTTACAAGCAAAAATCCCATGGGGGGTCAACCCCCCTCAGGAATTTCCGGCACCCCTTAGGGACCAGGAAATCTTACCATATTGTTTAGAACAATGTCCTGAATCAATTAAGCCAAAAAAAACCTTGGATCGGAATTATTCCCGTACTTTGGCATTTTTTTGTCTAATTGCGCTATGGGCTAATAGGAAAAATTTCAAAAATAAATGTTTGAAAAAAACGGATATGTTTCTCAACAATATCTTGTCATTTTAATAAAAAATCGATAAAATGTTGACATGTTGACCTGTTGACCTTCTTCAGAAAATTGTGAAATAGAATATAGCAGACTAAAAATGGTGTTTTGCCTTCGAAAGAGATTTCGACGAACTCTACCCCAAAAAATCAACCACGACGAGAAAAAAATTTCAACAAAAATTTTCCCCAAAAAATCAACCACGACGACAAAAAAAATTCAACAAAAATTTTGCACCCCTAGTGCAAGTATTTTTTGGGAGGGGGGCAAAATAGTTTTTTTTAATTTTTTTGTAAATCGTTCAAAATTTCTGGGCAACTTTTCACCAAGTTGAGCATTTCAAAAACTTTGATTAAGCATTTTGTAGAAATTTTCGGAAGGATAGTCACAATTTTAAAAAAATAGATATGTTTTTTTGTGCAAATTATACAAAAGGAGTTTCAAAGGGTTGGAGTTGGTGCAAGCAACGTAGTCAAAAAAAAAATTAAAACAGGCACCTATCGTATTGGGCCCGCATAGATACTAGGGTGATCTTTATTTATACTTGATGAAAAAAAAATTTTCGAATTTTTCTCGTACCCCCCTCAAAGTTGTTCCTTTTTATGAGAAAATAATTCCTTGAAATTTTTGGCCACCAAAGTTAATATTAACACGTGCCTGTAAGCCCCCCAAAATTCCAAAATTTAAAAAAATTGAAAAATACAGCAAAATTACTAAAATTTTAAATTTTTGTGCCAAGCTCATTTTAACTACTTACCTTTTCATGAAAATTGGTTTTAGAAAATTTTTGATCCCCTTCCCTTACAAATAAGTGGTACCGGTATGGTATTCAAACGAGCTAAACAATCGATGGGAGGACGTAACCCGGCGAAAAATGACATTACAGGCCTTTTCTGCTGAAAATGGTCTAAGACCAAGTCCTGGGCACAATATAATCACCCAACCATCCCAAACCTGTTTCTATCCCCCTACGGTGGATCAAAGCCCCCCCAAAATGGGTTTTTGCTTCTCCCTCCTCAGATTTTAATTTTTGAGTAAAATTAGTTGAGTAGCTTTTCAATCTGCACCACAATACCTACAAAACGCATGTTTACAAATTTTTTTAGCAAGGGAGCCAAACCTCTAACCATCTTTTGGGGCATGACGTGAAATATGTGGATAAATTTTACCCACGTTTTTACCACCACTGGAAACACTTTTTCCATGCGGTGAAATATGTGTTTAATTTTTCATCCATGGATTTACCACAACTGGAAACACTTTTTCTATGAGGTGAAAGATGTAGATAAATTTTATCCACGTTTTTACCGACACTGAAAACACTTTTTCCTTGTGGTATCAACGTTTTCACCCTTCTCTGAAATGATTTTTTTTATGTGGTGAAATATGTGGATAATTCTTATCCACGTTTTTACCACCACTGGAAACAATTTGTCGTTGTGGTGAAATATGTGGATAATTCTTATCCACGGTTGTACCTCCACTTTGAATACTTTTTCCATGTGGTGAAATATGCGGAAAAATATTATCCAGCGTTTTACCACCACTGCAAACACATTTTCCATGTGGAGAAATATGTGGATAAATTTTATCCACGTTTTTACAGACACTGGAAACACTTTTTCCATGTGGTGAAATATGTGGTTAATTTTTTATCCACGGTTTTACCACAACTGGAAACACTTTTTCTATGAGGTGAAATATGTGGGTAAATTTTATCCATGGTTTTACCACAACTGGAAACACTTTTTCCATGCGGTGAAATATGTGTAGAAATTTTATCCACGGTTTTACCATAACTGGAAACACTTTTCCCTTGTCGTGAAATATGTGGAGAAATTTTATCCACGTTTTCACCCTTCTCTGAAATGATTTTTTTTTATGTGGTGAAATATGTGGATAATTCTTATCCGCGTTTTTACCACCACTGGAAACACTTTGTCCTTGTGGTGAAATATGTGGATAATTCTTATCCACGTTTTTACCACAACTGGAAACACTTTTTCCTTGTGGTGAAATATGTGGATATATTTTATCCACGTTTTCATCCTTCTCTGAAATGATTTTTTTTATGCGGTGATATATGTGGATAATTTTTATCCACGGTGTTACCTCCACTTTAAACACCTTTTCCATGTGGTGAAATATGCGGATAAATTTTATCCACCGTTTTACCACAACTGGAAATACATTTTCCATGTGGTGAAATATGTGGATAAATTTTACCCACGTTTTTACCACCACTGGAAACACTTTTCCCTTGTGGTGAAATATGTGGAGAAATTTTATCCACAATTTTACCACCACTGGAAACACTTTTTCCTTGTGGTGAAATATGTGGATAAATTTTATCCACGTTTTCCCCCCTCTCTGAAATGATTTTTTTTTATGTGGTGAAATATGTGGATAATTCTTATCCACGTTTTTACCACCACTGGAAACACTTTTTTCTTGTGGTGAAATAAATGTGGATAAATTTTATCCACGGTTTTACTACAACTGCAAACACATTTTCCTTTTCATGAATAATGAATTACTTGGAGGAGTTTGGCCACAAAAATTAAAATTTTAAAAAATTTTGATAAAAATTGGTATTTTTCATATTTTGAATAATGAGGGACATTGAGGGGCTTACAGGCACGTGTTAATTTCAAAAAAATGAAAAATAAAAAAATAGGGAATTATTTTCTCATAAAAAGGAACAACTTTGAGGGGGGGGGGGGGGGGTACGCAAAATTTCTCAAACTTGAAAATAAGGACCACCCTAATAGATACGTCACATTTCCACGACACTCTCATGGGAAGTGCGGCGTTCACGAGCCTATATTTTTTTTATAACACAGATGGGGAAAAAATTTGCTTCGATTTCGTTCAAACTCTAGTAAATGGTTACTGGCGAGTAGAATGTTTAAAAAAAATTTCAGCTCTTGGCAACGCGAGGGGGGCTGAGTTAAGAAAAATTTGATTCCTTTCAAATAAGACGTCTTATTTTGAGAAATCATGGCTCAGCCCTCTTGAATCGCAGAGATGAGAGAACTAAGAAATTTAAAACAATAGGGCTGCTGTTGAAACTACGTTATCCAAGGTCATATTTTATCAAAAAGTAATGAACTGGTGGACAAAAAACATACATTTTGTACGTACTTATACGGAATTTTCACGAATTTATCAACTCTATTGCTAAAAAAAATGAAGTTTTGTGACAATTTATTGTGAAAATGATAAAATTTGTAGCTGTAAAAAAAAATACGTTGAAAATTTGAAATTTGCCCACCAGTTCAATTGCGATGTCAGTTTCAACAGTCCTATTACTTATTAGATAGGAAAGTAAAAGAATTGAATGATTTTTTTTTCAAAACGATGATAAAATAAAAATGTCATTCTGTCCTCCTCCCCTCTTCTTCCCTCCGCTCCGTATTTATTCAATGGTAAATCAGCAAACATTTTATGATTTTTTTTTCAAAAATGCAAAGAGAAAAAATGCTTTCCAAAGTAGTGAGGATGTATAAGCAGAAATGGTTAATTTAATAAGATGCGGATTGATAACGGATGACTGATAAGCTGGCTCTTGGTATTTTAATTAAGATATAGGTAGTAATATTTTTAGATTTTCGATATAAATTCTTAGTCGCCTCTGAAAGCTGTACAAGTGTATACCATATATCTCCGTCAATAATACCAAAATAATATTATAATGATAACTAACGTGCTCGTGTATACGATTTTATGTGCTTCTGTGTTATTGAAATTTGAAAATGGAAATTGTGAAAGCACCCCAAAGTTTTGCTTTTCGAAATACTTACAGCAACTTAAAGACGGAGTTCTAATTTCGACAATATCAAATCAAGAATTATCTGAACGCGTGGAAGCCACGATTAATGCTGAAAGGAAGGCTCATGAACAAGACAGGAAAGCTTATGAACATGAAAGGATGGTTAATGAGCTAAATGACTTCGCGAGAAAAGTAAGAAACGGTATAAAACTTATTCAACATTGGTAGATTTAGGTTGGTACTTCAGATATTATGGTTTAAAATTTCAAACTTTTATTTTTCTTTCCAAATTTTTTGTTAGACACACGATTACTTACTCGTGGATAAAATAAATACACTTCTTGAGTGTTTTTTAACGTCATACTTTCATGTTGATGAAGTTCGGAAGGTTTGGACATCAAAAAATAAATCTTGACTGACGTAGAGTTCCACATTAACGTTTTCATGCTGTGATATTTTATGTACGTTAATAAATTTGCATAATCGAGCGCCCTAAATACAATTTTTCGCATTTAGCCAGTTTGTATGATGCGTTGATATAGGTGTGCATCTTTTTTAAAAATATAAATTTCAACCTTCCAAAATTATTATTCATTTGATTTAATTTTCGAGCGGAGACGATATTAGAGGGTGTCGACGATTCTTTTTATTAGCTAAGAAGAAAAGCTCTGTCCAGACGTCTACTGGTTTGGTTTACACATCGCATTTTCACGATTTTTTCAAACCTGTTGTTGTTTTTTTTAAATCCAAATACGATCAAGAAAAAAAAAAAATCAATGTTAGGTGTTACCGCCAAAGAAACGAAAAACATAGGTATTGAAAATTTTCAAAGGGGAAACTAAAATAAAAAATGAGTTCTAAAATGCTCGAGTAAAAAAAACTACTGAAAATTCTTTGAATTTTTCAGAAATGACCACAACTTTTTTCCAAATTGCATACGACTAGCGGTCGGAAGATGCCTTGCTGCATAATGAAAACGAAATTTCATTTGTAGACAAATTTCAATTTCAATTCAACTTCTTAATGATAGCCAATTTTGACAAAATATGTAAAAAAATCTATTTTTTGACCAATTGTAATTGTATGGATTTTTATAAAAACCAACTTTTATAACATCACAAATATTGTTCAAAATATCAACAAAATTATTGAAATATCATCGAATAAAATTGAAAAGTAGTGAAAAAAATTCCGAAATGTAAAACAGCAAAGAAATCATACTTAAAAAATTATCATTTTAATGTGAAAATGCCAAAATTAATTTCATTTTTCATTTCAAAAAACTTTTTAAAAAAATCATTAAAATTAGTGAAAATTTCCACAATCATACAGACAAATTTGTAGGGATAAGAAACAATAATTGAAATCAGCTTTAAAAATTTTTCACTATTTTTCATTAGATGTTTCAAAAAACTCAATTTTGATTGTCCCCCCTCCCCTTCCCCAAAAAACCCCACAGATTTCTATAAAAACGAAGAATCTCTGTTTTATGGGTCATCTACTATTATCTAAACATCTAAAGGAAAGAGGTATCGCATTTTTTAATAAATTATGGAGAGAGAGGAAAAGGCTATTGATAAAAAAAATCTGACGGTGAGTAAAAATGTACACGTAGGTAGGGTCGCTCCTGCGTAAATGAAATAGGCAACTTGAAAAACAATACAGTTTTTTACCACGACAATTCATGAATCACAATCAGAATGCCTTCATGAGTTGAAATGAGAAACTTGTACAACATGTTTTCATTCACTATAGTATATGTTAAATCATCAGGGGATTCATGTAAAATTTTATGCCACAAATAACTTTAAACGATTTTCTTCAATTTTCAAGATCATTTTGTAGGTACGAACAAAAGTTCAGGTAATTTTAGTTGAATAAGATGAAATGAAGAGCTTTCAACAATAAAAATTTAAAAATACACCACAACAAAAATGTAAAAAGAAAAATTTAATCCAAAACAACTGCCTGAACTGCCCACAGTTTCCAACAAAATTTTCTAAAGGAAATTTAAGATAATTTAATAAAGTTTTCCCCATTTCAGGCACATGAAAAATGGTATTTCTTCTGAGACCTCCTCAAAACCCCATTTCGTTTTTTAGACATTCAAAATAATACATTAAAATGAATGGAAAATTTCTGAACTAGAAAATAATATTTTTTTATCAATACCTATACCTTTATCATTAAATTTACCATCTCTGCCCTTTTTCCCTCTCCTGAAAAATCATACAATCTAATTACCCCCCCCCCCCCCGTCCATCACAGAAAGATTAAATTTATTTTCGTTTAAAAAGTTCATAATTCAATGAATCATAGATACATAAGTAGTAGGTACGTATGACTATGACTCAATTTTTGGTTCATTTAAAGCTAAGAAAAATATAATGAACTCGAGTACTTCTTTGACTTTTCATAATTTTTATAATTATCATGTTGAATCCATCGCACACAAAAATACCAACATTTTCTCCATGCCCACCAAAATGTCAATCCTCAAAATAATAACTCTCCAGATGAAATATTTCACTTTGAGCCATGCTAAATTCATTTTCTTATCATCTTTTTGATCATAAAAAACTCCCTTCTTTTTCCAGAAATCTTGCTCGAAACCGAACAAAAATGTTGCGAAAATGCTTCGAAATGCACAGAACATCATCGAAAAAAATATTGATCTTAAAAGAACTTCGACCTGAAATCTTACAACTAATTCCCAACTTCGAACAAAAATAAAAATGTATGAAAATTGTTTCCTATCAATTCCAGCAACAACACCACCACTCCAAAAAAAGTGGACAACAATACGGTAGAAATGTCCCAGCAATTCCACAAGGTCACCATGTGCAAATTTAACAAGCAAAACCACTTCGAAATTAGGTAACCAATACCATAAGTAAGTCATTTTTTCTAAATTGTGATTTGTGATTCATCTTCATTTCAATTTCTTTTTCATTTTTTTCTTCAAACTTTATCGCTAATTTTCATACACAGTCATTTTTTTAAAAAAACAACATTGTACACTATTTTGATTTTTTTCACAATTTAATGGTAGTTAGTAGGTGAGTACTTGAAAAAATTAAAAAGTGTGATTGCATTAATTAGTTGATAATTTGTAAATATTAATAAAAATTTACTTTTTACGGGCCCATTTTTATTTTTATCATAAATTAAAACTCTTTTCCTATTTCGAATCAAGGTAACCTAGCTATAATTTTTTATAGTCGAATTTTCATAACAATAATTTTTTTCACCCTTCTTTTCATTTTCTTTGACTTTCTTCGAAGGAAATATCGTAAAAAATCACATTACCAATGAATCATTTTTCCTCACGATGATACCTCAAACTTCTCTGCCAATTTTTTCCCTCGTGATTCCTCTTCAACGAGTATTTTCCTCCTTAGAATACAAAATTTTTCACCTCAAAAGCTCAAGCAATTTTAGGAAATGGAAATTACGACCTAATTATTTTCAGTACCACACCACATGGGGCAATTTGCAAAACATATAAACAATGTATAACGTTTCCGAATTTTTATGTGGATAATTTTATCGGGGAAAAGAAAAGTTCAAACGCACCGCGGGTTTTTCCTCGTTCTTAAAAACCGGAAAATTTGTATCGCAAGCAAACCAAGCCACCATAGAAATCACGTTACCGAAATCGTTCGACATAAACGGTTGACAAGTCTGATAAATAATAATTGCTCGTAACAACGTCCGGTTATGTTACGTTTATCAAGTTCGATTTAATTTTCAATGATCTTCGCCTGTTAAACGATAACACAAGACTTTTTTAAGCTTTTGAAATGCTGTTTGAAGTTTCGTGGATCATTTATATAGTATTTTTCACGCCGATGACGAAAAAAGTACTTAGTGAAAAAATTCCACGATCACACAAAGATTTGTCACAATTTTTGAATTTTTTGTTGAACTTTTTTTCACACTTTTTGATAATTTTTGACACTCAGAGTCGTTTTTCTGAGCAAAGGAAGGGTCCAACGAAAAAAATGAATAGAACATAAATTGTAGAGCGTAAAAATTTCCTTTCGGTAGAGTTCAATTAGTTTTTTCTTAGGAGGCTCAGCTTTCGAGATATTTTCGTTGAAATTTCAAAGAATTTCTTTTTTATATTGAAAATATCTCAAAAAATAAGTCTCCTAGGAAAAAACTAACTGAACTCTGCAGAAAGGAAATTTTATGCTCTACAATTTATATTCTATTCATTTTTTTCGTTGAACCCTTCCTTCGCTCAGAAAATTGACTTGAAGTATCAAAAATTATCAAAAAGTGTAAAAAAATGTTCAATAAAAAATTCAAATTGTGAAAAGTCCTTGGGTAACGGAATTTTTCACTATTTTTCTCGTGATCAGCACCAAAAATACTACAAAAATCACCCATTCACCCATTAAACTTCAAACAGCATTTTCTATGTCGACTTGTGTAATTAATCATTTTTATCAGGAATATCAATTGATTCTGAGTTTTACGTTTTAATATGCAGCTTTCTCAAAACATCTCAATTTAATCCCAGCCAAGTAAATAACCGAAAAAACCGTTGTTCTATAAAGTAAATTATTGTTTATTAAGTTATTAGAAACTTGTTGATTAAGATTTTCGAGTATTTTTTGGTAAACAAGCCAGACAGCTGTACATTTTTACAAGAAGAACTAACACGATTTGGACTAAAACAACAATCAACTTTTGGTACTTAGATGTACTCGATTTTACCATTACTTGTTAAAATAATGAGGAAGTAGATGGACTGTATGATAATTCCATCATTATCCATTAATCGTATACTTATAAAACATATTTTTTCAACTCAGACTAGTTAAAAAATACAAGCCGGCGAAAGAAAACGTACCTATGTACATCAAGGCCTTGAATTACTTTCAGGTACATCTTATTTACTACGACTCGCTACCCATATCTATACCCCACGACATGGAAGTATGATTTAGGTTTTTTTTGGCATATAAATTAGTTCAACGTTATACAGATCTCGATTCAAATACGATTCTCGTAACAAAATTCGAATCACCTTGCAACGGGAAATTCGAGCGAGTGAAAAACTTATAATTTTCATTTCATTAATTCGTATAATTTGAGATTTTTTTTGTCGGATGTGAACAGCCGAATACGAGAGGTTAATGAGACCAGGGGTACTTAGGCAGGGCGGCTGTAAATGGAAATTTTACATCGTACGTGTTTAACGGTGGCTGATTTTTGTACTACGAAGAATGATACGAGTGATAGAGGAGATTTTGAGGTCATTCGGTACTTTCTGATGCAGATTTTAGATTTTAATTAATGCAAAATTCAGCTCATTCGGAATATACCGATGGAAAAATCTAGAAATGCATCAACATTATATTTTTCATTCTGAATACTCGAAGAGGTCAAAATCGGGGCGAAAAGTAAATTATGATGGAATTGTATTTCAATTTTTTAACATTTCAAAAAAAAACCATTTTTTTCTTCCAAAGAGTAGAAAAAAATTACACGTCAATCTACAATTTGTTTGCACTATGAAATGTGGTAGTTTAATATAGAAAGACAAAACCATACTGTTAAATATGCATAAGTAACGAGCGTCGAAACGTCAAATGAACACTTCACCCAGACCCAGTAACTTGTGTTACTGCACATGTACGTAATTATACACCAATTCTTTTTCTTTCCTACGCAAAAATAATCTTTCGATTAAGACGTCATGACGCTAATACCTACACTTAATCAATTTTTCTCAACACAATTTGTACTCGATTAACATTTAATTGATCGAAGTCTAGTACGTCAATACGAAACTTTCATTCCCAAATTCATAATCTATTGTTTTTAGCAATGCCACAACAAAATTCGGATTGAGCTTCATCTAGAACTTTGTAGCTTGATTTCAAATTAGAAAATATATCACTTCGAAGTCTTAGGTATTTAAAATATGTGATTTGTAAATTGTTGAGTATTCCAAATGTATTGAAATAAATAAAAATAAACCCTGACTCAATTTTGTTCATTTTTTTTTTACTCTTCAGAACGCATCTATGTTGGGGAGGGGGGGGGGGGTCATCCAAAAACATTTGATTAAACCTTACCTTCCGAGGTAGGCAGGGGTGCGGCCCCGAACGATTTTGTTTTCGGGTTTCAGGTTTCGGGTCTTCCCGTCGTGCAAATCTTTTGCAACAGTTGCATTCTGTCGCAAAATAAATGTCGAAAAAATGTGATATTTCTGCTAGTTTTGCGACACTTTTGCAATTTGTGACATACCAGTCGCATTTTGTCGCATTCGGTTGCATTTTGTCGCATTTGGTCGCAAAACTACTTTGAACATTGTGTGACAGAATGTGAAATGCGACAGAATGCGACAGAATGCGACAGAATGCGATAAACTGCAACCAAATACTTGGGCATCGAAAAAAAATCGTTGGTTGCCAAATTCCATGAAAAATGAAAAAAATTCAACTAGGTAGATAATTAAGTAGGAATTCAAAGCCAATCAGAAGTCAGAACCAATGACAAACGGTTGGTTAACAATATCAACATATTTTTTTCGAATGACTGTTGATGTTATCTATTGAATATAAAAATCGTATTTTATGATTGTCCTTTCCACGAGTATGCTTCATGTGCCCTAGCTTCATAGATCGTTTAAACTTGTGGTCTGCCGCAGATGGTTGCATTCTGTCGCATTCTGTCGCAAATTGTCACGAAATATTTTGCGACAAAAGTGCGACAGAATGCAATTTGTGACATATTGCATTTTGTCGCAAATTGCAAAAAAATTGCACGACGGGTTGTGCTTTCAATTAAAAAATTCATCGAGTCTCGGTTTCAGGGCTTACTGTTCGGGGCTTTCTAGGGATTTTCAGGGGTTGTGAGGCAAAAAATTACCATTTTATTAGTCTGCAGAATTACAAAATACCCCAACTCCCCCAAGCTGTTTTCGACTTCAAAATTCAAAAATTAATTTTTAACAGAACCTACCCTCGAAACACCATTTCCAAATGGAGAAAATATATTGAAAATACAGAGTGGCACGTAAGTGGATGATACTTCATTTTTGGATACAATCGGGTACCACTTTAAAAAAAACTTGTGATGAACATGTTGCCTATCTTAATAATTGAAAAGGCAAATGCAGCTTCTAAAGAAATCAAGTTAAAATTTTTTTCAACCATGGGAATGAATAGTACTGTGAAAACTGAACAAATTTTCATCTCATGACTTTTTGGTCAACATTGAAATTGAGAGGGCTACAAAAAAATTCTTCGTAAAAAATTCTAAAAAAACAAATCATCCAAGGGAGTGGATAGATACTTGGTATGATCATAGAGTAAGGGTATGATGAAAACTGAACAAATTTTTATCTGAAGACTTTTTGCCTAACATCGAAAATGAAGGGGGCTACGGGCCATTCAAAATAAGTGAACTTCATAAAATTTCAAATTTTTCTCATCGCAGAATTAATCGCATGTATTTTTTTTTGTGTTTGAGACCGGGGTGATCATTGGAATGGATTTTCATTCCAAAAACATCATCCTACGATTTTTCCAAGCATTTTTGGGCTGCGATCGTAGTTTCTGAGGCCGGAATTATTATTGGAATGGATTTTCATCCCCAAAAAATCATCCCATAATATTTTCGAGCATTTTTGGGCTACGATTAATTTAGGATGAATTTTCATTACAGAATAATCACACGTATTTTTCTCGTTTTCAAGGCCGGGATGCTGATTGGATTGGATTTTAATCCCAAAAGAATCACCTCACGATTTTTCCGAGCAACAAATTTTCATCTCTCGACTTTTTGCCCAATTTTGAAATTGAAGGGGCTACAAAAAAAATTGTTCATAAACAATTTTATAAAAATAAATCAATCAAGGAAATGGATAGTATGTTAAAAACTGAACAAATTTTGTTCTGAAGACTTTTTGCCCAACATCGAAAATGAAGGGGCTACGGGTCATTGAAATTAAGTATGGGCTTTATAAAAATTCAAAATTTTCTCATGAACCTTGCCCCTTCATTTTTGATGTCAAACAAAAAGTCTTCAGAACAAAATTTGTTCAGTTTTCAACCTAACATAACCACGTGTAATTACAACTGTATTTACACAATTTAACACTTTTACAGAGAACCCAGAAAGGCCCCGAAAAACCCCGATCACGAGTCGGTTTTGGGGCTCACGTTTAGGGCTTGGTTTTCAGGGAAAGGGTTTCGGGTTTCCGGTCGGGGCTTCGTAAAGTAAAAGTTTTTAATGTTTCGGGGCTTGCATATTGGGCCTCAAAATGAAAGATTGGGGCTTTTTCAGGTTTCAGGTCTTGGTCTTGGTCCTGGGCCGCACCCTTGGAGGTAGGTATAGGTACTATTGAAAATTTAGATAAAAGAAAAAAAACAAACCGTTAAGAGAGTGCTCTACATATGTCGGGTGTCCCAAAAAAAATTTGATGAGATAAAAATCACGTTTTGAATTTTCATTTTTTCGGACTATAAAGAGGTATTATAATGAAACAGTGAACGAATATTAAAAGTATTGAAAAGTTTCAATTGCCACAATAATTATTTTTATATAACTTTGAAGAAATGGTAGGTTTGATGACGGTTTTTCCTAGAATTCTCTGAAACTACAGAATCAAATGAGATGAAATTTGGATATGATAGGTAAAAAAAGCATTCCTGACAGGCTGACAGAGCCATTTTCTCATTTTTTCCCCAAATATTGAAAGATATTCTCATTGGAAAAATTTTTTCTAAAAAAAAAGAGCTCTGTCAGCCTGTCAGGAACGCTTTTTTACATATCATATCCAAATTTCAACAAAGATTCAGTAGTTTCAGAGAATTCTTGCAAAAACCGTCATCAAATCTTGCATTTCTTCAAAGTTTAGTAAGAATAATTATTGTGGCAATTGAAACTTTTCAACTTTTCAATACTTTTTACGTACTTACTAAAATCATATTCGTTCACTGTTTCATCATAATACCCCTTTATAATTCAAAAAGAACTAAAGAAGATGAAAATTCAAAACGTAATTTTTGCCTTATCAATTTTTTTTGGGGGGGGGCAGGGACACCCGACATATGTAGAGCACCCTCTAAATCTGATAGTTTATAATTTTATATTCATTTGAGTCCTCTGCTATGTTCCTTACTGAATTCATTAAGAATCTATTAAAAAAGAAAAATTTGTTTGATATTTGAAATCATAGGTATTTTTCTTGAAGTTTTTCCCATTATTATTTCTATGTGTATGTGTAATAAATTGTTCGATAATTTCAATACCTAATCTGATATTAATTATATTCAACCTAATTTGTGATATCTTCGCGTAATTTATATTGCATATTTTATAGCTCATCGGCTCATCCTGTAATTAAATTTAAAGTATTTCAATAATGTCCTTACATTGAATATGGAATTCTTCCAAAATTAGAAATATTGAATCGCAATATCAAGACTATCGAAGTCCTATTTTCGACTTAAAAGATTATTATAATTTTAAAAATTATTAAAAAAATTCTCACGAAACACAGCGACATTTAATGCAAGCAAAAATACAACACGTGAATAATTTCGAGTACCTAGATAGATACTTCAAAACAATTTTTTAAAAACAAGAAATGGATAATAATTTAATTCTGATTAAAAATGACACTTCACTGTTGAAAAAAATTTACAATTAAATAATTCAATTTGAATAACAAAAATAATAACTTTGAGAAAAATTATCAATAAAGCGTAGGAACTTAATTTAAGAAAAAGAACACAGAAAAATTCAAAATAACATCGAATAGACACCGAAAAAAAACAACGAGTAAGGTAAGTAATATCCGTAAGTATTTATCGAAAACACGCCATCAAATCCAACTTCCTACGCTTCTTCGCATCATTCGAATCACTTGGCTGACACTTGGCCATCTCACCTTGATCGTTTTCAAAAAACCACATTAAAATCTTGCACCAAGCACGATCATCAGAATTTAACCAAACTTCGCGAAACGAATGCTGATTTTGTTCGTTCATTTTACGTATTTTAAACTTCTTAACTTCTTCATGGTCGAGGCAAACACATCGTAAAAATTCATCCAATTTATGGAGCAAATGATGAGGCTCGTAGTTGCTCGCGTTGATTACATTCCAACCGCAAATATTACAAAAAATATCGTCGAAAATATCATCAATGGGGATAATCTTCTTAAACTCGAGTACTTCTCTCTGATCGCCAAGGCACCACAAAACAAACGTATCGAAACATTTTCCATCGAAACGTCGTCGAAATTGCTTGGAAACGATAATTCTTCGAAAATTTCGCAATAAAATTTGCTTAAAGGTATCTAATTCTATTGGTGAAAACTCTTGTTCGACTACTTTAACCATTTCGCTGAAATCGTCGATTTTATTCCAGTGATAAACAGCGTCGCTGGAATACGACAAAATCAACTGCTTTTTTAGTTTCGAAACAGTTGGCAAATCGTTGGGAAAAGTTTCGAGTATAAAATTACTCAATTTATTCCATTTTTCGTAATCAATAATGAAGATCTCCCTATCGATTTCGAACGATTTTAATAACTCTTTTATTAATTCTCGAGTAACCAGATCGTTGGACGAATAAAAAGCCAATTTTCGATTCAGCTTGTCGAATTCCAATGCGTTGATTAATTTTACACAATTTTCTCGCATTACGAAGGACTGCATTACCAAGTTTTTAAACTCAGCTTTCTCCGAATCATTTGGCAGACATAATTCGAGAATATCGACCAAGAAATTAGGATTATCGATGTATTTCGTCAACAAATCGGCATCGTTGAGAATCAACTGTTTCCTAATTGGAGCACTTTTTAAGGACAAAAATCTGCACAAGAATTTCGAACTGTTCGACGTACGTTCTTCGCTGAAGAGAAATGCCTCAAATATTACCTCGACTTGGGTCAGGGCTACGTAATTTTTCAAATGGTCTGAAGCTGTGTCCCAAATATCGATCAACATATCGATGCAATTTTCGGAGGAAATCATACTTTCGTAAATTTGTCTAACCAATGATGCGAATTCTTCTTCGGCAATCTGATCTTTTACACGTAACCAAACCATATAAGCATACTCGGGCATATTCAATTTGACAGAAAAATTCACCATTAAAACGACAGGTATCTCGGACATCAATTCATGTTGCTGATATAACGACATTTTCGATAAAATAATCCTCTGAAGTTGCCACGTTTGAGGCAGGACTCTCAGAGCCACCGAGATTTGTTCTTCTTCGTCTAAACGATTCCAGAAATACTCAAACGCGAATGGATAAAAACGATTGGCACAAACCGAGGCCATAATAACATCAATGTTGGCATCTTCTCCGGCCATAATCGTGACTAATTCAAGCAGCACTGCGGTCACATCGTTTCTATAGTAGGAAATCCAGTACGAGATTTCGAAATCGAAAAAGCCTCGTCTGTGGAAATAGTCCGGAAGTGTGGCCAAAGGGAATTTTTTGATCTGGTCGGCCATACCGTGCAGACACATAATGACGAATTTCTGGGCAGGGGTCAATTCTGCATCGGTCAACATCTTCGAAGCGGTTCCCTTGTAATCGATTTTATCATTTTGAAACCAAACGCAGTAATTATGGTTGAAATCGCGAATGCAGAATTTCATCAATCCGTTTTTGAACATTTTTTCTTTGAAATATCGTATCCATGTTACCATTTCAAGGCGAATCGTACTCAGCGATTTTTTCAGCATTTCTTCGACACATTTAGGCGCGTTCAAGAATTTCACCAGTTTATCCGATTCGTTTTGGTAATTTTGGTCGAGATTGTAAGCCAAACGCAAAGGATCGCCGGTTTTCTCTCGTGTATTTTCTGGTTTGTCGAGAGCGAGGTAATGGTGCCAGAGTTTTAGAGCTACCTCGTGGCAAGCTATCTGTTGTAATGTTGGCACATATTCGTAGAAAATGAATCGTTCTTCTGGCAATTCATGCTGATCAAAATCTTCATCTTCTATTACTTCAAAAATTCCATTTGGATCCATTACATGAGATGAAATTCGGACCAATCTGAAATGAAAATCACCCCAGGAATTTTTGAAACTGTATAAAGAGAAATTTTTCATAAAATTTTGAATACATCTTCAGGTTTAATATTTGTAGAGGAAAGCTAGGAAGTTGGTGTAGTGTTGAACTCAAAATAAAATCTAAACCTTCAATTATTTCCATTCAAAATTTAAATATTGAAAACTTGAGAAAAAATGAAAAAAATGAAATTCATCAAAAATTTTAAGACAGCCATTTTTTAAAAAGTTACCTACAGAAATTTTGAAAAATTCCATCGTACGAAAATCACTTTTTCACCCCCTCCCCTCCCTCCTCGCCCCTCCATTAGTAAGACGTCGAGGAAAATTATTTTAAAGAAAATTCTTATTAAAACTAACTTGATGTACTAGGATATTTTTATTCAGGAAGATTATTGAAGACAATTTCCTGCCATTGTACCCTCTCACCGTAAATTTTTCAGAAAAGGGAACATAAGAGGAACTCGCCTAATCTGAATCAGTCAAATTGACTGATTAAAAAAGGCAGAATTGAGTCATTGATGAAATCAGTGAAAAATTTACTGATTCATTTCAGTACTTGAGAAAAAAATTACTGATTCAAAAATGAAAATTCATTACTTGAATTAATAATTTTTCACTGATTGGCAGTTAAATTTTACAGATTCATAGTGGAATCAGTGGAATTTCACTACCAATCCAGTGACTCAATTTTGTCGATTTCAATCAATCCATCTTCAGTTTTTGACTGATTCAAATTAAGAGAGAAAATGGTTAATTGGTTAGTGGTGATTTTTTAAATAAAAATATTCATAATAAGATCATTTCGAGAAGAATTTGTTCAAAAATATTATTTTCTCAATTTCTTCCTAAAAACTTACAATACGTCCATTACTTCCATTAGAAATGGACTTTTTTAGAAGTAACCCTCAAGAATGAGAGTCAAATCCCCTCCTACATTCTCCCAGTGCGACAATTTTCTCATCACCAACCCATAAATACTTGATTGATACTTCTAAGTTCTAACGTGATGATGGCGGATAATCGTAATTTTTCGAAGAAGTGTGATCTGTTCTACAAATATTATCGCGACGAAATTTGTAATTTTTGTTAAAACATCAGGTATTGAAGCCTTTTTTTCTTTTATCCAAATTTCAAAATTTCCAAGCAATTTCAATATTCAACATTTTTTGGGTTAAGCCATTCTTCATATTTTCAAGTCAATTACATCGGCGTCGACATTCGAAAACAAGAATGTGGTCCATATTAGGCAGCCTTACAGCTTATGAAGCGTTCTTAAGCACAATTCACTAATTTTATTCACGCGTGTTTAATTACTCATAAAAATCTATGCGAGTTCGTAATTGTTAATCAATTTTACGAGTAGGTATAAAATCATTTGTAACGAGAAATTTTTCAAATATCAGCGATAAGTGCATTTTTAAATTTTTCATACTTACAACAGAATATTATTTGAAAAATCCGCTCGTGCAATTCTCCCTTCTATTCCCTCTTTGTCCTTCTAATAGAAATTTTTAATAATGAATCATTTAAATTTAATAATATCAGTTTTCGTGTTAGTTATCATGCATGAAGCCAAATCTCTTTTGGAGCAAAATGACGATATCGAACATTATTTCGTCAAAAACCGTAAGTTTCTGACAGAAACGATCAGGTGTTTCATGGATGATATCGCATGTTCTTTGAGTGGAATAATATTCAAAAGTGAGTCATACTCAGTTTTTTTTTTCAAAATATGTATTCAACATGACATAATAATTATACCTATACACAAAGTTATCCAGGTTTTTTTGGAGCAAAGAATGAGGAAACTTTTTATAAAATACATTATCTATCTAGAAAACAGGTTTATTGGTCGATATGCTTTCTATGTACTAAAATTCAAAACTTAAATTTCTCAGCTTTCATTTCCAACATGTGAAAAATTCACATTTCTTACATTACATATGTGCCCCTTTCTCCAAAAATCAAAAAAATTAAAGTTGCTTTTTCTCAAAACACTCAGTTTTTCCAAATTTTACAGTTCATTTATGTAAAGTACCTATGTGTACTTATTTATTAATGCAAGACGCAATGAGGAAATGTGTAGAGGGGAGGGGAAAGTAGGGAAGAATTTTCTTCTCAACATTAAAATTTTCTCGAAGGAGAGAAGTTGAACTCCGTTTTAAAAAAATAGTACTTAGTTTAAAACCGTCAAACAAAATGTAATAAATAATGGTACCATTTTTTCCCCCAAGAGCTAGATAATTACTTCAAAAATTTAGTACCCAATACATGTTATCTATAAGAAAAATTACGAATTCGTACTTTTTCTAATGAAGAATTCAACCCACATCCCTAAGTAACCAAATCAGGCAAATCCACGATGTCCAAGAAGGAAAATTTTTTATAAATTTCTCGACTTTTTTCATATTTTTTTTTGTTTCAATGAAGGTAAAAAATGACTACTCTTAAAAATTATACTTTCTATCGGGGGTCTTTTCTTTAACTTGCCTTTTTTAGTATCGATACTGTGTTAGAGCAACCTTTGGACAATTTTACTTGATTTTCATGCCTCAGTTATAACTTAATTTTCCCTGACTGAAAAATTTTCAAGCTATGGACAAGGAAAACCTCAAAGACGTATTATTACTCACTCAAAATACATTATTTGACACAGTCATTTCAATTTCAAATAAATTATTTTACCCAAAAATAATTAACAACAATAAATTTTAAAAATATTCCAAGTATCAAATTAATAATCGATATTCATCGCACAAATAAATTATAATGAATAATATTTTTGATTCTTATCTATGAAATTTTCAGATTACATAATCAATATAATTCAAACCACCTGTGCTAACTGCAGTGAAGAAGAAAAGAACACGGTGCGAGGCGTGATGCATTTTATGCTCGTCAAAAGACCTTCAGATTTCCATAAAATTTTCAAAAAATTAGACCCGCGCAATAAGTATAAATCGAAGATGATGGCGCTTTTTAAATAAATCATCATATTATCCAAGTGAGGAGGTGAAAATGAAAAAAAATTTAAACAACTGAAAACAGGAATGTAAGTATCAAAATAATGTTTTCGAAGAAACTACTTCTTGATAGGAAATTTTTTGAAAAATTTATACTTAAATTCCCCCTGGAAGGAAATGTTGTTAACGTGGATATGTTTTTTTTCTGTCAACATTATGATCGGTATTTCTGACCCTTATCCATCTAACTTTTAAAAACATACATTTTTATACTTTCGAAATTAACTCTCGCTCAAGTTTGGAATTACCACTCTCCCTCCTCCCGCCACAAAATATTTCTATTTTACAAATTTTTCTATTTTACAAATTAACTTAATATCAGAAAGTCAAAAATTTAAATCATGCCAATTTTTACTAGAAAAAAGCACATCCACGTTATCAACATTTCCTTTCATAAAAAAGTTTACTTATTTTAAGTTAATTTCGAAAATATAAACATTTATAAGTTTATAAAAATCAGCGATATTTCTGACTTCGTGATATCAAGTTAATTTCGAAAATATAAGTTTTAATAGTGTCGACCAAAATAGTGTTTATAAATTTTCATATTTTCAAAATTAACTTACTATCAGAAAATCAACCCAAAAAACATATCCATGACTTTCTGATTATTATGTTAAATAAGAAAATATAAAAATTTATAAGTTTTTAAAAGTCAGCGTCAGCTTTGCGCAAAAAAGTGTCGACTAAAATAGCGTCAACCAAAATATGGTCTTACGCGATTTTGGATTTACCCCCAGCAGAAAAAACATATCCAAGTTAAAATGAAAAACGCATGCCTCAAATTATTAAATTCACGCAATTCCTGCAATTTTTTAGTTTTTACCAATAAATAAAAAAGTGAATAAGGAGGGAAAATATAAATGTGTTGAACCGGGGAGAAGAGGGCGAAAATTTTTGCGAAAAAATCTTCAAAAGATGAAAATTCAACTTTTTTTCCTCATTCATGTTTTCCAAAACATGGCAAATAATTTCGAATTCTGTTCCATTCCCTCCCTTCATCATGGCCTTTCTTTCTCACCACAACTCATTAAAAAAAATAAGTTTTCAAAAAACTTGAGATTTTAAATAAATTCTGTAGAAAGAAAGAGTGGATTTTTTTTTTGAATAATTCAATTTTACTGTAACCTTACATTACGGTCAACAAAAAATGATGAAAAAAACAATAATTTGGCCCGAGCGGAGCGAAGGCGAAATTGTTTGAAAAATTTATGATAAAATAGGCAAAGAAACACTTTTCTAAATGATTTATTCTTTTTTTGGATTTTCAAAAAATTCCAGAGAAAATTCCAAAATTCCCCGACTTTTCCCGGTTTCCAGAGAATGGACACCCTGATCCAATGACAAAACCGACCTTTGAACTGAAAACCAGTTTTTGAGATAATTGGGTCAAAGTTGGAAGTATGTTATCAGCGAAACTGAGACTCGAAACTATCGTGGCCTTTAATATTGTGTTCTCTAGTCTCTAGTACTCTTGCAGCGTCTTCTTGATTGTGAGCACTGCGACACACGTTGAAGAGACCTTGCGCGGGCACCCATGGACAGATTTTAATCATTTTTTACGATTTTTTTCAAGTTTTGGGTACTAATGGGTCGAATTTTTCACCTAAGATATTTGGAGAGATTTTGAATGAATTTGGAGAATTTGGAAATTAAAATTATGAAAAAAAGTGAAGAACCCGGTATGCAAAAAAAGCAGACAAATGGGCAGAAAAGAGCAGAAATTCTCATTTGTCTGCTCTTTTGGATCCCCGTCGCGCGATGAACGACCTTTTTTGACTACCTGTTGCTCGTTAAACGACTCTTTTTCACCCCCCCCCCCCCCGTTGCGCATCGGGAGCAGACAAGAGCAGACAAGAGCAGAAAGGAGCAGACAAGAGCAGAAAAGAGAGCAGAAAAGAGCAGAAATTCTCAGCAGAAAGGAGCAGAATTTGTCTGTTTTTTTTTGCATACCGGGAAGTTTAATTTTGGCCCCAAGTCAGTTTTGTCGTGGACGGTCACATATGTATAATATAAAGAAGTAAAATGATTAATTTTTCAATCAATAAAGTTTAAACCATTAAAAGTCAAATACAAATTTTAATATCTATAAAAAAATAGGAAGCAATAAAAAAATTTGACCGAAAAATACACAAGTCAACAAATTTATCCATTTCGACAACAAATCATAGCTACGACATAAATGTAAATATCCATCGTTATATTATACTCTAATATTTCAAATATTTTATACAATTTCTAAACAATAAATCGAGCAAATTTCAACATTTTTAACCAGACAAGTATTATTTCAACAATCTTTCGGGCACAATTTTAATAAATTCTTGTACTTTCTCTTCATCGCCAAGACACCACAAAACGTTTTTCAAGAAACCGTTCTTCTCAGAAGGCTGCCAATACATGTTACCAGACTGAATGTCCTCGCGTAATTTATCCAACGTCTTTTTTTTAAAGAATTCAACGTTATTAGGTGGCAAGCTATATTCCACAACCTTGATAAATTCATCCATTCGGTCCGAATAAGGCCAATAAAACGTACTTTTATTAGCAAAATTAAAAAGAAGCTTTCTCTTAAAATTTAGACCCGATGACGCATCATCTGCAAAAGCTTCATTGATAAAGTCATTCAACACTTTCCATTTACTAAACTTGATCACATAAAACCGCCCATAATCAGTAAGTTGTGTGCTCGAATTAAACTCCAGGAGCAGTTTCTTAAGACTGCGTACATCGATGATATCATTTGGAAAGAAAATACCCAATTTCACTTTCAACTCTTCAATCCCACCGGAATGTATTAATAATACTTTGAAACGTTTTCTTACAGCCTCAGAAGCGAATACCAACCTTTGAAATTCTGACCGATCATTGTTATCTGGAAGGCACAATTCTAATAAATCAATCGTCAACCGTGGTTCAAACACGGGTACATTAGTGACAAACGAAGCTGCATTATCAAATATGAATTGTCTTCTATATTCAGCACTTTTCAACGAAAGTAGTCCGTATAAAAATTTCAAACCACTCGCTGAATGTGAATGGTACATACGGAAAAATTCTTCAACGATATTATTAATCTTCACTTCCAAAATATAATTTCTTAAGCGATCAGGAGCAGTTTCCCAAATATGGAGAAGAAAAGCATCACATTTTTCGGAACGATCGCTATTTTGAGATTCAATTTCACCTTTCGCATAACTAAATAACGTTATAACTAACATAAAAAATTCAGGTTCGGCGACATCATTTTTAATTTTTTTCCAAGCTATTTCTGCATTTTGCCACATATCCAAATGCACAACAAAATTTTTCAAGATTCCATCAGGTATTTTACAAATGAGCTGTCGTTGTTGCAACATAGACATCTTCGATAATAGAAGTAATTGATGCATTCCATTGTCATATGGTAGCGTTTTTGAAGCGACAGTTACTTGATCATCAGCACCTAAACGATCCCAGAAATATTCAAAACCAAAGTCGACATTATCAAGGCAGTAACTAGCCATAGAAACATCAACCGGCACGTTCAAATTACCGAATGTAAATTCAATTTCTGACAAATAACTGTTTGGCATCGTGAACGTTTCGTTTCTCAATTGACAAATCCAATAATTAAGTAAAGTATCGGTACGTAATATTTTCACAGTATTCCAACGTAGAGTACGCTGCGGAAAGCTGGTGATTTCATTTACCATGCAATACTTGCAATATATGATGAATTTCTGCACTTCGCTCAGTTCTGCCATAGATAACATTTTTGAAATAGTTCTCGCATAATCGATCTTCAAATTATGAGTCCAGCAACAATTCTTTATATCGATCCGACGAACCCGATATGAGTACTTTTTTAACGACTCTGCGAATACAACATCTTCAAAACTAAACATCCAATGACTCGTTTCGTTCCGAATATTTCTCGAAGATGCAATAAGAATATTTTCAATAGATGATGGTGTCTGAAGACTTTTAATCAAGTCATCGTTTTCAGTCCAGTACTTATCGCCGAGTTCGAGGGTATTACGAAGTGGATCTTCAAACCCATACAGAAAAAATTCGCTACGCTTATGGTGGGCAGACTGCAAAACGTACTCCTGCCAAATAGGCAGTACCATCACATGAGCTGCCAGTTTTTGTAAAGTGGGTATTGATTGATTGAATAAGATTCGATCTGTATCCATGATGAATGATGATACGATGATTTATCTGAAAGTCAAATTTTTCGATAAGTTTTTTTGTATTTAACGCGTGAAAATTTAGAATATTTTGTATAAATAGTGAAGCAAAAAGCATCAGATGATAAAGCACTCCAGAAGCTTTTTTGGAGATACGAGTATAAATCGGAATGAATATTAATCACTCAAATTCAAAACGTCGTAAAATGGTATGGCCGGATAAAGGGTGAATTTGGTCCCAGGCGCGTTTGGGTTCCTAAACACCTCAAATTGTGTATATTAACTACAAAAAAATTTTCTCAAAATTTCTGACCTACTGCCTCCCTTTCAGAGTTATGGCATGACCATTTTATTGCATTATTTTCAAGAATTATCAATTTCAACGGTAGTGAAGGAAATTTTTTGTTGTTTAGCACAAAGTTACATCTGATAATTTTTTCAACAATTTTGGTGCACTTTTTCACGTTTTTTCGGCTATTTGAAGTTTTTAATCATAAAAAACACCACATAAGCGAATAGCGACCACTCTGGAAAAATTACTAAAAAATATGTTTTTTTATGTAGAATTTTGCTGTGTATTTGGTTTTGGCCATTTCTTTGAACTAAGGGTCGAAAATTGCGAAAAACCGTACAAAAATGTTGTAATTTTAGCTGATTTTTCAAATTTTGAGCGTTTTATGCGGGAAAAAATGACTAAATGAAAAAACCAATCCCATATTCGCGTTCAGCAGGTCAAAATACCCCAATAAACACCCTAATTGCGATAGTTTTGCTTAAAGTTTCAAAATTCACTTTTTTCACCAATTTTTCATGACGAAAAAAGCGAATTTCGAGGCTTCAAGTGAAACGATCGCGAAAAGGATGTTTACCGGGGTATTTTGACCTGCTGAACACGAATATGGGATTGGTTTTTTCATTTAATCATTTTTTTCTGCATAAAACGCTCAAAATTTGAAAAATTAGCTAAAATTACAACATTTTTGTACGATTTTCGTAATTTTTGGCCCCTAGTTCAGAGAAATGACCAAAACCAAGTACACAGAAAAATTCTACATACAAAAACGTGTATTTTAGTAATTTTTCCAGGGTGGTCGCTCTTTGCTTATGTGGTGTTTTTTAAGATTGAAAACTTCAAATAGCCGAAAAAACGTGAAGGAGTGCACCAAAATTATTGGAAAAATTATCATAAAAATACCTCTACGAGATGTAACTTGGGCGCCAAAGAACAAAAAATTACCTTCACTTCCGTTGAAATTAAAAATTCTTGAAAATAATGAAATAAAATGACCATAACTCCGATATGGAGGGGGATAGGAGTCCAAAATTTTTTCTAGTCAATACACCATTTGAGGTGTTTAGGAGCCCAAACGCGCCTGGGGCGAAATTCACCCCTTATCCGGCCATACCCGTTGTACAAAACATTCCCAAACAATAAAATCGATGAAATTGCTTGAACATTCATACAAGTGTAAAAGTTGTGATTTAAGTTTTTCAAGAAATCACTACAAAAAAACAACACTCCTCACGTCATTTTCAATGACTTCGCGGTTATGTAGCATTTTTTCTATTGTTTCAATAATGCCGTTTCAAGAGAAGTGAGCATTAAATTGAGTTTTTGAATTATTGAAAACTGAGCAATGTGGGCGTATTTCATTTATAAATATAACATAAGTGCACGGAGGGGGGGGGTCAGGGGGCTCGAGCCTCCCCTCCCCCTTAAGCTCAAACAGGAGATTTTTTTATTGCAAAAATGTAGGAAAAAAGTGATTTTTTTGCTCTTGAAGCATGATTTTTCAAAAAAAAATTACCCTCGCTTCGCTTGGCAGTATTTTAATCCTTCTATTTTGAAAATTGATGATTTTTCACTGATCTTTCGGTCAAAAATCACTGATTTCTCAATCAATTCCCAGTTTGTCAGAACAAATCAATAATTTTGGCTGAAAAATCAGTGAAAAATAACTGAAATTCCGTAATTTTCTAATTTTACTTGGCTCAAATCCGTTTATGAATTATCAACGTAATGAAAAACCCAGGACTACGCCGCGCCGCGCCACTGAAATAACAAGTTACTTAATTTTTTCATTGAAATTTCACTCCTCCTCCCTATTTTTCCCGAATTCTGAGCCCCTCCCTTAAATAATTTCTGAATGCGCTTATGGAAGAAAATATAAAATTTTTCAACGTATGTTTTTTACATAATTTTTAATCTATATTGAAAGGAACGTATTTTCAATTTCTAGGCGCTTGGTTTCTGTAGCCTTTAAATGCACAAATCCACACTTCTTCCAGCTTCTCATTAAAATTTTTCATTTTTGTAAAATTATATTCTTCATTATTTTATATGTATTTTCATTCCGTTCAAGTCAACAACACACGTGGGGAAATTTTGTCTCCAGGCAAACTTTCCAGAAAATGAATTTATTTCAGTTCCATGTATTTTTATTTCTGAAAAAATTATTATTAAAAAGTGCGAAGTAGGTACTCGTAATAATTCGGCGTACTTTAAACAGTAACTTATAAAAAAATAGACAGGTATAGGCAGTCAATGTGGGCAAGTTGATTTTTTTCAAGCCATGATGTTCTTCATACCAATTTTATAGCTCATTCGAATACCTCGCCTCTTCAATCCACAGTTTTCGGCTCTTTTCGATTTTCACTGGTTTAAAGGAACGAAGAGAAATCGAATCCAACAATATTTAAAAATTATTGGGACCGGCAAACGGGCAAACTGAAAATGATTGTTGTCGTTTCCGACCTTGCCGCCCTCTAGCGGATTAGTTCCTAAGGGTGATCGTTCTTATCACTCGTATGTATTCTTATGTGAAAATCGTCATTTTTGAAAATTCATTATTAATTCAGTTATGTGTTTAGAAACGTTTTTTTTTTTTGATGAGATAATTTGAACCTTCTACTATGCAAAAACAATCGCTGTACTCATGTAATTGACTTTGAAAGCCAGGAAAACAACAATTTCTTTGGCCCCTTCGCGAGAGAGTTTGGCGTGCAATAATCTCATCAGTTAACATATTTTTATGGTAAAAATCATCATTTTCCAAGATTTTTAAACATTTTTTATTCAGTGATGTGTTAATAAAGTATTTCTTGTAAAAAATCACCATTGGAAGCTCTGGAAAGTGATAGAATGCATTTAAAACGTAAGTGTTATAATGCGAATTTCTTACCTGTTGCTATAGTTCAAAGATGACAGTATTCAAATAATTCTTTTACAAGAAATATTCTATTAGCACATCACTGAATAAAAAATGTTTAAAAATCTTGGAAAATGATGATTTTTACCATAAAAATATGTTAACTGATGAGATTATTGCACGCCAAACTCTCTCGCGAAGGGGCCAAAGAAATTGTTGTTTTCCTGGCTTTCAAAGTCGATTACATGAGTACAGCGATTGTTTTTGCATAGTAGAAGGTTCAAATTATCTCATCAAAAAAAAAAAACGTTTCTAAACACATTACTGAATTAATAATGAATTTTCAAAAATGAAGATTTTCCCATAAGAATACATACGAGTGATAAGAACGATCACCCTTAGAGCTTTGATAGGTAAAAAACGACACTAGCGCGCCACTACCTATTCCGGTCCCAATTCCCCTTTTCATTTAGAAAATTCACATTTCTTACTTTCTGTGACACCTCCCTCCACCCAATTTAAATTATCATTTTTGTAGACTCTACCAGGTATTCCAGATAATTTTTTCAAGTTTTACAAATTTTTCATGTAAGTGTTGAATAATTAGATTTTCAAAGGTTAAAAACGTAAATTTTTCAATGAACATGTTTCATAACTACATTTGTTTGGAAAAATTTCACGCTTTCAGGAAAATTTCCTGACTTTGGACAAAAGAATCACTGATTTTACTCAGGGACGTCCCGAAGTCCGAATATTGAGGGGGCAAAATTCCAGAATTTCCGACTCGATTTTTGAGGAGACGGGGGCATATCTCAAAATTTCCGACTCAATTTTTGAATGATGGTGTAAAGATAAAAGCACCGCAGAATACCTTTACTATTACACACTTTACCGAAATAACAACACACAATAATAATACGCAATGATTACACAGGTCAACATTTTTAAACTTTTGAAATGCTGTTTGAGGTTAAATGGGCGATTTTTATAGTATTTTTCGCGCTGATCACGAAAAAAGCAGTGAAAAAAATTCCATAACCCAAGGATCTTTCACAATTTGAATTTTTCGTCTAAAAGGGTTTCTACTTTTTTTTTGATAACCTTTGACACTTCAAGTCGATTTTCTGAGAAAGGGAAGGGTTCTACGAAAAAAATGAATAGAACATAAATTGTAGAGCGTCAAATTTCTCATCTGTAGCGTCCAATGAGTTTTTCCTTAGGAGGCTTAGCTTTTGAGATATTTCAGTTCAAAGTTCAACTTTTTTTCAAATTGAAAATATCTCAAAAACTAAGCCTCCTAAGGAAAAACTAGTCGAACTCTACAAGTAGGAAATTTTACGCTCTACAATTTATGTTCTATTAATTTTTTTTTTGTAGAACTCTTTCTTTCCCCAGAAAATCGACTTTAAGGGTCAAAAGTTACATAGAAAAATGTAAAACAAATTTTCAACAAAAATCTTCTAATTATAAAAAATCCTGGTGTAATCGAGAAAAACTATAATTTTCAATGTTGTAAAATTAAAATTGTAAGTTTTTTTGTGAAGCTTGTAATAAAAAATGAAATTCGGGAATACGTGTTCATTTTATGAAGAAAAAATTGTTTTTGCAAAAAAAGAACTTGAGTGATGGAGAAATTATAAAATCAGCGCTACATTTTAGGGACTGTTCACAAGCATCGGAAATAAGAAATAAGAATTAAGAAATAAGAAATAAACCAAATATTTCTCACAAAGTCGCTATTTCTTTGGTTAAAAAATTCTTATTTCTTATTTCCAAAGCTTGTGAATGCTGCCTTAGACTAATAACAATGATTCAAACAAGAAACAGAAAATGCTGTTTTAAATTTAATCGATAATTATTTTATATTATTTTTCACGCTATCACGAGGAAAATGGTGAAAAGTTCCAGGAATCAAGATTTTTCATAATTGAAAGATTTTTCTTTGAAAATTTGTTTTACACTTTTTGATGTAATTGTTGACCTTTAAAGTCGATTTCCTGGGGAAAGAAAGATTTCTACGAAAACTAGACACACTGTGTCAAAAGAGCGGACTTCCTATTATATACAAACTAGAATTGAACTTGTTAAGCTCAACTTTCAATTCACGTATCAACTTCGAAATTTAATCAGCTCTTCCTCTATACACATTCTAATTACTACGGAAATTTCAAGTCGATCGATCAACTCTGACTTGAGTTATGGTGTCACAAAAAAGAACTTTAAAACTTCAAAGCTCAGCTTTCCTTGCTCAAAATTTAACCTAAAAAATTAGGTCTTCTCCTGCACGATCTACACGTACTGTAAAAATTTCAAAACGATCGGTTCAGTTAAACGAGAGAAATCAAGTCGGAAAAATTGACCAATTACAAGCTTTTGAACTTTGAGCTCATTTTTCTCGAAAACGTGAGATTTTAAGAAAAATTCATGAGAAATAGAGCTTGAAATTCCTAACCATTTTTTTGACCTCCATTTTTCTCTACAATGCACCGTTTCCGAGATATTTTTGAATAACTGAATAAATTTGAGCTTCAAAAGCTCAGCTTTCTACGCTAGATCGACTTCCAAATTCAATCAGATTTTCTCCTAAGCACATTCTTATCACCATAAAAATTGCAAATCGATCGGTCGATTTTATTTATCTTGTCAGAGGGAGGTTTCAGAAAAATGTGATTTGGAATTTCGAAGCTCAGCTTTCTATGCACAAAGTTATTTCAAAACATAATCAGTTTTTCTCCTGTACGATATAAACTTACTGTAAAAATTTCAAAACGATTGGTTCAGTTGAACGAGAGAAATTGAGTCAGAAATATTGACCAATCACAACCCTTCCAACTTTCTCGAAAATGGCGAGCTTTTAAGAAAAATTTATGAGAATCAAAGTTGTAGAGCTTAAAATTCCTAACCATCCGTTTGGTCACCGTTTTTCTCTACGATGCACCATTTTCGAGATATTTTTGAAAACTAAATAAACTTTGAGCTTCAAAAGCTCGACTTTCAAAGCACGGATCGACTTCAAAATTTAATCAGCTCTTCTCCTGTACAAGTTCTTAATTGGTCAACTCTAACTTGAATTATAGGATCACAAAAATGAACTTGAAAGCTCCAAGCTCAGCTTTCTATGCACTGAATTGACCCAAAAATGATCATTTTCTCTCTTGCACGATCTACGCCTACTACAGAAATTTTGAAACGATTGGTTCAGTTAAACGAGAGAAATTGAGGTGGAAAAATTGACCAATCACAGGCCTTCCAAATTTGAGCTCAAGCCCTATAAGGAATTTTTGATGAAGATTTTATCTGCCGACCACTGCCTCAAAGGGACCATAAAATCAGTCTTTGTGTAGGTCTAAAAATGCCGACCCAGCAGGTGGTATTGCAAGGGTTCAAAGAAATTATTTTATCTGCCGACCCATTGTTGAGTAATATGATTAAATCGCATCAGAAAAGTTGACCAATCACAGGCCTTCCAACTTTGAGCTCAATTTTCTCGAAAACGGTGAGCTTTTAAGAAAAGTTCATGAGAACCAAAGTTGTAGAGCTTGAAATTCCTGACTATCCTTTTGACCTCCGTTTTCCTCTACGATGTGCAGTTCGCGAGATATTTTCGAAAAACTGGATAAACTTTGAGCTTCAAAAGCTCGACTTTCAAAGCACGGATCGACTTCAAAATTTAATCAGCTCTTCTCGTGTACACGTTCTAACCACTGTAAAAATTTCAAGTCGATTGGTCAACTCTAACGTGAGTTATCGCGTCAGAAAGAAATGTCCCAAAAATGAGCTTTAAAGTTGAAAAGCTCAGCTTTCTGTGCACAGAATTGCACCAAAAACTAATCAGCTCTTCTCCTGCATGAACTACACCTACTGTAAAAATTTCAGCCCGATCTGTTCAGTTTAGCGAGAGAAATCGCGTCAGAAAAAAAAGCTTCAACAAATAAATAAATAAATAAATAAATAAACCCTTATGAACGCAATAGCGGATTCCCGCTAGAGCGGGAAGTCCGCTAAAAATTAATAGAACATAAATTGTAGAGCGTAAAATTTCCTACCAGTAGAGTCTAATTAGTTTTTCCAGGGATGCTTAGTTTTTGAGATATTTTCAATTTTTTTTTTAAATTGAATTTTGAACTTTGAGCTAGAATATTTCGAAAGCTAAGCCTCCTAAGAAAAAACTAACCGGACTCGACAGATAGGAAATTTGACGCTCTACAATTTGTTCCAATTAATTTTTTTCGTAGAACCCTTCTTTTTCTCAGAAAATCGACTTGAAGTGTCAAAAGTTATCAAAAAAAGTAGAAAACCCGTTAAACGAAAAATTCAAATTGTGAAAAATCGTTGGATGATGGAATTTTTTCACTACTTTTTTTCGTGATCAGCGCGAAAAATACTATGAAAATCACCCATCAAACCTCAAACAGCATTTTCCATGTCCTATACTTTGAGAAATTAGGAGTCGTCCACTATTTCAAGCGAAGTTTTTGGTTTTAGAACAACGGCTGAGAAATAAGACCGTTAATCTAAGTTGAACCCGATAAGATACATGTTTCAATATTTTCAAACTTCAAATTTTACCGACTTGAGTCGGCAAAATGATGATCTCAGTCGGAAAATTCAAAAATCTCAATTTTTGTCATAAGTTGCAAATTTCCGACTAAACCCAGAATTTTCCGACTAAATCGGAATTTTCAAACATTGGGGGGGCAACTTGCCCCCCTTGCCCCCTTTCGGTCCGGCCCTGATTTTACTTCACAGGCCTACTGAAGTACACAGAATAGTGTTTGTCTTTCAAGATTAGTTTTGCCTTTCTACATATATCAATGATACGATATTTCGAAAGGAATGAATTTCTATCTACATCAGGAATTTTTTCACTTGGCGAGGTTTCAATTCAATGTAATTCACGAACAATCCTTTCATTGTAGTTGTTTCACTAATTTACCACATTCTACAAAAAAATCTTTTCACTGAAATTTTCAAATGATATTTACTTAATAATATCTAGTGAAAATTTTTTTACAAAAATCGCAAGTTACAAAGAAACAAAACTTGAAATTACTTAAGCGTAAAGTAAAATTAAATATTTTAGGTACACTTTTCGTCCATATACTCGTATTTGACAATTTTTCATTCATTTCAAGCAATCTCTACTAAAACAATTATCAATTTTTTTCGGTTTTTTAAATAGATTTTTTTAAATATTTGTTGTAAAAAAGTTGAAATATCTAAAGTGAAATTTATGAAAAAACTATCAAAAATGAAAAAAAGAAAAGAAATTAAAACAAAATATCTAATATAAAAATTAAGAAACATAACGAAAAAATGTTCAAAACGAAAGAAACATACATATTTAAATCAAAGTAAAAAAATTCTTAAAACTAAGCAATACCTTATACTTGAAATCGAAAAAAACATTTGAAAATTTTGCATTTTAGGTTTCGATCTCACTCATGTAGATTATTCTCTTCGATACGGCCACGAGATCATCGATTACAACTAAATACATAAAAATAATTCACAGCGAATACTTAATTGTGAAAAATAATTTTAAAACAAAGCACAACATATTACTTTGGAGTCATTCCACGTCAGTTCGTACGCAAAGTGGTAGGTGGGGTAGACGATTTTTTTCATTTTTTTTATGTGGGTAGACCTCAATGAGAGATGACGAATGCCGCAAACCGCAGCTCTCAAAGTCTTTTTGGAGGGCTGCCACGACCATTTAAAGTTTTGAGGTAAAGTTGGATATGGTAAATTTGGGGTGTGGATAACTCGAAAACCATGTTGAGTTGAAAGTTGAAACTTTTTCTAATGTGTAGGGCCTTTGAAGAGCTTTTTGACGATTTTTTGAAAATCAGTGTTGCCACTTTTTTTAACTCGAAAAATTAGCTGTAAAAGTTGAAAAATGACATTTACCGATGATGTCAATCGCCAAAAATTCTGAAAAAAATCTGTAAGGTACAACTTTACATGCTGATTAACACATTAAAAAATTGAGGTGACGTTATTTCGTATTTTCGAGAAAAAAAATTCCAAAGATTGAAAGAAAATACAATTTTTTTTTCAAAGGTCAAAATTGTGTAAATTGATTTTTTTTTGTTAATTTTACACCATATTAAAAGAAAAAGTCTGTAAAAGCATTTCAACTCCATTCAACACGTACAATTTCAGCGATTTTCAGCAAAATTCAACTTATGATGTATCACGAAAAAGCTGAAGAAATTCTCTTCAAAATGAGACAAAAAACGATTAAAGGAGAAATTTTAAAGATTTTTTCAAAAAATGTGATCTTTTGACATTTAAGTTCAACTTTGAGTAACTTCGGTATATATTCAGAGACCACAGAGTCTGTATAAAAACGTGTCTTATTTAACCTGGTCCTTAAAATAATAGATGGAATTCTATTTTTTTTCGAAAGGTCAGTTTTCAAAGAGAATTTTTTTGGGTGCCTAATTTGAACCCCCTAAAAATTTGTTACAAAAACATTGAAAACGTCGTATAAACACATATTATACTTATTTCGATTTTTTAATGAAAAATTACGTGTTTAAACAATAAGAACAGCTTTCTAACTTGAGTTAAAGTTGAGTTAATGAGTTACTTGAGTTGATGGTTTTTTTTGTGACAGAGACACTCAATTTAAAAATTATTTAAGCCCCAAAAATTTGTTTATAATGAAAATTTTTTTTCCAACTTTTGAAGTTAACATTTACCTAACAACACTGCATTTTCACACATATTAACGGGTGTTGAATGGAGTTAAAATGCTTTTACCGACTTTTTCTTTTAATATGGTGAAAAATTAACAAAAAAAAAATCAATTTACACAATTTTGACCTTTGAAAAAAAATTGTATTTTCTTTCAATCTTTGGAATTTTTTTTCTCGAAAATACGAAATAACGTCACCTCAATTTTTTAATGTGTTAATCAGCATGTAAAGTTGTACCTTACAGATTTTTTTCAGAATTTTTGGCGATTGACATCATCGGTAAATGTCATTTTTCAACTTTTACAGCTAATTTTTCGAGTTAAAAAAAGTGGCAACACTGATTTTCAAAAAATCGTCAAAAAGCTCTTCAAAGGCCCTACACATTAGAAAAAGTTTCAACTTTCAACTCAACATGGTTTTCGAGTTATCCACACCCCAAATTTACCATATCCAACTTTACCTCAAAACTTTAAATGCTCGTGGCAGCCCTCCAAAAAGACTTTGAGAGCTGCGGTTTGCGGCATTCGTCATCTCTCATCGAGGTCTACCCACATATAAAAAATGAAAAAAATCGTCGACCCCCACCTACCACTTTGCGTACGAACTGACGTGGAATGACCCTTCGAGAACGAAACATGACTCGTTTCTGGAAGAAACAAAAAATTACTTTGGTAATAATACGAACATAAAAAGGAACCAAAACAAGAAAAGGATAACATTCTTCGCTATGATCAAATTCATCGAGCATAAAAAAAAATCAAAATGACGGAATATAGAAAATTCATTCTATTTTTTTTAAATGCAACAAAAATCGTTCGAAACATCATAAAAATAGCTCAAGGTGTCTATACCGGAATCCAAAAAGTAAAATTTGTACCATTTCCGTTCTTTCTTCGTAGGTACTGCGATAGCAAAATTTTGTACCACATAAATTTGAATCGCAACCATTCTTTTACCAATAAGAATTTTGGACGATAAGTTCGAATCAAACCGTAGCGTGCAGACAGTTTGAAAGCACTTTTGCAATAAAATCACAAAAACCACCCAACCACCTCCTAAGTGATGATCTGTCAATTTCAAAGGAGCGGTGTTAAGTAAGTAACCCAGACTTTCACTTTCTTCTTATATCAGAAGTTTTCCAAGCTCTCGAATTTTTCGCAGTACTTACCGGCGACCTATAGCTTTTTTTAGGTGGAGTTTAGAAAGATTTGGAAGGAAATAGTCATCGAAAAATTTTCAAAAATATGCATTAATTAGATACCTATTTTATAAAATTCCTAAATTCGCACACAACGAATTTCAAAAACCTGAAAGTTCATCAATTTATCCTAATTTTAGTCGTCGAGAGGAAACAAACGATTTTCAAACCTCCTCCCTTGGGCTTGGGATACTTTCCTGCCCAGCTTTTAAAAAACAAAATTTGGAATTTTTTTCAACTTCATCAAATAGATTTTAAAAAATTGGTATTTTTTAGTCTTTCGAATCTGAAGTTGAAAATTCTGAAAAACATTATATTTTTTACCAAAAAAGTTTGATCTCACAAAATTTTAAAGAATATCTAGATAAATTCATCAAACCCGAGCGCAACGTGGGAAATTTTGTTGAAAAAAAATTGACAGAAAACCCTGCATTTTTGGTCAATAATATTCCTCTCTTAAAATTTCGGAAATTTCGTACAATTTTGATGGTTTTTCGTACTTGATTTTTTCGCACTAGTATAGACACGATGATAGCTAATGTAGTAATGACACAGTAAATTATTGGAAAAATTTTCAAAATACAAGAAAAAAACAATCAAAAGACATAAAAATACATAAAAAGTGATCAAATGGATTAAAATTACAAAAAGAGTCTGGCCGGATAACATGGTGAAATCGGTCCCAGCGCCTATTTTCATTCTAATCCCTTCAGATGCTGTCTCTTGATGTGAAAAATGCTTGACCTCCCATCCCCTCCATTTCGAAATTATGGTCAGTTTATTGCATAATTTTCGAAAATTTCTAATCCCAACACAAATCAAAGAAATTTTCTGTTATTTGGAACAAAGTTACATCCCAAAGAGGGAATTTTCAGGACAAAAAAAAAGTGAATCTTGAAATTTTAGGTAATGATAATGAATATTTCACATTTTGTACGTTTTAAGCACAGTTTTACTACATTCAATTTGTTTCATCATTTTTATTAGGAATACAGAATTTTTCGAACTCCCAGTAAGTATAATATACCTTTTTCTCCCTTTCGAAAGCGTGAAAATGGAGAATCAAAAATTTATCAGAACCTAACTATAAAAAATTATCGATATTTATCGAAAACGAAATTTAATTTCCTGACATTTGACAACTTTAGTGAACAAGTTGTACCGAAATTGATGAAAAACTTACACCTCCATGAGATGTAACTTCGTGCCAGAAAAACAGAACATTTCCTTCATTTGCGTTGAAATTAGAAATTCTTGATAATAATCTAAAATGGTTAGAGAGTCAAAAATGTTTCCAGAATTTTTTTGAAAACGACAATAATTAGGTACGGCAAGAGCTGTCCTAATGTCGTTCCTCCTAGTGACCGAAGTAATCACTCCTGGAACCACCCCACGGAAGTGGAGGTGGTAACGGACGAGTGATACGGAGGTACTAGGTACTTAGTTTAGTCTTACGTATTTCATATAGTCAATATACTTTAAAGAGACAAGATCTCAGTGCTTGTAATGTTATATGTTCTGTCGGCTGAATATATGACTGATTGCACATACTGGTGTTCTTATTTATCTTGTAAGTACTTTGGCTATGTCCATTCCTTAGAATGTTAACATGATAGCAGAGCGTTTGAGTTCGATTTTCCGGCTGGCTAACGCTGCCGGTGAATTAAATTCAACCTCTGAAATTTTTATTTTTTTCTAAAACTTTAAAAATTTCTAAACATTAAGTACAAGTGGCTAGTCTGACTCGAAGTTGTTTTTTTCTCGAAGTGTTGAATTAATCTAAATAATAAAATCGAAGTATTAAATCATATAAGCTCGAAGTATTATAATAAGTGAAAACTTAAAAATCGAAGATTGAAATATTGAAATTCGAAATTTTTAAATTTCGAAAAATCGAAGTACTATATACGTAAATAAAATCGAAGTATTGAATTAAAATAATTCAAATGGATATGAATACGAAATGTATTACCGAAGTTTATTAATCCGATATAATCGAAGTATTCAATAAATTGAATGTATTTCCATAATTGGAAACGAATTATCGAAGTTTATAATAATATAATATGATCGAAGTATTTTATTAAGTTGGGATCTGATTCCTACAAATCGAATGTGTAATAATTTAATTAAATAAAAAAAAATCGAAGTGTTCAATTCTGTGAATTGAAAATTGGAAATGCGATTTTATCGTAAATAATATATCGAAGCACTGAAATGTGAATAAATATATCAAATCGAAGTAATTTAATAACCGAATGCATAAATATAATATCGAATGTTTAATTAATATTTATTAAAAAAACGTAATTATCGAAGTATTTTTGGCGATGTTTTCAGCCAATCATGACACGCTCCGACGTTGAGCGTTAGTCATCGAACCGAAGCAACCTTATCTCTGATTGTTTACGTTGGAATGCGGGCAACTTGTTGCAAACATTTCCAACAAACGATTGAAAAACTTTGTCGAAGTATCATTACGTCTTGTATAACTGTGTAGTTTCTTATAATTTTAGCATAATTCCTTTTAGTTTTAATTCATTTTAATACGAAAAAGTGAATGCGAATTAATTTTTCTTTTCTATTTTACCGAAGTGTTTCTGTGATAGCGAAAACCGAAGATTTTGAAACGAATTATCGAAGGTATGAATAATTTTCGAAAAAGCCACCTCTGTACACGTTTAGAATAATAATCGATAGAAATCATCGAAGATATAACGATAGTTTTAATTAATAATAATAAGAAGTGCTAGATTAAGTATCAAATAAATTCAGTGCGAAATTTTTTCTACCGAAGTGTGGTAAAGTAAGCTGGTTATTTTGATCGTTTCAACCAGCTGAAATTCCAAAAGCCTGTTTGCAAGGGTGAATTATGACGGTCTCAATGCTACAGTATCGTTTTTTAACCGAAGTATACATGAATTTTTCTCGAATGATCAATATATTTCACAAGATGAAAATATTGAATTAAAAACAAATTCCTGAAATGGATTTGATCGAAGTAATTTTGATTTTGAAATTGATTACATAATATTATCCAGAATATGGAAATATTGAGGTACATTGATTACCTGAAGTGAAATTTTGATCGAAGTAACGAAATCTTAGAATTTCAATAATATTTTCATTAATTTGAAGAATATTAAGGTGAATTGAATACCTGAAATCGAAGTAATAAATCTCGAAGTTGATAATTTTTGAAATTTTTGAAATTTAACCGAAAGTGAAATTGTTTATTTTAAATTTGCGGAAATAATGCATGCAAACCGAATGAAAAAGCTCATGTATTTGAAAACTGAGCATGGAGTTGATAAAACCATTACGGTCTCCAAATATTGGCCAAATATCGAATGTTTTTGTAATTTCCGAAATTTAATTCAAAACGAAACGTAATCATGTATACTGTAACATTGATATAGCTAGAGTCTGTGTGATGTAAGGAAGCATAGACGGGGCTGAAAAACCGAAATAATTCGTAAGTGGCTTGGTCAAATCGATCTAATATCATCGGCTGTTCCTGATAGGTGGTCTTTGATCGAGCTAGTGGTATAGGAAACATACTGTGTCGTCCCTGTGGAGTACTATATCGCTGTAAGCATGCGAAGAATTCCATAGCAAGCTTACACTTACCGATAGAGACGAACCTGTGATAAATAAAATTAAAAATCGAAGAATACTAGTCAAAATTGAACAGATAGAATTTTAAATCTGAATAATAAAACGACCGAAGTATATAAAATTGAAAATGAATTGACTAGATAGTTAGTAATACGAAATCGAATGATTTTAAAATTATTTTAAAAATCGAATGACTAGATATTTTATAATAATAAAACCGAAGGACTTAAAAGTTGATAAAATCGAATGACTAGATAATTAGTAATAATAATATAACAACCGAAGGATTAAAAATCAAAATCGAATGACTAGATTAAATTAAAATCGAATGACTAGATTAGTAGCTCACGTATCGATAGAATACTTAGTATCTACGTACGTAGGCGAAAATTTTTTAGACAATTTTATTAATCGAAGTGTATGTTTCTGGTTTCAGATTATCCGATTAAGTCAACCGTAACCGATTATGCTGGGTGCAAACGGAGGTGGACGATATCCGGAGAGATCAAGCAGGAGCCGAAACAGATCGAGTTCGAATGAATCTAATCGAAGGAATTATTCGTCAAACGTAAGTGTTTGAACAATTATACCGAATGTTTATTTTATTTTATTGTGTACAATAATACGTACGGTCTCGAAAGTTACTCTGAGATTAATTAACTCAGTTTAATCGTTAATATTTTTTTGAAAAATTGTCTAACAGGTTAATGTCTCGCAAAATGAGCATCGTAGCTCAGCCACACCGTCGGCTCCATCTGCGGAGATCGAAGGAAACGTAGGTAGAACCGATAATAATAATACTAAACCGAAGGTAATCGTTAAATCGAAAATTGAACCGAAGCAATCGAAATCTAATACAGATAATAAAAAGTCGAAGTCGAACGCTAAAAATACAGCGGATAGCTCGAACGTTAAAATTTTAAACGAACCTGATAAAAAGAAATCGAAAGCAATTGATAAAATTTTCTCACCGCGCACTGAAAGTAGGTCCGATGACTTATCTAGTAAATCGAATGATAACGGTAACTTAAATATAAAAAGTAACCCGAATAAATCGAATGAAATAAATAAATCGAATGATAATAATAATAATAAAAATAAATCGAACGTTAATAATAATAAAAGTGATAAAAATAAAGTAGAAAAATCACAGCCGAAGGCAACTATCGTTGATCCGATAAAAATCGTACGAGTTCAGGTACATGATGAACCTGGTACTCAGTCCAACACGAAGACAAACGATTCTATCGATACCGAAGATATTCCAATGCAACCTATGAAGCAATCGAATGCGAAGAGTGGACCAACGAGTACCACAGCTCATAGCGGTTATGATTGGGACCAATTAAGAGTAATTACCGAAGATAATGCACCTACATCGAATGCAACAAGTACGCCTCAACCGAAGGATAGAAATACGAATCCACCGGAAGACCCGGATGATCCTAGCTCGTCGAGTTCAAGTAGCAGCTCCAGCAGCGATTCAGAATCTGATAGCAGCAGTAGCAGCTCAAGTAGCTCGTCCAGCGTGGAGGATTCGAGACCGAAGCAACGTAGTAAATCAGTATCGAAGCCTATACAGCAAAATATGACCGATGAAGAAATATCGCGATCGCTGAAATCGATTGAATTAAATAGTAACAATAATAATACTGATAAATCGAAGCAAACTGTACCGAAGGAAATTGTTAAACCTAAACCGAAGAAAAAGAAGCGGGTGTCCGTTAGAAACGAATCATCCGATTCTTATGAATCTGAAAATGAACAACCGAAGAAAAAGAAATTAAAGAAAAATAAAGAAAGAAATAAATCGATGGAAAAACGTAAATCGAAGGAAAAGTCCTCTGGTTCAAAAAGAGCGGAGGAGAATAAAAATCGAAGTAATAACGATGACTCGGATTATTTCGATGGTCAATCGGAAGAAGAGGATGAAAATTTTGGATCCGAAGCCAGTCTGCAACACGATAGCGACTTGGAAAACAATGTAAGTGATGCCAGCATGGTAAACACAAATAGTTCTGATACCGAAGATAGCGATAATTATAATAATAATAATAATAGAAACTCGAAGAATAATAATAATAAAAATTCGAAGAATAATAAACGTAAACGTAAATCTCACCGAAGTCATAAAAGTAATAAAAGTAAAAAGCGTAAAACCGATAGGAATAGGGAAGATGAATTTAGAATTCATCAATTCCGAATAGCACCGAACGTAGGTAAATACCGTTTAACAAAATCTGAGCATTTTGATACGTGGTATAGGCGTCTTGTAGGTGAACTCGAAGGTATGGGGCTTAACCCCGATGATAAAAATCCATCGAAGATTAATAACACGCACATGAAAAATGTGTTGTTGTCTCGAATTGATAATATTTACGTAGATGATATTATAAGTTGTAGTACGTTTCGGAAAGCAATCGAAGTTTTGAAAGAAACGCGGAAAGCCGAAGTTAATAAATCAACTCGAACGATAGAGCAGCAATTTAACAAATTGCAACTTTATAGGCATGAAACAATTGCCGAATTTTTTTCAAAGGCTTAAGCGAATTAGGTCTGAGTACTTTACTATTATTAAGAAAAATATTCCTCGAAGAAAAATATTTAATCAAATAGTAACCGCGACCGAACGTATTTATCCACTAGTAGAACAGCATGTTGAATACTGTGGTAATTATCCGAAGCAAAATATAAGAGAACTTAAAAATTATTTGTTACGACAGGAGCAGAAGGCTAATGAAAAGGGGCCTCAGCAGGCAAAATTTTCCAGAGGCCGCTCGAATTCTAGAAGCCGGGCACCCTCCAATCGAAGTCAATCAAGACCGAAGTTTAATGCGAACCCAACTGCGCCACCGAAGCGATGTAACCGTTGCATGTCCTACCAGCATTTGGAAAAGGACTGCCGGGCACCGATCAGGTGTTATGCCTGTAAGCAGAATGGGCATCTCAGGAGGGATTGTCATTTGCCGCCGGAATATCAGACACCGTTCGGATATCAAGGTAAATACTCCGCACCTGGGCGTGGGGGTAGGCAATCTAGAAAATTTAGTAGTCGTTTCAATAATCAAAGATTCTCGAATCAAAATTTTAATCAGAGCCGAAGAATGAACTTTCCCAATCAAGGGCAAAGTCAAAATTTTCAACCGAATGTAAATTACCAAAATTTTAATCAACAATCGAATGAAAATAATTTCCAAAATTTTGCAATGCGTGGTAATAATAGTAATCGAAGAAATTTTAAACGTGGCGGTAAACGTAAACCGAACAAAAATAATAAAAATACCGAAAAGAAAAATTCAAATACCAACGCAACACCGAAGAATCAACCGAAAGAATAAAGAATTTGGAAATTGATCGAATGAGTTATGAAATTTAAATTAATCGAAAGTTATTTTAAAATTGAAAATTAATCGAAAGTTGTGTTTTTTGTTGAACAGGGTATAACAATGTTTACGATAGAGCCGAAGGTTATCATACTCGAAGTCAATCTGCGTCAGGCACCCGTGCTAAATCGACCGAAAGAAACCAAGTTCAATATCGTATCATCGATTGGACAATTTGCCGGGAAAAAGTTGTAAACGATCGAAGGAGTCGAAGTAATTCGCCGCCGGTTGTGGCCTCTACGAGTTATGCCCAACCTCAAATCGAAGAAAATTTAACACCCGTTCAACGTCAAATCGCCGAACAAAAACGGTTACTCGAAGCGAAACGAAAAGAATTGAAAGCCGAAGAGGATAGAATCCAAAATTTCGAAAGAACGTTCGCCGAAGACAAACGCCGGATTCACGCTCAAATCCAGTTAAAGCTGACCGAATTGAAGAATTTGGAGACGGCGATGACTCGATGTAGAAGCGAATTGGCGGACTTGCGGGAACGATACGATGATTACTTGACAACCGAAGAGCGTGAAATTTTGAACAAAGCACCGAACGAAAATCAACCGAATGAATCGAATGTACCGAATGTTAATATCGAAGAAAATTTAGTATCGAATGTACCCTCGCACACGCCGACCGAAGAATCGAATAATAACGAAAAATCGAAGAATTCTAACGAAGAAGCCGAAAGTAATAAAAATTTAATTTTGATCGATTTCCCCAAGCCAAGGTGCCCAATCGAACGAATGAATTTAACAAATTCTCCTCTTTCAGAGTATTATACCGAAGAAGAAATCGCACCAATCAAATCCAAAATCGAAGTTGTCAAATCGAAGAAATCCGTTTCACCGAAGAGAACGGTACTCCGTGTGAACGACGGCCAGATGCCGGCGCCACCGAAACCATCGAAGCAGGTGAATATTTTAACCGAATGCGAAACCGATTGGGGAATCGAAGCAGAAACTAATCCTGCACCGCATTTTAGTTCTGATGTGTACAGCTCAATTCTACCCAATTCCGTCGATGATGCCATACTCCGAGGAGTGGAGCTGGTTCGAGCGGGCATTGCCCGGGCTCAGCAGTCCAAAACCGAAGAAAATGGTATAAATATCGAAGAAATTGTGGCAGAATTTGACGCTCAGAAGGCCTTAAGGGCAACCGAAGGTAAGCAAGTAGTTTTTATTGGAGATACAGGGGCTACTATGCACCTGCTCCGAGACGATATGTATTTGTTAGATAGGCGTGAATGCTCGATGATTATTGACGGTATAAATAAAGACCCGAGTGCGTCCTTGCAGACCACGACTAAGGGTTCCGTCAGAGGGCAAAGTACGATTTGTAATAATAAAATAGAATTAAGTAATGTTTTATTTGCACCGAATGTTTCTGACAACTTATTGTCGCTTCGCATGTTTATTGACGAAGGACATAAGGTAATTTTAACAAATCGATACGCGAAAGTAATCAATCGTAAAACTCGAAAGACAATTTTGCAAGGAAAATACAGATCACCATTCTGGTATTTTATAATCGAATGTGACACGAATCCAACATTGTTAGTTACAAAAACTCGAAACCGAATGTACAAAAGATCTCGATCAAACTCGCCGGAAAAACCGGAGCCAAAACGAATTAAACGTAAGAAAAACCGAAAGAAAGATTTAGATAAACCGAAGTGTGATGAAATCGAAGAAGAAGAAAAAGAAATTTATAAAATTTATGCGATCGAAGATGAATCTGAGAAAATTGATAAACGTGAACGGATCGACAACATACCATTAGCGTATGAAATTGCGAGAGATTACAAAATGAAACCGACCGAAGGAATCTATATAGAACCGAAAGGCATACCTAACGAAACCGAAGATTTTGCGAATAATGACCTTAAATGGCATTATCGGTTAGGTCATATGAGTTATGAGAAAATGCGTAAATTGAAACAAAAATCGAAGTTATTAAAGGGAATACCCTTGAGCCGAAAGAGAATTCGAAGATGCGATGTTTGTAACATTGTGAATATGAAGAAACTTTCCTTTAAGGAAAGACGTCGAAGAGCAATTAGACCGTTTCACACTATACACTCTGACATTATGGGTCCAATACGACCAGCAATGTTCCAAAACCAATACCGGCACATCATTACGTTCATCGACGACTACAGTCGCTTTGCGATTGCATACGTCATGCACAGAAAGGATGATGCGGCAAGATGTTTTCGAATGTTTCGAAGTCATGTTATGAGTATAACCGACAGTGATAACGAATTTATAATTCGCAATTTTCGATCAGATAACGGTGGAGAATATATAGGAGCGGAATTTCAAAATGCATTAGCGGAATTTCAGATAAAATTTAAACCGTCTGCACCTAGAACACCGCAACACAATGGTACAGCCGAACGCTTTAATCAAACGATTATGGGCAGAGTTCGAGCCATGCTCGTAGACTCAGGCCTACCCTTATGTTTGTGGGATGTAGCTCTAGGAGCAGCGATACATATGTACAATCGAACGCCGCATGCAGGAATAAATTACGATTATCCAATCCGTAAAATTTTCCCCGACATTAAAATGAGATTAGAACAAATTCGAAGATTTGGGTCACTAATGTACGTTAAACGACTAGGACCGTTAAGTAAAGTTGAACCGAAGGGAATTTATGGTGTTTTAGTTGGATACACATCAACAGGCTATAAAGTCATGTTACCGAAGTCGAAGATAATAATTCGAATAAAACATGCCAGACCGAGAGAAACGAAAACGTATAAACATTTAACTGGCTTACCAACCGAAGATTTAGAACCTGAAATGGATGAAAAAGAATGGCTTAAAGAGTTTGACTCGATATATCGAAGAGATGAAACCGGGAAAAGGTTACCCATAAACAAATCGGGAAAGATTCCTGTCAAAAAGAAGGAGGGAGCGGACGACAGCAAACAAGATTTGACTGATCAAACCACTACTCCATCTACGTCAGGAGTCATCCCAAAACGAAAACGAGGTAGACCGAAGAAAATTCAAACCGAAGTTAATTTGAAAAAGACGGAGGGAGAATCCGATCTTAAAAAGTCGAAGAAAGCACTGAGAGCCGAAGAAAAGATACCGATTGATATCGAAGCAGTGGATATAAAGAAACACTTTGAAAATGAATTGCAACGCTTAAGGACATACTTGGCGCTCACAGCACCAGTGGATGACTTACAAGCATTTGCACTCATTGTAGGTTTAGCAGGAGATCCGATCACTGTAGGTGAGGCTCTTGCTGGACCGGAAAAAGAATTTTGGAAGAATGCAATGACCGAAGAATTTGATTCGTTGGATAAACACGATTCATACGAAGAAGTAGATCGAATGATTTTACAAAAAGATGACATAATAGTTGATTCTGTAATGTTATTAAAACGGAAGATAGATACATGCGGTAGAGTACGATACAAAGCAAGATTAGTAGCTAGAGGGTATAAAGATACACGTTCGTATTCCCTGGCGGAGTTATACTCACCAGTGTCCCGAATAGCAACAATCAGAATTGCCTTTAGTATCATAAACAGATTTAATCTGGAAGCAATACATGTAGATGTAAAAACAGCTTTTCTACACGGAGAGCTAGTCGACAGAACGTTTATGGAGATACCGAAACAATTCCCGATGAGTACCGAAGAAAGAAAGAAGAAAATTTGGTTGTTAAAGAAAGCCATTTATGGTTTGAAACAAAGCCCGAAGAGATGGAATGAACATTTTAATCGATTGATGCGAAAACTAGGTTTTAAACAGGACATTAATGATCCGTGTATTTACTGGTTACGCAATAAAAACGTGCAAGTATTCCTCATATTATATGTCGATGACATTTTATTAGCAGGAAACGATGCAGATTTTATGATGAAAATTTTAGATTTGTTGATCGAAGAAATTGAAATAATAAACCTCGGAGAACCGAAGAAATTTGTTGGAGTTGAAATAATTCGAAGTAGAACCGAAGGAATAATACATATACATCAGAAGGATTATACTATTGAAATCTTGAAAAGATTCAATATGATCGAAGCGAAAGAATATCCGATACCGATGATACCGCAAAACCGAAATGATAAATCGAAGATATTAACAAAGCTATTATTAGCAGGAATGGAGCCCAAAAATCGAAAGGAAAGAAAACAAATGAAAACAATTCAAAAAGCGAAACAATACGATGAAGCGCCTTTCCCTTACAAGGAGGCCATCGGAAGTTTAATGTACTTAGCGAATGGCACTAGGCCAGACATTATGTACGCTGTACACTATTTGAGCCGAAAGCAAATAAACCCATCGAGATTCGATTGGGAGCAAGTTAAACGAATATTTAAATATTTGATAGGAACGAAGTTATATGGTTTGAAATATACTAGTACCGAAGAAGGCATCGTTGGCTATGCTGATGCAAGCCACGGTGACGACGTAGACACTCGAAAGGCAACGACCGGCATCATCATTCGACTGTATGGAGACATTGTAGCTTGGTCGAGTAAGCGACAAGGCAATGTATCCACATCGACATGTGAAGCCGAGTACGTAGCGTTAAATGCAGCTTTGCAAGAAGCAACTGCAACAAATGCGATTTTGAAACGTGCGACTGGAACCGAATGTATGCCTATTCATTTGATTGGTGATAACTCATCAGCAAACAAATGTACGCAAAAACCAGGCACGCCGTCCTTGAGACACATACCCGATGTAAAAATGCATAACATACTTGACCACGTCTTAAATGACAAGGCAGTAGTAACTTGGGTCAGTACGAAAGACCAAGATGCAGATATACTTACCAAACCATTACCGAAGGAACCATTTATAAAACTAAGAAATAAATTAGTTGTACCGATAGATCAAAATAAAATGTAAAACCGAATGTAATAATCGAATGAACTAACAGGAAAATTTTTTTCTCTGTGTTACAGGAATTCGAAGTAAATCGAAATCGATCGAAGTGCTCGCCAAACTGCTCGTTATTATCGAAGATTTAAAATTGCCTCGAACCGAAGTTGTGGCAACAATGCGCCGTGTCTTGGACAGGTTAGCATACGAATCGAAGCTCACCGCCCACCAATGTTGCGAACAGGCTAAGGCCAAGCGACGGAGGAGAAGTGGTGAACCCATCGACAGTATCGAAGATCAAATCGAAGAAAATCGAATGAACGAGACAATCGAAGAAAACGTAGCAGAGCAGCGAGATCACGAAATGATCGAAAGTTTAAGCGATAGTATCGAAGAAATCGAAAGAATCGAAGTTGACGAAGATGACCTACTACGATCGCCAGATCATGGGATCACTTTCGTCTAAATCGAAAATATCGAAGTATAATTTAGTCTTAATCGAAGGTTACCGAATGTTAATTTAGAAGAAATTTTGTTATTTACCGAAGAGATATTTGTATTAATTTAGAAGAAACATTATTGTTTACCGAAGAGTCATTATTTTATAAAACCCGGAGAAGGGTAATTTTGTGTTCATTAAATGAGAAGAAAGTTCCTTTGTTATATATATATAAGTAAAACGTGTTCATTTAAATAATAAATTGAACGTTTTGTATTTGACATTGTGTTTCGCTTGGGCCTCCGCCTGTTACCGAAAGTTGATTGATTTACCGAATGTGAAATAAAAGCTCGAATGAAATTCATATATTCTCGAAAGTTAAATGAAAGCTCGAATGAAATCTATATGATACCGAAAGTTGAATTTACCGAAAGTTATGACATTGAAATTTGAATTAAATCGAAGATTGAATAAAATTTGAATATGACCGAAAGATGCAAGAAATTTGCAAATCACCGAAGGAAATTTACAAATTTGGAGGGAGTGAAAACGACAATAATTAGGTACGGCAAGAGCTGTCCTAATGTCGTTCCTCCTAGTGACCGAAGTAATCACTCCTGGAACCACCCCACGGAAGTGGAGGTGGTAACGGACGAGTGATACGGAGGTACTAGGTACTTAGTTTAGTCTTACGTATTTCATATAGTCAATATACTTTAAAGAGACAAGATCTCAGTGCTTGTAATGTTATATGTTCTGTCGGCTGAATATATGACTGATTGCACATACTGGTGTTCTTATTTATCTTGTAAGTACTTTGGCTATGTCCATTCCTTAGAATGTTAACATTTTTCACACCAAGGGAAACTATCTGCGAGGGTAAGAATAAAAACCGAAGCTGGGGTCAATTTCAACATCATATTCGGTTAGTCCTTTTACTAAACAATAATGTTCAAAATGAGAAAAAAAATAGTTTATTACATATTAAAAAAATTCAAAAACTAATTCAAAAATCGAAAGTATTCCACTGAATTTCGATTCAATTCACAACGTAATACATCAAGTAAATCACATAAAGAAGTAAAATGATTGATTTTTGGATTGATGAAGTAAGTCTATACCATCCAATGTCAAATACAAATATTAATATAAAAATTGTACCTAACAAAAACACTTCACTGAAAAATCCGCAACAAAAAAAAACTCCAAACTCGGTAAGTAATTTCATCGTTACATCGAGACATTTTTCAAATTTCGACAAAAACCCATAGTTACAACATAAGTAGGTATCTATAGTTACAAGATACTCTAATGTTTTAAAATATTTTACACAATTGCCAAAAATTAAATCGAGCGATTTTAACATTTTCAATTAGACGAGTAATAATACAAGACCCGTACATTATGATACAGATAATAATGTACAATCTAAAACACACACGAGCAAAAAATTATCTCAACAATCTTGCAGGCACAACATTAATGAATTCTTGTACTGTTTCTTCATCGCCAAGACACCACAAAACGTTTTTCAAGAAACTGTTCTTCTCAAAAAACTCCAAAAAATTGTTACGAGACAGAATGGTCTCGCGTAATTTATTCATCACAATTTGTTTGAAAATTTCAACATCATTTGGAGACAATCCATATTCCACAACTTTGATAATTTCATCCATTCGGTCAGGATAAGACCAATAAGACATACTAAATTTCTCGGCAAAAGCAAAAAGAAATCTTTTTTTAAAACTTAAAGCCAATGACGCATCTGCAAAGGCTTCCTCTATACATTCATCCAACTCCATCCATTTAGTAAAGTTGGTAATGTAAGAATATCCATAATTGTTAAGCTGAACGCGGACGTCGAGATTGAATTCTAGTAGCAGTTTCTTAAGATTGCGTACGTCGATGATATTCTTTGGCGAGAAAATATTCAATTTTACGTTCATCTCGCGAACCTTCCCCGAGTGTATTAATGTTTCGTAATGTTTTCTTACAGCGTCAGAAGCAAATACCAACCTTTGAAATTCTGACCGATCATTGTTATTTGGAAGACACAATTCAAATAAATCAATCGTCAACCGTGGTTCAAATATGGGCACATTAGTCACAAACCGAATTGCATTATCAAGGATTAATTGTTTTCTATATTCAGCACTTTTCAACGAAAGTAGTCTGTGTAAAAATTTCAAACCACTCGCTGTGTGTAAATGATATTTATAGAAAAATTTTCCAACGATACTATCAATCTCTGTCCCCAAAATATAATTTCTTAGATGATCAGGGGCAGTTTCCCAAACATAGAGAAGAAAGGCATCGCATTTTTCTGAGCGATCTTCAGATCTATATCCATACATTTCATGGTTGAATAAATTCGTAATTAATATACAAAACTCGCGTTCGAGGATCTCGTATTTCATTTTTTGCCAAACCAAGACAGCATTTTGCCACATATCCAAATACAAAATAAAATTTTGTAAGATTCCACCAGGTATTATACAAACGAGCTGTCGTTGTTGCACCATGGACATCATCGACAATACACGCATCTGATGCTTCGCATCGGAGCATAAAATTTTTGAAGCGACAGTTACTTGGTCATCAGCACCTAAACGATCCCAGAAATATTCGAAGCCAAAGTCGTCACAATAATTGCAGTTATAAGCCATAGCAATATCAACCGACACGTTCGGGTTACCAAAAAAAAATGCAATATCTGACAAATGACGGTCTGACATCTTGAACGTTTCGTTTCTCAACTGACAAATCCAATAATTAAGTAAAGTATCGGTGCGTAATATTTTCACCGTATTCCAACGTAGAGTACGCTGAGGAAAGCTGGTGATTTCGTTTACCATGCAATACTTGCAATATATGATGAATTTCTGCACTTCGCTCAGTTCTGCCATAGATAATATATTTGAAATAGTTCTCACGTAATCGATCTTCAAATTATGAGTCCAGCAACAATTCATTATATCGATCCGACGAACCCGATATGAATACTTTCTTAACGACTCTGCGAATACAATATCTCTGAAACTAAATATCCAATCACTTGTTTCGTTTCGAATATTTCTCGAAGATGTAATAAGAATATTCTCAATAGCTGATGGCGTGTCAAGTCTTTTAATCAATTCATCATTTTCAGTCCAGTACTCATCACAGAGTTCAAAGATACCGTGAAGAGAATCTTCATACCCAAACAGGAGATCTTTGCTACGCTTATAGTGAGCAGACTGCAAAACGTAATTCTGCCAAATAGGCAATGCCGTCACATGGGCTGCCAGTTTTTGTAAAGTGGGAATTGATTGGTTGAATATGATTCGATCTGCATCCATAACGAATAGCGATACGATGGTTTATCTGAAAGCCGAATTATTCTATAAGTTTTTTAAATTTAACGCCCGCCAATTTAGAATATTTTGTACAATAAATGAAGCAAAAAGCGATAATAAAGCACTTCAAAAACATTCTTGAAAACACATACAAGTGTGATTGAAATAAAAATTATCATTCACTACGTCGCACAGTGGTCCAGGAGACCCCTCAAAACGCGCGAAATTCAGTATCATAAAAAAAGAGCAATAAAAGTGGGTAAAAAATAGTGCACATAAAGTTTTTTTGGTCGTAGATTACGAATCTGACAAAAAAAAATAGATTCGGGGCAATGGGAAGGGGGTAAAGGAGGTGCTGAAATCGAAATTCACCTAAAATATCGTGTAATATATTGAAATCTAGGTTTTCGAGGTCGTAGATTAAGAATATGACAATAAAAATTTTTTTAGAGGTTATGGGGAGGGGTGGGGGGGTGCTCAAATTCGCCATAATATCGCGTAGCATATCGAAATGTAGGGTTTCGAGGTCGTAAATTACGAATCCGACAAAAAATTTTTGTGAAAGTAAGAGGGAAGGGGTGGGGATCCTGAAATTGGAGTTAAACTAAAATATCGTGTAGTAGATCGAAATCTAAGGTATTTTTGCGATTTTAGTAATATAAATTAGACCAAAAGTAGAAGTGCCACGTCTCAGCACGAAAAATGTTATAGGTAAAGTGGTAGTTTCAAGTGCCCTGAACACGATTTTCCAAATAGTTTTTGCGTCCGTCTGCGTCCGTGTGCATTATAAGCAAAAATGTGCCTTTTTCAATGATTTTTCCCGATTTCAGCAGTTTTTTTTATCTATCAATGTCATTATTTACATGCCGGGAATGTAACGGGTTTGTAAATAATGACAATGCTGGAAAAAAATTACTGAAAATGGGAAAAAATCGTTGAAAAAGGCACATTTTTGCTTATAATGCACACAGACGCAGACGGACGCAAAAACTATTTGGATAATCGTGTTCAGGGCACTTGAAACTACCACTTTACCTATAACATTTTTCGTGCTGAGGCGTGGCACTTATACTTTTGGTCTAATTTATATTACTAAAATCGCAAAAATACCTTAGATTTCGATCTACTACACGATATTTTAGTTCTCAGGTCTCCTCGATCTCAGGAAGCTGAGCCATCAGTTCCCAAAGTTGAACATTACTGCATGGTTAAAATGACCAAAAAACGAGTTTTTCGATTCTAAAACCGCTCCAAAATTTCAATTTTGAAAAATTTTGGGTGTACATTCTACACCTGCATAACCCTCCACGTAAATTCGAACGAAATCTTTGTAAAAAAAATTATTTTTTGAAACGGGCCATTTGAATGAAAAAAGTGACTTCAGAGTGAAATAGGGACTAATAGTGACTTTTGGCCAAAAAAGGGACTTTTAGTGACCAACCCTGAAAATAGGGGACAAGTCACTAAAAAAAGTGACTCTGTGGCATGCCTGGCTATACTATTTTATGTTATCTCTTTTTTGAATGCGATTTTGTTTTTTCTGATTTTCTTCGCAAGTTTTGGCTGTAGGGTTGTCGTTTTGGTCTCATTTTGTTTATCTGTGAAAGAAGAATATGAAAAAATTATTTTCAGGTAGATTCCGCTCTATGCAAGCGAAATCAGCTGGTGGTCAAAATTAGGAACACAAAATTTCAAAATCAATTTTTGAGTTCCCTCAGAAAAAAAATCGCAAAAAATACAAAAAATAATTATATAATAACTAAAAAAAAGAATAATTTTTTTTAATAATACCTACATTTATAATTATTATAACTTCCGTCTAAAATAAGTTTTTGCTGAAAAAAAATCGTAATATTTTGCATCTAATAAAAATTACGAGTTCTAAAAAATAATAAGTATTTTTTTTAGAAATTTAGTATTTTTTAATTTTATGTAAGAGCGGAAGGCCGTTTGAATGAAAAACGTGACTTTAGAGTGAAAAGATGGACCAATAGTGACCGTTTGGCCAAAAAAAGGACATTTAATGACCAACCCTGAAAATAGGGGACAAGCCACTGAAAAAGGTGACTCTGTTTCATGCCTGTGCAATGTGCATCTCAAAATATCAACAGAGAATACCAAAAAATGTCCAACTTTGGGAAACGATGGATTAGCTCCCTAATGTCGAGGGGGCCTGAATTGTTTTTTTGGATGTACTTCTACACCTACAATCCCACATAACCCACCACACGAATTTGAGCAAAATCGGTGTCAAACAATTTTCTCCCCCATAAGGGGTCCACTTCCTCAAAAAGCAATAGGGCTGCTGGGACGGTGCGATTTTATCACAGACTCTGGATATCATATAGAAGCTTTTTCAGCAATAAAAGTACAATTAACATATTTTTTATGAAGCACTTTTTCGATGCTATTTTTCCTCATTTAATCCACTTACTCAGCACGACCAAGTTGATTTTTCGAATTAAGATAACTGAGCATGTTCCAGTTATGAAGAAAATATAAAAATTATTTTGAAAATACGTTCTTTACAAAATAAATACAATTATTCAATACTTGGTTTCTGTGACCTTCAAATCAGCACTTTTTCGAGCTTCGAATTCGATTTCCACTAATTTAATCGTTTTCATATTTTTGGGGGTTAAAATCAAATGTTTCATTTTTTTAAATTTTCAGTTTTTCACTATTTTGATGTCAAAAATGTCTAAAATCAGTACTTTCAATGCAGACTTTTTAAATCACTATAGAATAGAACCAGTTTTCAAAAACACCGGTACAGTTTAGAATTAACAAGAAGTCCACTCTTTTACAAAAACACTCCGCAATTTTCGCAGGTTTACCGGACCAATTTTTTCAAGTTATTTTCAGATTATTTACCAACTTTTGTTTAAGAAAATCGCATAATCAAAACACAGAACTCATGTATAAATTTTCTCGGATTTTTTCCTCAAAACTTCGTCAACAATACACTAGGAAAAATGCTATTTTAAGGCAAACTTTTCAAAAAAAAAACTCATTTCAAATCCAATCTTGACTTTCATTGGTATTTCAGATAACGCTTTACTTTTTCAATACCATTAATAACACCAAGAAAAATTTTGAAAACTAAAATTTTCAAAGTTTGAAAACGAAGGTTTTTAAGGAACATGATTCATAATAATTTGGTAAAATTTCATAGTTTTAGGAAATTTTCCAGATTAATATTATAATGTCTGCTGAACCTGAAGAATGAAAATTTTAGCTATTTTCCGGGATTTTCTTGCCATTTTCCTTGTTTTAAATCAGCCTAAAAAAGAACACCTGTTTTCATACTTCGAATAAAAAATTCAAGGAAAGAGAAAAATGTTTAAAATGTTTGCTTTTCGCTGTAAAATCATTGAAATTCTAGCTATTTTCTGATTTTTTTTGCCCGTAGACACCATGTAATCGCTCAAAAAAAAAGAAAATCTTTGCAACATTCCTAACCTAAAATACCTTGGGTGAAATAACAAAAATAATTGTTTAAAATGTGTCAAAATTTTTCAGTCATTTCAACCATGATATTTCGAGGAAAATAAATTTCTATCCACTTGAGAAGTTCTGTCACTTAGCCAGGGTTCAATTCAATGCAATTCACGAACATTTTACCTCGGCTTTTCAAAGAAATCCTTTCATTAAAATTTTTCACTCATTTACTACCCTCCAATAAAATCGCTGCAATGAAATTCTCAAAAAATATTCAATAATATCCAAACAGAAACAATTCACAAAAATCGCAAGTTATAAAGAACCAAAACTTGAAATTACCTACGTGTAAGTAAAACTGAGTATTTTCACTCTATTTTTGTCCACATTTGACAATTTTTCATTCGTTTTAAGCAATCTTTACTCAAAAAATTATCAACAATTCTTTTCATTTTTAGGTTTTTTTGAAATATTTGATTTGAAAAAGTTGAAATACCTATCCAATCTCCAAATTGCTTTAAATCTCACATAAATCGTTTGAAAAATATTTAAAATGACCAAAATGAAATTTAGGAAAAAAAACTCTCGAAAATGTAAAAAAAAAACTATAAAAAACTATAAAAATTGAGAAATATACTTGTCGAAAAAATGTCCAAAACAAAAGAAACATTTTTAAATCATAGCAATAAGATTCTTAAAACTAAGTAATAGATATAAAATTGAAAAAAACAACTGTAATGTTGCAAATTTTACATTTAAGGTTTCGATCTCGCTCATTATAAGCAATCATCAAAGAGTAAATTGAGTAATTTCTTTCAATAATTTTCCACGACTACACCTCACTAAATAAGATAAGTTAGTCATAATATGGCATACTATAAAAAATAAATTGTTGTGGATTTTTTTCGATGCGGCCACGAAATCCTCAAATACAACTTAATATAAAAATAATTCATAGCGAATAATGGTAAAAAAAACAACAATTTTTCATAAAAATCACACAACATATCACTTCAAAAATAAAACAATACTCGTTTTTGAAGAAAAAACAAATCACCTCGATAACACTACGTACTTTACATACGAATCGAAACCTATTATAGACATGCTTCTAAAAATTATATCAACATACTCGCTGGCACACGATTCATAAATTCACGTACTTTTTCCCAATCACCAAGGTACCAGAAAAGGTGTTTATTTAAAGTTTTCTTGTCAAAAGGCCACCAAGATCTTTCATTCGACTGAATCATCTCACGTAAATTATTCAACAACATCTGTTTGAAAATTTCTACTTCATTGGGTGGCAATCCGTGTTCTACAACTTTTACCATCTCATCCGAACGATAAAAATGATTTAAAAAATATTTTTTTTTGGCGAGAGCGAAAAAAATCTCTTTCTTAAAATTCAAAGCCGATGACACATCGTTTGCAAAGGTTCCATCGATGAATTCATTCAATTCCTTCCATTTACCAAGGTCGGAAATGTAATGCTTTGCAGTATAATTATCAAAAATCTGGTCGGGATTCAACTCCAATACTCGTTTCTTCAACTCGCCAACACCAACGATATCAGTTGGAGTAAAAATTTCCAATTTCATGTTTATGTCTCGGATTTTACCCTGGTGCAATAATTTTTTCAAGCATTCTCTCGTCCAATCAGAAGCTAGTACTCTCTTTTCAAATTCCAATCGATCATCGTTATTAGGAAGGCATAATTGGATAAAATTCATCGTCGCTGATAGATCAAAAACAGGCACATTTACCGCAAATTTATCTGCATTATCAAGCAAGATGGCTTTTCTGTACTTTGGACATTTCAACGAGAAATATCTGTGCATAAATTTTAAACCACTCGCGGTATGTGTATGACATGGGGAAAAAAAATCCATTATATAAACCCCTTCTGTCAAACCATAGTTTCTCAGTCGGTCAGAGGCAGTATCCCAAACATGAACAAGAAAAGCATGGCATTCTTCGATACGATTCGATTTCTCTTCACCTATCGAAATCACGAACACCCAGTCGACTAACGTAAGAAATTCTTCTTCGGTCATAATATCTTTCGTTAGATTCCAACACGAAATCGCATTTTCAGGTGTATCCAACCAAAGGATGAAATTTTTCGTAATCACATCCGGTATTTTACACACGAGCTGTCGTTGTTGCAACGCTGACATGTTGGACATCACATGCATCTGATATTGCCCCTTCGTTTCTTTTAAAATTCTCGCAGCAACGGTTACTTGTTCATCGGCAGCCAAACAATTCCAGAAATAAGGAAATCCAAACTTGTCCTCATTTCTACAATGCACGACCATAGCAACATCGAGGGATATATTTAAACCAATGTAGGTGTTCTCGATTTCACGCAAATAATGACGTGGTATCGTAAATATTTCTTTTCTCAATTGACAAATCCAATAATTGAGTAAAATATCCTCACGTAATATTTTCACCGTATCCCAACGTAGAGAACTCTGTGGAAAGCTGGTGATTTCGTTTACCATGCAATACTTGCAATATATTATGAATTTCTGTATTTTGCTCAGTTTTACCAAGGATATCATTTTCAAAACAGTTTTCTCATAATTGATCTCCAAATTCTGAGTCCAGCATATATTATTCATATCGGTACGACTCAACCGGTGTAAGTATTTTTTTAACGAACCCTGGAACACAATATCTCGGAAACTCAGTATCCATTTAGCCATTTCCATCTGAATATTTTTGAATGATTTCGTTAGTATATTTTCAATAGACTTTGGCATTTGAAGATTGGTAATCAATTCATTACAGTGAGACGGACAATCCTCACTGAGTTCGAGGGTAGTGAACAAAGTAATTACGTAAGAAGAAGGATAATATTTTCTATGCTTGTAGGACGCAGATCGCGAAACGTATCCTTGCCAAATATGCAATACCATCGCATGAGCCGCCATTTCTTGTAAAGTGGCTATCCGTTTGATGATAATGAGTCGATCTGTATCCATAACGAATGATGATACAACCGTTTATCTGAAAGTCGAATTTTTCGATAAGTTTTTTGAATTTAACTCCATGTAACTAATATAGAAAAAGATCTGCTTAAAAACCATTCAACAGGAGAAGCTTTCTATCTAAAAACTCGCGAATTTACAAATTATCTTTCAAATTGGTGAAAAATTCGTTTAAAATCTAAAATTGTATCATGAACGGATTTATTTCTGTAAATAGTTGGTTCGCTTGGGCGCTCCAAAACTTCTGAAAAAATATGAAATTCAGAATTATTTTGTTTATTTTACCCAAAGTAATGGAATTTACATACATAAAGTCAATGGTAATGGGTGACCCTAGGTAATGGAGAGGCACCCTGACGACTTTCTGAAAATTCTGAACTTCATATCTTTTTTTCAGAAGTTTTAGAGCGTCCAAACGAACCTACTTTTGCTGTAAAAAATACCTCACATACAATATTTTTGTAGGGGGAGGAGGGAGGGTTTCTTTCTATAGCATGAGGGTGAAATAATTTGAGAATTTACAAGCATCATAGCGAAATTCCGAAGAAAAAAGTGACTTTCAGTGACTTTTTTTGAACAAAAAGTGACCAAAAAGTAACCAAAAGTAACCAAAAATGTGATTTTTTCGGAGGGAATTTTTTTACAGTTTTTTTGGGGAGGAAATTTTTTTTGTACTTTTCTGCAAACATTTCAAAGACAAATCAACTTCATTCCAGGTATCATAGCGAAATTCTATTAAAATTAAGTAACTTTTAGTAACTTTTTTCGAACAAAAAGTAACCAAAAAGTAATCAAAAAATGAGCAAAATGTAACCAAAAATTCAATTTTTTAGATTGGGGGAGGGGGAGGAGACAATATTTTTTTGAAGTATCCTGCAACCATTTTAAAGATAAACTGAAACGACGTGAATAATTTTATTAAATTCCTTCGTCTTTTAACAGTGATGCCGATTGCCGAATATATAGCAAAAAAAAAGGCTGAGAATTCAAGAAATTTTTTTTTTTGAAAAATCATTATCAACTTTCAACTTTTTTTTCAATTTTTGGAAAATAGTATTTTTTACGTAAAAATTTGAATTTTTGCTTGAAAATGCGAAAAAAGTGACTTTGGGAGGAAAAAAGTGACTTTTAGTGACCTTTAGATGAAAAAGTGACTAACACCCTAAAAAAGTGACCTGCTATGATGCCTGAATTTAATATTATTAGGTTCATTATGCAATAGGGGTAAAAATTATTGCCTGGGGAGACTGGAAAAATAAAAATAATAAAATAAAAATCGAATCCGATCTTCCGATCACGTAAGAGCCTTCAGTACTTTGGAAATTATCCAAAATTTAATATTTTAAAAAATTTCAGAAAATTGCAAAAGAAAATCAAAACTTATTAAAATTAATTTTAGAGCTTATTTGTGACTATCTAAACAAAAAAGTACAATTTTTTTTAATCCATTTCTTCACCTAAGAATAAAAATTGAAAAAAAGTTATAAAACACAGATTTTTTCAAAAAAAAAAAAGGGTTGTTTGTAAGCTCTAAAATTCATTTTAATCAATTTCAATTTTTTTGAGATTTTGAATTTTTGTAATTTTTGAAGAACTGAAGGCTCTTAATTGCGCGGTCGGAAGATATGAATCGATTACAACTTTTGCACGGGGCCGGGGTATCTTTTCAAAAATCAAAATTTTTGGTTATACAATAATTGTATCACTATAAAATTCGTTAATGTACAAAATTTTCTTTATCAAGTCATGCTTGATTTCGAGGGAATAAGAGACAGTCTGAATCATCGTTTACTAAGTGATGAAATATTAGGAAATTGATTTTAAAAAAAAAACACGTTTTACGTTCCTTCGGGTAATCATTTCGCCTAGAATGGCAATCTTGGAAAATTACTTTCTCGAGAATATCAAATAATATCGCACCGATGCTATTTTACACAACAACTGATGTCAAGGAAACTATTTCAAATGTTCTTTTCTGATTAAAACTCTACTTGGATTTTTTTTCAAATCCAAAATTTCAATTGTCCAAGTTAAAATGTATCTTGATTTTTAACGAACTTTGGAAAATTTAAGAATATTTTTCAAAGCAAGGCGATTTTTTTGAAGAAGGTATACATTTATATTTCTTTTTTATTGCACTCGATGAAATCTAGGTCTCTTACCAAACGATTAATCGCAATAAAACGAGAGAATATTGATCCTCATAATTTTTTTTTCTAGTAGCATATTTCTGTATAGTTTTAAATTTCTGAAAATATTTTGAAACACATTTTAGATTTCAAAAAATATGGTATCGAGTATGCGCAAAAAAACACATTTTTATGAAATAAAAACCTTATCCTTTATAATTATCAACAACAATTATTTAATAATTTAGGTCATTTTGATGATACATATTTCATATAACATGAAAATATTTTACATAATTTTTGTACGGTGAATATAAACTTGGAAATTATTACGTTCAGAAATATACTTCTAATCTTCAAAAAAAACACAATTAGACGTTGAATATGAAATAAAAAATTAGATAAAACAAACAGTTTTCAAAAAAAGAAAGAAAAAATAGTACCTACAGAAAATTTTCTGAATTTGTATTAGAATGGCATTACGTATTATAACTTCTCAATCAAAATACTCCAAAACATTATTCACCACATTAGAAATTAATCCAACATATTCTTAAGAGAATTTTTCCTTCGTACTTATAATAATCTTCGGTAGGATTCTTTGAAAGTACCGTTAGAAGTCATTGTCAACCTTCCAAATTCCATACGGTCGTCGATATTCGGAAGACAAAAATTTATTAAACTCGCAGTCAAATACGATTCCAACACAGGAACATGGGTTGCAAATTTAACCGCATTCTCAAGCATAAACGATTTTCTAACCTCAGGACTCTTCAATGACAAAACACGGTTCACAAATTTCAAACTACTTGTCGAGTGATTGTGATACTCTTGGAAAAGCGCTTGTACAATATGATCAAATGACATCTCCAATACATAATTTCTAAGACGATCAGGAGCAGTATCCCAAACATAAAGCAGAAAATCATGACAAGTTCCATCTTTTTTCTCCACGTCACACAGCAATGCAAACACTAAATTATCAAATACTTCTTCAGACATGAGATTTTTCGTTTTTACCCAAGACAAAATCGCATTTTCTGGCATGTCCAACCGACAAAGAAAATTCTTCATAATTACATCAGGTAGCTCGCATATAAGCTGCCTTTGGTGTAAATCAGACATTTTCGACAATACATTCAACTGACATCTACTTGTCCCGGAAAGTATAGTTAACACGCCCATTGTTACTTGCTTTTCGGTGCTCAAACATTCCCAGAAATATTTAAATGCATTGTCGTTATAATCACTACAGAAAAGGATCATAGCATCGATACTCATCGAGAACGGTTCGTGTTCCAATTTACATATCCAATACTCCAGCATGGTATCTCTGCATAAAAATCTCACTGTCTTCCGATGCAGAGAATAAAAAGGAAAATTTATGATTTCGTTTGCCATACAATATTTGCAAATGATAATGAACTTTTGTACTTCACTCAATTCTGCCACAGATAACATTTTCGAAGCAGTTTTTACATAATCTATTGCACAATTTGGAGTCCATACACAGCAATTTAAATCGATTCGACGTACACGATACATGTATCTTTGCAATTTTTCGTCGAACACGAAATCTTTGAAACTAAATATCCAAGCATCCATTTTAGTCTGAATATTTTTCAAGGATTTCATTAGTATATTTTCAATCGAATCCGGTATTCGCAAACTTTTAATCAGCTCATTGCATTCGAGCTGAAAATTAACGCCCAATTCGGAGGCTTTGCCTAAATCATCTACATCAGAGTATTTCTGGTTCTTATAGTACGCTGAACGTGAAATATAACCCTGCCAGATTCTCAATGCCACCGTGTGAGCTGCCATTTTTTGTAAACTGCCAGATTTGTGGAATACGAACTGATCTTCATCCATAATGAATGATAATTAGTAGATTATCTGTAAATGAAAGTCGAATTTTTGGATAAGTTTTCCGAATTTTAGAAGGTAGATTTTGGTATATCGTACATAAAAGGCGTTAAGGGGGAAAAGGAAAATATCAAATTGAAAATTTAATACTGTTTTTTAGCATAGTTTTTGAAAATAGCGGGATTGTTCAAAATAAAAAATAATTTTACCTATAATGATGGTAAAAATTATGAGAATATTGTTTTAAAAGTTGTAAAAATTATTCAAATAATAAAAGTTGAAGCTTTTTAACGAATCTCAAGTACGATTCTCAAAAGATCCGTTTGAAAAAATGATGAATTCTTCTTCGAATTACCAAAAAGAGATGTGGAATATTGAATTTGTCACAATCACATAATTTTCAACTTGCACAAAAAATTAATAAAGAAACTAAACAAGAAATAATATTCTCATTTGTATTTCAACAAAATAGAGAGAAATCAAGAATTATGCCAAGAAAAACCAATTGAGAAAATTCCGGACTCGATTTCAAAATTTCACCCAAAATTCTTACTTTTTTGGTGGTTTCAGACTCACTCAACAAAATTCGGATTTTTTGAGTTCTTGGATCCGGTTAGATAGTTTAGACACCCTAAATTCACGATTTTATATTATTATTGCGGTTTAAATACTTTACGAACGTCTTACAAATTTTGAAGACTAAAAGTATGGTATCTACTCGATCTGAAAAATGAAAATACTTGTTGTGCATTTTTCTAACTATTATTTTTGCTTTAAATTCGATAGTCCAAAAAAAACTCACTTTTGATCCTTTGATTAAAAAACTCAAGATATGAGGAAAATGTTGAAAATTCTCATTTGTTGTAGTAAAATCATTAAAATTCTTACTGTTTCTTGATTTTTTGGCGAAATTTTTGCTATTTTCTGCAGTCCAGTGGCAGATTGCATTTTTTTGGACATGAACTGCAAAAGGTGATAGAGGTGTGAAATTTGGTATGGTGAACAAGGATATCATAACGAATTTTTAGAGCCCGGGAGCCCATCGCCAAACCCCATAGGAAGGGATGGGGGAGGTTTTATTGGAGGGAGGGGGGTCTGGCCCCATTTTTCGAAATTTTACTATCCACCCTTTTTTGGTGTCATTTCCAAGTGATTAAATCCCGCTGAGTTCAAAAATGTCATTACTTTCAAAATCCAAGTAAGAGAAGTCCGATTTCTCTACTCGTATTTCGTTTTTGAAATCAGCGCCTTCAAAAACCTAGATTTCGATACGTATGTCGATTTTTTTATCAACATGTTACTCCTCCCCCTGAATGGGATCACCCCTACTCACCCCTTGGCTTTCATCGCAAAATCGATAACGTATTTGAAATCAGCGCCTTCGAAACCCTAGATTTCGATACGTATGTTGATTTTTTTGTCAAAAGGTTACCCCTTCCCCGAAATAGTCACCCTTACCACTTGCATTTAATAAAAAATCATCGACTGATCTGGATCGGGGAACGTCAGAAAACATTATTCAGTAATTTACTCCGCGATTAGGTGGTGAAAAAAATTGTAAAACGAATTTCACTTTCAAAGTGGTCAAAATCGGTCAAAACGCTAGTCAAAAATGACCCCTTCACCCCTGCAGAGGGGTATACGGGGTGCCTCTACGCCTGTATTTATTCTGTTGGACCTGTACTACTCAGACATTGCATAAGAAACTTCAACCCATAAACATTTTCTCGTATATAATTGAATAATTGTGATTTTTACCCAAAAATGTGAAAAATTGGTGCAATTTCAGTACCTTTAGACCCCTCTGTTCACTCAGAGCAGGGGTATGGAAAGATGAAAAAGGTCAATATATATGGTAATCTACCCGTACATTTCGAAACTCGTAATAAAAATTTGGTTGGAAGGTCGGCAGGTTGTGCAAAATTGAAAAAATATTATTTTTTAGCAGTTTTGAGGGAAAATGCGAAAATACGAGTAGAAAAATCTCAAATTTGAGGGACTTCTCTCACTTGGATTTTGAAAGTAATGACATTTTTGAACTCAGCCGGATTTAATCATTTGGAAATGACACCAAAAAAGGGTGGATAGTCCAATTTCGAAAAATGAGGGGCCTTAAAACCTCTCCCACCCTCTCCTATGGGGTTTGGCGATGGGCTCCTGGGCTCTAAAAATTCGTTATGATGTCCTTGTTCACCATACCAAATTTCACGCCTCTATCATCTTTAACAGTTTACTTGCAGTTTGCCACTGGAATACTGGTTTTTCTTGTTTTTCTTGCCAGTGGACACCATGAAAAATGATTTACTTCATCATCATCACTATTTCACAAGCATTTCATATCACCCCCCCCCCCCCCCCAATTCCTTCATTAACATTATTTCATTCAATTTTTCCCACTTTTAAATAATTTCACAGAACTTATCAAACGATGACAACTGCTGGTGAAGTTCCCAGTTTCGACCAAATTCAATCGTCTTTCACCAATGCCTTGAAAAAAAACAGTTTCACATCGTATTAAATATTTCCAAGGTCATTTTAATCAATTTTCTCGGCATTTTAAATATTTAAACACTTTTATACTATGTGAGTGAATCCAATTTTCTTGAAGTAAATATGGTTCATTAGTCTCCTATTATCCACTCCTTCACAATAAAAGTATTATTCTGCTTTTGCACAACTTTTAATGGCTTTTCGAAAAAAAAGAGCCATCCGGCTTTTTTTCTTCTTCATACCCCTTAAGATCTCGCGAGTTTGCCCTCGTCACGATGTACACATTAAAAATAATGATGACATAATTTATTCTTTCTGATAAAGCTTTCAATGAACATATAACAGCAATAATTCATAACTGATCATTCAAAATTATAATTTGAATCTTTTTAAAAGGCGTTGAATACAAAACAAAAAGTTCACGAAATACAATTTCTGAACTAAAAATACAATACAGAAAAATTCATCAACTTGAATCAAAATGACATTATGTATAAAAACTTCTCTGTCTAAATACATCCCAAAATTACCCACCACATCAAAAAAAATGCCATCTCTTCACAAAATGATTTTTTCATCGTGCCTACAATAAACTCAAGTAATGTTTTTTCAAAGCAGAGTCAGAAGTCATAATCAACTTTTTAAATTTCCTGCGATCGTCGATATTTGGAAGACAAAACTCAATCAAATCAGAAGTCAACTGTTTGTTCAATACAGGTATATTGGTTGCAAATTTAATCGCATTCTCAAGCATGAATGATTTTCTGTACTCTGGAGTTGTAGACGACAAAATTCTAAGCATAAATGTTAAACCACTTTCCGAATGATTATGAAACTTGTGAAAGAATGTGCGTACAATATTATCAAATGCCATTTTCAATACATAGTTCTTCAGACAATCAGAAGCAGTATCCCAAATATGAACCAGAAGAGCATGACAATCTTCGGTATGTTCGGTTCCATCTTCTACCTCCACAACTCGTAGCAAATCAAGTACCAACTGGAGAAATGCTTCGTCGGTCATGATATTTTTCGTTTTTGTCCAACATAAAATCGCATTCTCTGGCATATTCAACCAACAGATAAAATTTTTCATAATTACTGCAGGCACTTCGCATATGAGCTTCCGCTGGTGCCAATCAGACATTTTTGGCAATAAACTTAGCTGACGATTACCACTCGCAGAAGGTAAAATTCTTGCGGCCACGGTCACTTGGTTTTCGGCACGCAAACGCTCCCAAAAATATTGAAATGCGTATCTGTTATAATTTTCGCACGATAATTCCATGTCACGATCTCTCCACGGAGTCAAGGTTCTTTCCAATTTACACATCCAATATTCCAGCAGGCCATCTGCGTCTAATAATAGTGTTCTTGTATCCCAATCCAGAGAATAAAGAGGAAAATTTAAGATTTCGTTTTCCAAGCAATATTTGCACATAATGATGAACTTTTGTACTTTGCTCAATGCTGCCACAGATAACATTTTCGAAGCAGTTTTTACGTAATCTATTGCACAATTTGGAGTCCATACACAGCAATTTACATCGATACGGCGTACACGATACTTGTAACTTTTTAACCCTCTGTCAAACACGAAATCTTCGAAACTAGAAATCCAATCACTGATTTCAGTCTGAATATTCTTCAAAAATTTTAAAAGTATATTTTCAATATACTGTGGTAATTGCAGACTCCTAACTTGCTCGTCGCATTCAAGCTTGTAATCAACATTCAACTTGAGGGCTATACCTAAATGATCTTCACCATCAGCAAATTCTTGGTTATAATAGCGCGCAGAACGTGAAATGTAACTGTGCCAAATTCTCAATGCCGCCGTTTGAGCTGCCATATTTTTTAAACTGACAGATTTGTAGAATACGAACTCATCTGCATCCATAATAAATGATAATTCAGACGATTACCTGAAAGTCGAATTTTAAGATAAGTTTACCAAATTTTAGAAGGGAATTTTATACTCTTGTAGTTCAGAATAAAAATCAATTCTTCTGAATTGTTGTAAAAATTAAATGCGAACATTATTCCAAGTTATAAAAATTATTTAAATAATAGATGTTGAATTTTTTCAACAATTCTCAAATTATTCCCAACAGAAATAATAAAAAATATAAATAAAAATGGTCAATTTTCAAAGTTTTTCGGTAAAACTCGATATTTTTCCTTCAGGAGTTTAATGGATTCGTATGGCACTTCAAGGGATACACTAAGAAACATCAGAAATTTCCCATTATATTGATATTGATATTTTATCGCACCAATATTCAACATCAACATTACTTTTGAAATATTTTTACACAGATGATTTGATATTTCCAACAAAAAATTTCAACGAGATGTTTTGACAAATTTCGTAGATTAAAAATTTAAGTTTTAGACACCATTACAATTTTTGGTTACTTCATCAATATTCGTAAGAAATCAACATTTTTCTGGCATGTTGAATAATTTCGATGGACATTTTCTAGAATTTTTTCAGTTTCTTAGTCATGTTTTTATCACTATTTAGCAATTTTTTGTTGTTATTGTGGAACCCATACGAAGTTTCAACAATTCTGAAAATCTTACAGGGTGTCCATAATATTTCAGAAATGATTTTTCCTCACATTTCCGGTTTTCCAGGCATCGGACCGAAATTTCGAAAAAAAATAGCAAATTTAGTAACTTTTTTTCTGAAAAAAGTAACCAATTTTTTGTGAAAAAGTAACCAGTTTTTCGTGAAAAAGTAGACAATTTTTCAATTTTTCGCCTTTAAAAAATTATTAATACCCCCTCCTCCCCATTTTTTTTCAAACTTGTTTTTTTCTCTGTAATTTTACTACCGAAGAGAGAGAAAAAAATTTCATCTAAGAATGAGTTTTATCAGTGGCGTAGCCAGGAATTTCTCATGGGGTGAGTCAGAACTTTCATGGAACTTTCATAAATTTTTGGAAAGTTCTAAGTTTACTTCCATGCCAATTATTTTGGCCTCAAAACTCCAAAATAATAAGAAATCTAAGCAGTAGGCGTCAAAATCTGTCTTTGGAGAGTACAAAATTGCCATGTATAATTTATTTAATCGTGAATTTGTTCATGCCCGAGCGAAGCGAGGGCGAAACTTCGAAAAAATTGGATTTTCAATGCCTAAAACAGGCATTGGAAACCATTTTTTTCGTATAATTGCCTCAAATAATTCATTAAACTGTGATTTTGTTCATGCCCGAGCGAAACGAGGGCGAAGATTTGAAAAATGTAATTTTGTACGTCCAAAAAAGACATTTTGCATGTAAATTTTATGATTTCGTTTTGCCATTTTTTTTTTGCGAGTTGAGCGAAAAGAGTAACTTTGGAGCTGAAAAAGTAACTAAAGTAACTTTTTAGCCAAAAAAGTAACCAAAAGTATGTAACCGAGCTTGAAAAAAGTAACCAAGTTACTTTAAAGTAACCGCCGTCCGACGCCTGGCTTTTCCAGACCAATTTTTCGAAGTTTTCTAGGTTTTTTTTATGTGATATAACTTACGACTTGAAATTGCTGAAATTGTGCAAAAGAGTGATTCCAGATGCATGGTGTCTTGCCAATTTTTTTTTCAAAAATTAAAACTTCTCACGAGATTTTCAAATGTTCCCTTTCCCAGCTAACAAAAACGACTCAAATTCAATTCTGAAAAATTTTGACTGTACTCTACACCTCCCGGGATAAAAACTTGAGAACTTGAATTTAAAATAGAAAAAATTCAAATAAAAAAGAAAAACTTGATTTTTAAGCAAAATTATAAAATTTTGAAAAAATGAAACAAACAATGTCAGGGTGTCTATCAATTCATGCGAGTGAAATTTCGGATTTTTCCAGGTTGAATATTCAAAAGTTTCTTTACAATTCACCCCCCCCCCCCCCATGAAAAGACACGTGCCTCAAATTCATAAATTTACGAAAGCTGTTGCAATCTTTTCGGCTTGCTCCAGTAAATGAAAAATCGATGAAGGGTAAAATATCAAATTATTCGATGAGAAATATGATTTTTTCGTAAGAAGACCTTCAAAAGTTCATCACTTTTCTCTCAGTGAAGTTTTCCAAAACGTGACCGATAATTTCGGATTCCCTTCCATTCCCACGTTAGGGCATCATGGCATTCCTTTCTCGTAACATTTTATTACATTTTCAAAAAAAAATGTTGACTAAATTCTGTAGAAAAAAAGGGTGTAAATTACCCTTGAGTATAGCGAGGAAATTTTTTTAGAAAAATTCATAATTCAATAGACAATGACAAATATTAAAAAATCAATTGTTTAACAGGGTGTCAATAATATTTCAGAAATAATTTTTCCTGACTTCTTCAAGTTATCCAGATCAATATTTTGAAGTTTTCCAGATCTTTTCCATACGATATTCATGAAGCATGGAGGAAAGGATAATTTTTTCACCAACGTTTTTTCTTCAAAAATCACTACTTTTCACGAGATTTTTAGATGCCCCGATTCTGAAAATTTCTGAACCTCCTCCCCCCTCCCCCCCCCGCACAAAAACTCAAGAGCTTGAATTTATTACGAAAAATCTTAAATAAAAAGAAATTTTGTAAAATGAAACAAATTATGTGAGGGTGTCTACCAAATCATGCAAATGAAAATTCGGATTTTTCTGGGCTGAAAATTTAAAAAATGTTTCACAATTTATTGCCCCCTCATCAAAAAACTCGTGCTTCAAATTCATAAATTCCACGCAAGCCCCTGTAATTTTTTCGACCTTAAAAAATCAATGATGAAGTAAAACGTCAATCATTTTGTTGAGATGTATCAATGTGTTCAGCCTAAGTGAAACAAAGGCAACATTTTTTGCGAAAAAAGACCTTCAAAAAATAAAAATTTATCACTTTTCTTTCAGGAAAGTTTTCCAAAACGTGACTAATAATTTCGAATTCTCTTCCATTCCCTTTTTTTTTCAATATTAAGGTCAAGGCATCATGGCATTTTTTTCTCATCGTGGTTTATTAAATAGCATACGTTTCTAAATTGAAAAATTGAAAATTTAATGAACAAAGGTATGTATTTAAACATCAATTTTTTGTGCATTACGATCAACAAAAAATGATGAATAAAAAAACCAATTCAGAGATGTCACAATTTGGCCCGAGGGGAGCGAGACTGAAATTTTTTGAAAACTTTATAATAAAAAAATTATCATATGCAGAACACTTTTTTAGATTGGATTTTTAAAAAATTCAAGGGAAAATTCCGAAATTCCTTGACATTTTTAGGTTTTCCAGAAAGTGGATATTTTCAAATATGTATGCATCAAATGCATCAATATTGAAGATATACCGATATCGTGTAGTACTTTTTCAATCATTACATTCTTTTGTTTTTGAAATAATCATGTAAAATAATTACAAAACCTGCCTCCATTTCATCTACGCTCAGATTCACCTCCAACTTCCATTCTTCCTACAATCACAACGTGTCCGTCGAAATGAACTACCTTCACACTTCACATGCACGAACGCGAAGATCACCTACATCGAATTCTTCTCGTTTACCGACGGGAATTTGTTTTATAATTTGTAATAAAAATGGCTAATTAAGAGAGCCGGGTGTCGGCTAATTTTCATTGCAGTATCCTTGACACTTATACATGATAAAAGCGGTAAAAGCACGCCGAGCAGCAAGTAAATTGATGATTTAACAATTCACTTACACAGTTACGCGCCAACACCTTTCGAATAATATTTTTAATAATCAACTGTATAAAAATACTACAAGTCAATACAATCAACACTCGTGTATATGTATTTATAACTAAGAAGGATTTATTTTTCAACAATTAACATTGTTATTTAGAAGATGTTGATATCTTATCTAAAAATCAAGATGCTGCAATAATAATCACCTCATCGAAATCGTTTCATTAACTTTTCTCTCCCAGTGTAGCAGATTTTTCTCACATTAAAGAAAAACAATTCCAATTCCGGTTACTGGAAAATTCACCTTGATTTTGCACATCAACAATGTTAAAAATGGGAGAACTGATTTTCCAAACACATAACAATCAACTCAGCCAAAATCAATTAGCATTAGACGACTCGCTCAATTTCACATTCAACTCGTCATAGTATCTGGTCTGCCATATCCTTGTAATCGTGTAACATTTTATTCAAGGTGTTAAACGTTCCATGTCAGCGAACAGATGCCTTTAAATGGCGTGAAATTTCTCATCGAAAAGAACTAAATATAGACTGATATTTTCACTCGATTCATTCATAATTTTATAAGGGCGATAAAAGGGCATTCGCGGTTTTAATTAGATTATAAAACTGAACTGGGTGGTAAAATAATCAAGTAGCTGCCTACTTTATGGAGTAATAAAAAAAAATTCATACACAAAGAAATTTTATCAGCACAAATCTATGTAGGTCGCTGGTAGCTACAGGAAGTTATACGACAGAGGGGAAAGGCATTCCCAAAAATTGTTCAATAATAACTCGAAAACTTCTAAACGAAAATGACATAAGGATTAAAAATAAACTACGTACTTGAATTTTTACAACACTTTTTTACTCAACTTTTTGGTTTTTTAAATCATTTCAACAAGACAGTTCAAAAAAATTATTTAAAAATATGTCAGAATAGGTGTTGAATTTTTAAGTTGGTAAAAAAGATGAATACAGTTTTGATAAAATCCGAATAAAATATCATAAAACTATTTGAAAATAATAAGTATATGTTAGCTGTATGAAAAATTTTGTAACAATTTCATACATTGTGAAAAAGTAAAAGAAACCATTAAAATTTGTTATTAAAAAAAAACATTCGAAATCGATCAAATTCTTTGAAATACTGCGTAATTATTTAAACAACGAGTCCAACGATTTTCTGAATTTTTTAGAAAGAAAACCATCAACTATTGCACATTTAAATACAATTCAAACCATTCAACGAATTTTTCAAGTTTCGCAAATTGAATCCCATTTAAGGGTATGCTCTAGCTTGTTATCAGTGGACAAATGTAGGATCGGGATATCTTAAGCATTATTGAATAAAATGTTCTGAAAACTTAATATATGCTTCGGAACAATATTATGTTTTGAGGACTTTTGAGATATTTTCAAAATTTCTCTTCCATTTTTGAAAAAAAAGAAATGTTCGAAAAAAATTGGACAAACAACAAGAACATTTTTTATCTCAAGTATTTTTGAAAATTGTTTTTTTTTAATTGAAGAAAAAATTTGAAAATATCTCATTAGTCCTCAAAAGATAGTGTTGTTCCGAAGCACATATAAAATTTTCAGACCATTTTATTCGAAAATGCTCAAGATATCCCGATCCTAAATTTTTCAATTTTCACTGATAACAAGGTAGAGCATACCCTTAACTCGTTACTGCAAAAATAGATTCCAAGATTTTTTTAATTGATTTTTTTAAAAAAATTTAGATGGTAACTTGAATTTGTTAATTATGTATTACTTCAAAAATTAACATCATTTATGACAGCGCAGCGTCTAAAAAAAGAAACCATTCCACCAAGAAATCACTTTAAACTTTTTTTGCAATTTTTATGCAAAAAATTTACAAATTGACTGGAAGTTCCAGTCGGTTTGTCTTCCAGTATGGAAGGGGTTTCAGGTCCTAAAGCAGGGTGACCACAATATTTCAGAAACGATTTTCTCTAACTTTCACAGAATTGAAGTTTTCCAGAACTTTAAGTATGGTATTCGCGAGGCATGGACTAGAGGGTAATTTTTTCGCATGTCAAACGATTTTTTTAAATTATTATTTTCACGAGATTTTTAAGGTCCCTTTTCCGGCTATAAAAACGACTCAAATCCAATTCGGAAAATTTCTGACACCCCCCCCCCCCCCCGAAAAAAAGAAAAAAAACTTGAGAACTCAAATTCATTATAGAAAAAATTTCAACTAAAAAAGAAAAATTCTGTTTTAAAGTAATTATGAAGTTTCGAAAAACGAACCAAAAGTTATGTCAGGACGTCTAATTGTCTACCATATCATGGGAATGAAAATTCTGATTTTTTCAGTTTAAAAAATCAAAAATTTCTTCTCAATGTATCCCCTCCCAAAAAAGTGCCTCAAATTCATAAATTCCACACAAGCCCCTTCAATCTTAACGGCTTATTCCAGTAAATAAAAAATCAATGAGGGGGTGAAATATCAATAATTTTATTGAAAGATAATATGAATGTGTTGAGCCCAATCGAAGCGAAGGCGAAAATTTTTGCGAAAAAAATACCTTCAAAATATGAAAATTCATCACTTTTCCTTCATTGAGGTTTTCCAAAACAGCCAATGATTTCGAATTCTCTTCCATTCCCTCTCTTTTTTTTCAACATTGTGGTCAAAGGCATCATAATATTGCTTTTTTACAGCTTGAGCTTATTAAAAAGCACGTTTCAAAAAAAATAATATTTTAAATGAATTCTGTAGAAGGAAAGAGTAAGAATAAATTACTCCCGAGAGAAGCGAAGAATTTTTTTTTTGAAAAATTCATAATAAAACAGACAAAGACACATTGAAATATAAAATTGTTTTATATATCACGGTCAACAAAAAATTGTCAATAAATAAATCAGTCAAGATATGTAACAATTTCACTGGAGCGAATCGAGGGTTAATTTTTTTGAAAAATGTATAACAAAATAAGCAAAGGAACAATTTTTTAAATGATTTGTCCTTTTTTTTTGGATTTTTAAAACATTCTAGAGAAAATTCCAAAATTCCCTAACATTTCCAGGTTTTTCAGAATGTGGACACCTGTAAATCAGAAATTAACTTCAAATTTCAAACGATTCTCCTTAAAAAAAGTACATTCGATTGAATGGCACCTTCAGTTGAATGCCAAGCCGATTTATTTTGACTGTTGGGAGTAACGAATTATTGTAAAAATCATTTTGAAAGAACAAAAAATTCATTTTTTTTGCGACTTGTACAATTTTTACAGTCGGAAATTGCTAAAAGATTTGAAAAAATGTAAAACAGGCGTAACTACGTAAATACGTCAAAATTGTTAAAAACCTACTCCAAATTGAGTCGAGTAAGAAACAGAAGAAACAGGGTTCAAGTTCCAGCAAAAGAATAAAAATCGAACGAAATTCAAAAAAAATTACTCAGTTAAAATTGCGCTCAAATTTGCACAAATCTGAAGCCTTGAGAGAAACCCCGCCGAATTTCCACCAAAAAAAGCTCCCATCAAGTTCAGCCATTAATTTAAATGCTTTATACCACCTCAGTCATCAAACAGTAAATAATATCCCATCAGCAATAAAGTTTTCCGATTACATAACGACGACGTCGACGATAAAATTAATTGAACACCACGAATCCATCGGGTACATATTCGATAACTCATTAACCAATTACGTAAATTCCGGTGCCCAGTACGTCTTTCGAATTGTCACCGTATTAACGACGACGTATTAAAATATTGATAAACGACTTAAAACAGGACACGTACAGGTACATCTACACACTTCGATGATAATTTCTTTCCCACATTCTTCGCACAATACCAAACAATACAATCCCTCGACAATATTTGATTTGATGTTATACTTTCTTTAATTTGTATATACGAGATACACATATGTAGTAACCTTGTAGTACTACATACTAAACTTGTTGCTTTATTCTTTGCAGATAATGTTCTTGGTAGCCATTTCGCGCCCCACTCCGCTCCAATATACGAGTACTCGTTACATGAAGAATTTTTAATTAGAAAAACACGAGTTTCGCACACAATTAATATTTATTCTATAATTTCGACCAAGTGGCAACATGCCGGCCGCGTTGTGGTTTTTGTGCTTTTATTTGATAAATCTATGTATGGCAGCCGATTTGCCAAATGCTCAGCCAACTTATATCACCAGATATGATTATTTGGATATGGATAAAATTCTAACCAACGATCGCATCCTCAAAAGATTAATGGATTGTATTATGGATAGAGGACCATGCACGAGAGAAGGAAAAGAACTCAAACGTAAGCATTCATTTGATTGTTTAATTTTTCATCTCTATAACTTTTTAAGTTTTTATTTTCACAATGATTCGCGTCTGCAATTTATTCCATAATAAATTTGCGTTACGATGAATACCTATTACGACTATCGAATCGAGATACTGATTAGACGATAACATGTAATTACCGGTTCAAATTACACGCTTCATTGACTAGATAATTTAGACGTGTGGAATCGAATTAGTAAACAAACCATCGCGTTTGAAGGAAATGGGAATATTTTCAATGGAAAACTTTCCTCATCTTTTACTTCGGTTCGATCATTCCGCGAATTTTTAATTCTTTTTTTTCTGATTGGGTAATAAATCAAAAAATGAGGACAATTTTCATGAATTTTTTTCTGTAATCAAGATGAAAGGATTTTTTTTTTCAATTAAATTTTGAAAATGAATAAAACTTGAGAAGGTCAATGAACTCTAAAGCAAAATTTTTAAAGGCTTGATGAAATTTAAAACAAAACGTATTATCGAATAATTCATTTAAAATTCGAATTCAAATTAGGTAATGAAAATTTATAAAAAGTATTAAATTAGAAACTGTACAAAAAAGAAAAAGTAAACAAATGAACAATCAATAATAGAAAAACTTAACAATGATTTTCAAAAATCTTCTATGTTCGATATTCATATTTTTGTCAAAATTTATAATTTTAAAATTATTGACAAAAATATGGTATGCCGCAGAAGTAATAAGGATACAGGTGCTATTTTCCCTCATTTTTACAATTTCAGTAGTTTCATAGTTGTAAATGTAAGAAATATTTTTGACAATAATGTTCAAAATTTTTTCATTCGTGGAAAAAAATATTCATAAAATTAGTATTAATAATGGAATTTATAAAATAAATCATAATTTGAGCCTCGGAAAAATTATATCATTAGAGGGAGATTGAACAAAAATTGAGAACTCTCAAATACTTATTGAATTTCAACCCATTATAATTTCTCTAACCCTAATTTTACTCACAAAAAACCATCATTTTCACAAATTTGCCAGTCCCGGTCAATTTGGAATTGAAATTATGTTTCTTCAGAAAATATAACTTAATAAGCTGGAAAATAATAATCTGAGACTACTTTTACATCATTTCTTCCTTAAAAAGTACGTCGACTTCAAATTTTTGACCAAAGAATTCCTTTATAGACCACAATAATTTGTAAGTGTTGATCTGGGTAAGAATACGAAGTTTTAATGACGTGTTTATCATAATTAGAAGACTATCACTTTCAAAATAGAAACTTCTTTTCTGAAAAAAGAAAGAGAAAGATCATTTCTAGTATTATAGATTGGAATTCGGTAGAACCTTCACATTTCTCCAATACTTTCGAGCAATATTGCGATTCACAGCCGGCGAGGGGGAGGAGGTAAAAAATGTACATAATTTGCATCAGAATCAAATTTCTCCAAATAATCAGTTAAAAGTCAGCTAAACATTTGAGCCTTTCAGAAACAAATGTGTCAAAAGGTCTAATAGATTCATTCACTCAAAAAAAAATAAAAAACAATTCCTCAAATTCAAAAAAATGTCGAAATTGAAGACAAAAAAATTGATTCGATAGTTCTTTGAAAAAAAATCTTTTAAATAAAATACTATTTTTTCAAATTACTGTTCTCGTGAATTCAATCATAATTTGATATTATTTTTGATGTTTTGAAAATGAAGGGAAGAAGAGAACCAGAGAAGGAGGAGCTACTAACACGAAAGAGTTGAATATTGAGCTAAGTGTAAGCGAGAGAGAATTATCTTCCAAATACGAAGCCGACGTTAGATTTCACCGATACTTTTCGATCTGATGGTTTCAAATAAACTCAAATTGTTTACTTTATGACAATTTTTAAAAAACTATCAAAAAAATGGTGAAATAAACAAATCCTTTTTTTCAAGTGGTTCAGAAAGAAGTCGAAACACAGTAGTTCTCTCTTCCCCTCTCCACAAACCACCATCCTAGAAAAACTGAAATAATGGAATACGTATCAACATCGGTACACTTATTTATAAACGACGATTATTTTCAATTTATAATAAAACTTCAAAGAAACAAAAACTAGTAACCGAAAACTGAAATTGTAATCTAAAAATTTCAATTAGATTATGCAAATTACCTACAATAGTTCCTTGCTACCTTCAAAAATAAATTGTATAGACAATGTATGTGACCTGGAGCATACATTAGTAATTAGTCATTACACTTTCGTTTATTTTCATAACGAGAAAAAAAAATTCAGAAATAAAAACGTTAAATTTTCAACTGCCAGAATTTTTTCTTCTTCAAAATAAAAATACACAAGAATCAAAGGACTACTTCAGACTGCAAATTTTCTCCTTCCGATCACTTAAATAAACAAAAATAATTTTTTGCAAAAAAAACCTAATTAGTCTCTAAATAAAATATGATGATGATGATGATGATGAAACATAAATAAATTTAAATAAATGGTTTAGATGTAGACTTTCTTTGAATTGTTCTGCAAAAAATTCGACTTTTCTGAACAATTTTCACATTTCTCGACCTTTGATTTTAAAAATGATAAAACCACATACCAATAGTTCTGGTGGCAAAAAAAATACGACGAAGTAAACCAAAATTGAAAAAAAGTCAATTACTACAAAATGTAATCTCGTGTAAAAAAAAGGAAAAAATCTTCAATTTCTGCTCAAATTAAGAATTTTCAAGTTCAACACAATAAATAAGAGCCAAAAAATGAGAAAAAAAGTACGCGAGGAGAAATTAAAACTTTTATACATCGTGTGATATTATTCAGGAGGTTTGGACAAAATATTAGAAAGAATGGCGATCAGCTGACTCATCTGGCCAGTCCCTTTCTCATTAAAACCGTTAAAGTTTCGATCTGATTTTTTTCTGGCAAAGTAAAAAAAAAACATATTCAAGTCACTGAATACAATGAGAACACGTACACGTACAAAAAAATATCGGTTTATACAACGGCCAACGGGGCTGTAGTAACCAAAGATCCCAAAAAAATCAAACGTTCGCCGAGAAGTTGGAAATCTAAGAACTGTGTTGTACAATAATTGACACTTGAGCCCTTAAGATTTACAACCAGGGACTTGGAAATGAATCCAGCATAGATGAACAACAATGGATTCGATCCGATTCTTTTGTATTCACGCACGTGCATTAACATGAGGATCGTCTGCCTTCTTGTTTTTTTTTTTTCATTTTATTATCAATTCATCAGTTTTTCAAGCCCGACACTACCTTTCTTCTTTTGACCCTTCATTTTGAAAAGGATCGTCTTATTTTTTTCAACATTCCAACATTTTGACTATTGCAACAGTTCGGGTATTTTCGTTTTCTTCGTTTTTGTAGGTAGGAGAATTCGTCGAGTTTTAGGCATAAGTCTTGATTTTTGAATTTAAGCTAAAATACTCTCTTTTTTTTGATAGGTAATACAGAAATACGATTTTTAAATCCATAACTACTCAAAAAATCATTTCTATTTTGACAAATTTGGAAACTCATTACTAGGGATGGGATTTTTATGTTTTTACATTTTTTTTGGTTGATTTAAAATTCCGAGTAAAATGAGCCCAGTTTGTATGAGCATATTTTGACATATTTTTAGGTGAAAATCATAAATTGACATATTTTTGGTGATTTTACCCTTTTTTTGACATACTTCGAGCATATTTTACCCTTTTTTCCATTTTTACGACATATTTTGCGAAACACTCGAAAATCTACTTTTTTAAAGACAAAAAAAATTGAAAAATTGACTTTGTCGAAATTTGCTCCTGGGAGAATTTTTTTTTACATTTTTCAAATAAATGAATGAAGTTTCCGCTTCAAGTTTGTCGTATCCTAGTTCTCCTTAAAAAACCCTGAATTTTGATACCCATATTTCCCCTCTTTGATTTGACATTTTTTCGGTTTCTAGGATTATTTTGGACATATTTCAGACTGCGAAAAGCATATTTTATCATTTTATGCACATAAAACACGATTTTTATGACATAAAAATCCCATCCCTACTTACCCATTATTTCTCCCAATTTCAAAATTGACGAAATCGACATCGTTTCCAAATTTTGAAAAATTTGGATCCAAATTACAAGGCAACAACTCCACTCTCGAGATCATTATAGTATTCTAAGAAAATAGACCATTTTTCCACCAGATTTCCTCAATTTTGCCCTTTCTTCAATTTCTTACTCTACCTATACCGCGAAAAACACTTAAATTGCAAATCGACTGTTTAATTACTCATAAAATAACCTCAAATCTTAAACCACACAATAAACAAAACTAATAATCTCTTCCCCTTCTATTTCACAGGAATAATCCCAGACGCCCTCCGAACCAACTGCAGCAAATGCAACGAACGCCAGAAAATGAACACGGGACGAGCTCTGGCATATTTACTCCACTATAAACCCGAATACTGGTTCGAGCTTTTGAATCGTTTCGATCGAGACGGCAGCTTCAGACGTAAGCTGAACATCGACACAGACGAAAGTCCCGATTACTCGAGCACATCGATCCGCAGAATACGCAGCCTTTTCTCCGGAGAGCTAGACTCGAAAAGTATCGAAGTGAGCTTGGAAAACGATCAGTAATCCGATGTCATCACTTCAACTTTTCCTAACCCTACAAGCATTAATGTGATAATTCCTCTCAACACTTCGAATCGAACGTTCCGCCATAAACACATATTTCACCAATGCACGAGAAAAGAAAGCAATCGCATCGCACACAATTCCCAATTTCAAACCTGATAAACGCGATTCTCAAATTCACATATTGACGTCATTGGAAAATCAACCCATTTTCACTCTACGACACTGAGTTTCGACTCATGTTGACAATTTTTCCCAATATTTTATTATTCGCATTACCTTCGAGTCAGACGACGTACTAAAAAACTTTTATACATATGTGCGTTTTACGTATCCGATGTAAGTTTTTGTCTTTGAATGACATTGTAACTTTGAGCGAACGAGTTTTACTCTTTCTCTCTTTTTTTCAAATTCGTTATTCGAGTATTTATTTATTTTTTTCATTAAGATGTCGCACAGTGGGCCACAGACCCCCCAAAAACGGGCGAAATTGAAAAAAAAAAGTTTTCGGATGAACTTTACAAATACAGTATGGTATTGTATACAAAATGATACGTAAAAAACGGGTATCGGATTGGCCGGACACCTTACCCAACGTCCGTACCGCAGTGCGAAACTTCAACTATCCAGTATGCCACTTTTTTCCAGTTTATAAGGGTGATTTTCAAACGCGCGTAGCTCGTGTAGGTTTTATTATTTTTTAAAGTTCAAAATATGGAATAGACTCCTCAAAGTCAGTACTTTCACCTCCTGTGGTCGGTTTTTACTCATCATGATTATTTGATAACTTATTGGGCCTATAAACTATACCAGTTTTGAAGTGAAATGTATGTCTTTATTGATATGAAAGTGTATGCGTCCCGCCGTGTCCCGCGTTCTCTCCTGGGCCTGGAGTTATGTTTAGGTATGGTTTATCACGGAATATTTCGATTTTTGCCTTCTGAGCCCGACTGTCCTCACCAGGCTCATTTTTCTTTCGAAAAACTAGCAATTTTGGTTAAAATCGTTGACATGATTTTTTTAAAATAAATTTTCATTCTGCAATTTATTTGAGTTATGTGCCTAATTCTATGTTTTCGATAGCATAGAATACGAATTTGGCAACATTTTCCCCCTATGGATGAAAGATTAGGATGGAGAGGGGGTAAAGCCTGGAAAATTTTCAATTTTCTCAAGTGATATTTGATTTTCCCCCTCCCCACGCCCCCCTTCACTCCTACTCAAAATTTTTTTCCAGATTCGGATTCTACGACCCCAAAAACGTAAAGTGAGACTATTTTCTCAACAGTACCATGGTATACTGAATTACGCCCGTTTTCGGGGGTTCTGTGGCCCACTGTGTGTCGTATTATACTTATTATAGAATGCTTAGTAGACTTTACGAGTTTACTACCCAACTCCTCCCTCTCTCTTTAATGTTCCTTTTTTTTAAATTTATTTCCAAGGCTATATTTTGCGTTTGCTTTGATGTAGTTGGAAAAATTACAAAATTTAAGAGCGAATTTTCGCCAAATCATTAGTTTTTTTCTCGTCCTGATACGAATTCATGAAAAATTCACAAACAGGCGAAAGCGGCAAGGAGGGAAGATAATTAACGTTCTACGAATCTCGTTTTCCATCTTCAAAACTCCCTGTTTGGTAGTTTCCTTCGTACGAATTACGTACATCATTATAGGCGACCAAAATATAGCCTTATTTCGACATTTCTTATCGTATAAGGTCCTTTTTAATGCACTTACCAAAGAACATGGAGCACAGTAGAGTGCACGATGGCACTTTAATTTGCTACCACGATCACTTCAACGTAGGTATACGTTACGAAAGGCGAAATGGGCATGGGAGAATTAAGCTAGAGCACCCAGCAAAATCATCCATTAAAGTAACGCTAACTACGTATATCTGGATGAGATTTTATTCGAAAGTTCCGGTAAAGCTCATCTTTAATCATAAAAATTGGTAAGGAGCGAATTTCAGAATCTATTTAGAGACATAAAAAACCCAAATTATACAATTCAACGTGTTTTCAGACCAATTCCCTCCTCGTTGGCAGTCTAAAATTCCAAATTACACGATTTTACGTCAATAATGCAACCAGTTGGGAGTTTGTAGTTTGGAATTTTTAAAAATAAACTCGCCCACCCCCTCTTCTCTCGATCTGAAATCCGCTCTTGATATCCATTACCCATAATTATTTATTTTCTCGTATTTTTCTTACCACTCCGAACAAATTAGGCAATTAAGTGTGTTTCTACGTCATCTCGTATCATTCTAGTATTTATAATTATCTTTTTTTACCATTTTTATTAATTAGTATTTAACGAAAATTGTATAAACGAAGCATTTAGTTCGTAAATAAAATTTTTTCTTTGTTTCCTTCGTGATTTTTTCGCTTCCACTCGACACCTCGAGTGTAACCTTAGCCATCACTCATTTCATGCTGAAAACCTGGCCCCCAAAGGTAGTCACCTTTTTACCTCAGGTAATTACCAAATTGTGTAAATTCGACGTTGAAAATTTTCATACACTTTATGACAATTCTGAGGACAAAACAATAAGTAACCGAGCATTGTCGAGCAATTAACAACTCGTAAAAATATATAAATACGTCCTCATCTAATGTAAAACCGGTGCTCGTAATTCACCGGTGCAAAGAGCAAGGCTAACGACCATCACTTCCAGACCATTTCAAGAAGGAACATCGAACATGACAAAGTAATTCGCACCTTGGCGACCAGTTCGATTATGATTCAATACAGATACGACGATTAAACTTATGTTACCAGCGATCAGAGTTGTTTACGAGCTCATCGAGAATTCAGCCAATCTTTTGTTTCTTTCGAAGGATATTCGGACACGCGATAGTGCTTGGACGAGTTTCAAGAAGAGGAAATGTCGACTAGACTAATTTGCTTCTTCGAACAATTTCCTTTACAAAACTTATTCGTGCGTCGAGTATAAAAAACCGCGTTACGTCGTAAAATATAAGTATTTCCATCATTAACATTGAATCATTTAGTATGGAAAAAAATTCAGTGAAACAAATTGACTGTGTACGAATAATATACGAAAGTTGAATAATTTTCGAATCGATAAAAACTCATAAGGGTATTTACCAAACTACTTGTTGCCAAGCTGGGGAAATAAAGGTAATAAAAATACTCGTTAAGGAAAACGAGTCATGATTTTCAAAGGGTTAGAAAGTAATAAAAAAAATTATCCTATTGTTTGCTGGTTCGAGCAGCCAAATGTGACTATTTACAATCGATCAAAATTGTAATAACGACGATTCGACTATTATCAGATTTTTCGACAGGTGAATGTCAAGGTTTTTATATTTTTAACGCTGTAATTAACCAGACGACGGATAATTTTCTTCTCTTTATCGCTGTATATGCGGACCACGTGCTGTAGATCTTGCCTCGGGCTCGTAATTACGACATTAGGCACGCGATTTGCCATTTTTATAGAGCTCCAGGATGGCGTACGTTTGTAAAATGATTAATTCGATTTTTTTGAATTCTAATACGCCGAGGATGAAGAAAAATTGCCTAGAGATGATTCATAATTTTTGGGAGTTCGAGATTTTCATGTCATTTCGGGTGGAAATTGAAATCGGTTTAAAATTATGAATTCTACTGGAAAGATCAACTATACAAAGGTATCTGCAAAGATAATGATATCATAGATACTATTTTTCATGTTCCTGCGTTAATGACCTTGTAACTTGTAAGATACACAATATTGAATCATAAGTTCAATTTGCCTTCAATTTTTAATCGTATACGTCCTCGAAAAAATACACAAATGTAGAAGAAGTTGTATAACTGACTCCTGGTGAAAAATTTCGTCTCTGAATGCGATACATTGATTTGAACGATGTACTTAAGGGACCAAAAGTGAAATCATGGATAACTATTCCTTTGACTTTTTTGATTCTAAACAGTGGCGTCGGACAGTGGGGTACAAGGGGTACATTGTACCCCCCAAAATCCTGACGGGGGTACAATGTATCATTTGTACCCCCCAAATCACATCAAATAGGCATTTTCGAAGCATTAAAACGTGGAAAAAATGCTTTTTTGGGCTTTTAAAAACTCAATTTTCTCAAAGCTTCACCCTCACTTCGCTCGGGCATGAACAAAATAACAATTATAATATGGATTATTTGAGGCGACAGGACGAAAAAATGCTTCTTTTTTCCCCCTCCACAGAAAATCCTCCTGATATTCAAGTCTTGGTTCTACCCTCCTAAAAAAAAAGCTTCCGACGCCACTGATTCTAAAAGAATTATTTCTGTTTCCTTTAAAACGTAACATTACTGAACATTCATAATTAAAATCTTCGAAATGACAATCGTTTGATTTTGAAGAAACGAATAACATAAATTATTTAACAATTACTTCTCAAAAAAAGTTATTTTCTGTTTTTCAAAAATTATCTTTTAAAAAAATTCTCACACTTGCTTCATTTGGGAGATATTTTGCCTTCATTTTCATTTAAATGAAATATCTTCAAGTATAAGCATTTTAGAAAATCCTTCCAAGAATCACGTCATTTTTCAATTTTTTTACAGAAAATTCTTCGCTTTATCCATTTTTCATTTCAAAATACATATTTCGAACCGTACACATCGAAACCCCAAAAAATTGACCCCCCCCCCCTTCCCCTCCAGAAATTATAGCCCGGATTTACGCCTACCATTTCCAAAATATTAGGTCTTTCAAAAAATGAATAAAATTTATAGATGACATCTTGTAATATATAACATGGACTAACTTTACTAAATAAGATGAAAATTTAAGAAAAAAAAATGTTTCTCATGCTGTTCGAATTTTTCACTATTTGCAGTAATTTTTTTATAACTTATTATAAGCGAGTATTATCTAAACAGGTTCATTTTTTCCTGACGATAACGAACAAAATAAAACACAGAGAAATTCTTTCAAAGCTAAATATTTTTCAAATTATGATTAGAGCAACCTTTTGAACGGTATTATCATAATATGTAAAAAAATTGAATTTCTGAGGAATAAAAATGAGTAATCTAAACTTCTAAAGATAACACGTTTGAAAAATTTAATCAAAAGAAGTTCTGCTGTAACTCAGCTATAAGTATATTAGCTCGTTTTTTAGACAGTGGTGGGAGTCGATAATGAATATTCCAATTCTATAAAAAAAGTTACGATCCTTTTGAATAGTACTAAAGATGAATATAACATAATGATAATTTTAATGAAAATTTTCCCTCTTACGCAGCTTTAGATAACAGAAAAATTTCATTAAAAATCAGGAAAATTTTTAAATTCTAGCATTTCTTTGTTCAACAGTGTTTTGTGACATTTATTTCGCCATTATTCTTCGTTTAGGTTTAGGATAACTCAAGACAACAGCACAGGCTTTTAAAAACTTCCTATTGGTGTAATGGATCTTTCGTTTCGGGGATGATGGGAAGCCAAGTGAAAAAAACAAACTACATTCACAGAATAACATATTTTTACCACTAAATTTTTATTCAAAATTATATCGAAACAGTATTTACTATTTCAACCGTATTTACCCTAAACAGTGATGGCAAAAAATCAAACAACAAGATTTGAAAAAATTGGAACACAATCACATAATTCTCAATTTCAGGGTGTCCACAATATATCAGAAATGATTTTCCCTGGCTTTTCCAGGTTCTCCAGGGCAATTTTCCGAAGTTTTCCAGACCTGAAGCATGGAGGAGTGGGATTTTTCTCACCATGTCAAACGATTTTTTTTCAAAATTCACTATTTTTTACGAGATTTTTAGATGCTTTTCTTCCAGCTACAAAACCAACCAAAATTCAATTCTGAAAATTTCTAACCCCCCCCCCCCCCCCTACACACACAAAAAAAAAACCTTGAGAACTTGAATTCCTTACGGAAAAAATTTCAAATAAAAAGGAAAAAAAACTGTTTTAAAGAAAAATTACCAAATTTTGAAAAATGAAACAAATTATAAAATATTTCGAATGAAAATTCTGATTTTTCTGGGCTGAAAATTTAAGAATTTCTTCGCGATTTATTGCTCTCCTCCCTCCCAAAAAAAATCAAATTCGTAAATTTCACGCGAGTCATTGTAATCTTTTCAATCAGTCTCAGTAAATAAAAAACCGTTGAAGGGGTATAATAACATCATTTTGTTGAGATATGCCAATGTGTTGAATCCGAGCGAGACAATAGGGTTGTTGAAACTGACGTCACAATTGAACTGGAGGGCAAATTTTAAATTTTCCAAGTATTTTTATTATAGTTTCAAATTTTATTATTTTCACAATTGTCACCAAATTTCATTTTTTTAGCAATAAAGTTGATAAATTCATGAAAATTTCGTATAAATACGTACAAAATGTATGTTTTTTGCCCACCAGTTTATATATGACCTTGGATGACGTAGTTTCAACAGCCCTATGGCGAAAATTGTTGCAAAAAGTACCTTCAAAAAGAAATTTCACCACTTTTCCATAATTGAGATTTTCCAAAACGTGGCCAATAATTTCGAATTCTTTTTCATTCCTTCCTTTTTTTTTTCAGCATCGTGCCAGTTCTTTCTCACCACAACTTATTAAAAACTACTTCTCGAAAAAAATTAAATTTCAAACGGATTTTGTAGCACTTGAATATTAATTTTTTGTACATCACGGTCAACAAAAAATGATAAATAAAAAAATTAATGAATAAACGAAACAATTTAGCCCGAGCGGAGTGATGGTGAAATTTTCCAAAAAATTTATAACAAAATATGCTGAGAAACACTTTTTTAGATTTCTTTTAGATTTTAAAAAAATTCCAGAGAATATCTGAAATTCCCTGATTTTTCCAGATTTTTCAGAAAGTGGATACCCTGTTTTACATAAAATGATATTCGAGAAGCATGAAGGAGGGGATAATTTTTTCGCGTAATATACTTACAGCCCGAAATTGTGCAAAAAAATTATTTGAAATGCAGAGTTCCTTGACGAATTTTTAAAAAAAATCACTACTTTTGGAGAGACTTCATGGTGTCCACTATATTTCAGAAATGATTTTCCCTGACTTTTCCAGGTTTTCCAGACCTTATAAATATGATATTCGTAAACCAGGGAGGGGGGGGGGATAATTTTTTCGCGTGATGTACTTACATCCCGAAATTTCGTATAGAAATGATATAAAATGCATAGGGTTTTACGATTTTTTTTTCAAAATCACTAGATACTTTTTACGAGATCTATAGATGTCCTTCTTCGGGTTAAAAAAAATATTCAAATTCAATTATGAAAATTTTTCCGCCCATCCAACTCCCCCTCGCCACAAAAATTTGAAAATTTGAATTTATTACCTACAGAAAAAAAATTAAATAAAAAGGAAAAACCAAGTATTCCCACGCAAAATTAAGTTTTGAAAAATGAAAAAAATTATGCCAGGGTGTTTACCAAATTCAGCGAATAAAAATTCGGATTTTTCCGGGCTAAAAATTCAAAATTTTCTTCACATTTCATTCCCCCCCCCCCTTTAAAATGAAAAACACTTGTCTCAAATTTATAAATTCACGCAATCCTTTGCAATTTTTTAGTTTGTACCAATAAATAAAGAAGTGAATGAGAAGGTAAAATATAAATAATTTTATGAAAATATATAAATGTGTTGAGCCCGGGCGAAGCGAGGGCGAAAATTTTTGCGAAAAAAGATCTTCAAAAGATGAAAATTCGCCACTTTTTCCTCATTCATGTTTTCCAAAACATGGCCAATAATTTCGATTTCTGTTCCATTCCCTCCCTTTTTTTTCAACATCGTGGTGAAGGGCATCATGACATTTCTTTCTCATCACAGCTCATTAAAAAGTAAGTATCGAAAAAACTTAAGATTAAAAATAAAGTCTGTAGAAAGAAAGAGTGTAAATTACCCCGAGCGTAGCGAGGGAAATTTTTTCTGGATAATTCATAATTCAATGGACAAATTTATGCATTTTGAATATCAATTTTATTGTGCATTACGATCGACAAAAAATGATGAATAAGACAATAATTAGATAAAAGATGTAATAATTTGACCCTCGCTCCGCTCGGGCCAAATTTTTTGAAAAATGTATAATAAAATAAGCAAAAAAACATTTTTCTATATGATTTACATTTTTTTGGGATTTTTGAAAAATTCCAGAGAAAATTCCAAAATTCCCTGACTTTTCCAGACCACCAAAATTCCCTGACTTTTACCGGTTTTCCCGGTTTCCCAGAGAATGGACACCATAGACTTTTAGGTGTCCCTTTTCCGGTCACAAAAACAACTCAAATTCAATTCTGAAAATTTATGACTGCACTCCCCCCCCCCCCCCTCCCCGCATAAAAACTTGAGAACTTGAATTTATTATAGTAAAAGTTTCGAATTAAAAGGAAAAACTCAATTTCAAAGCAAAATCTTCAAGTTTTTAAAAATGAAAAAAGTGTGTCAGGGTGTCAACCAAATCATGCGAATGAAAATTAGGATTTTCCGGGCTGAAAATTAAAAAATTTCTTCACAATTCATTGCTCCACCCCCTCTTCGAAAAAATGTAATTTGGGCGAATTGAAGATCAATGATAATTTTTCAAACATGGATCCATAATTTATCCTTTTCAATTCTTCTTCAAGTCAATTTTTAGCATTATTTTTGTTTCCATTTCCAAAAATTAACTTGCCTCACTTTCAGTCACCCCCGTACAATATAAAATATCACCATTTCAAAATTCTTATACGGTTTGAATTTTCAGCAGGCCTAATTGCCTTTGAAGTTCAAACCCTTTAAACATTTTTGATTCCAAAAATCTGCTGCACTTCGACAACTGCAGACGGCATTATGATTGAATTTTTGTTAGAAACGACATTGACAATTTTTTTTTTTGCTAAAAACGGCCAAAACTCAGATTTTAACTTTTCAAACCCCGTCAATTACTAATTTCTATGCAATTTAGTTGAAAACCATTGCGTACAAACGTAATACTTATGTAAAGATCATTGCCAAGTGTTGTAGGAAGTATGTATTATTGTGTCGAACGTACATGGAACTCGGTGGCTGTTTACAATATATGCACAATAATTACATTTCCATGTCGATCTTTCAACAGCTTTCGGTCTATTTCGATATGATGGTTTTTGCGGTCTCGATCAAGGGCAGTCGTGGTTTTAAATGTGAAGTGTTGCTGCGGACGTGATAATTATAACGATTAGTTACTCATACTTTATACACGACAAGTGGAAGAACCTTTCGTTTCTAATTACCAGCAAAAACCACACGCGACTGGTTCGTTATGTTACGATTTTAAATCAGCGTTGTTTCGAGGAATCTCTTATCGTGTACACAAGGTGTCCAGTAAGTGGTCTGACATAATTCAGATTTGAATTACCGGGTACGGGTACCACAAGAAAAAAGAACTTCAGATGAACATCTTGACTATCTTGAAAATTGAAGGGACAAATGTTGTTTCCAAAAAAAATCAAATGAAAATTTGTTCAGTTTTCAAAGTACTGCTCATTTCCACGATTGAAAAAAATTGTAATCTGATTTTTTTGGAAACAGCATGTACCCTTTCAATTTTCCAGATAGGCAACATGTTCATCTCGAGTCTTTTTTTCATTAATGATATGGTATCTACCCAATTATATCCAAATCTCAAGCGTGTCAGATTTACCGGACACCCTGTAGTATTACCTACGTAACATGTTGCAAACGGTTTTTTGGCAGCGGTACTTCAAAACAATTATGTACTCGTAAAGCATGTACATATTCGTATTTTAAATGCAGATTTAGGTTTTTTTGTCATAATTCATTTATGGTTTGTACTCGACTTGGATGAATACTGAATATACCGTGCTGGTAAATAGAGTCTTCATGAAAACTACCAGTTTTCCTTGGAACAATACGATAAAAAAACGTAGATACTGGCCAAGTTGCGTAACTCTTTGGATTCGTACCACGAAAACAATACGAAGAACTATAGTAAATACGGAAACATGTAATTAAATTTTCAGATATTATGTTTCTACGATTCTATCTACCATAAGAATCGTTTGAATCGATTTTCTTCCATTAATTCATTAGAGTGGACCCGTAATTTTATAAACGGCGAATTTGTGTGCCCGGTTATTAGACCGACATCGCGCAAATTATCACTCTTGGTACCTGTTATTACATGTGAAGATACTAGTTTGTTGATTAAATCATTGCGGAAATTTACCAAGAACAAGTAAACGAAAGCAATGCATAAGAATGACGCGTTCTCTCGTTTGCTCAAGTTCAGGTTCGCAGGTTATGTGCATTTTATACGACAAAATCGTTACCTTGAGCTCGAGGGAAGACACATCAGCCAATATATTTTTCCAAATGTTTGTTTTTCGTCTTCGAGACGAATATCGCGAAAATTTTCGAGCAATTGAATCATGTTTTTTATTAACAAGGGAGGTATCCCGACTCGAAGTAAAATTTTGAGCCGAAATAAAATTGAATCGGCCCATATTCGAAAATTCAGGTGCAAAATTTCAATTTTCGAATTTTAGCGAATTTTTGAAATTTCAAAATTACCTCATCGTCCTGCAAAATATAAAAATTTGATTTCATCAACCAAAAAAGCTAAAATTTAGCACATACCTCATTTTTGACCTACTGAATCGATTGGAAGTGGTTTCGAGACCTTTCAGAGCCTCCAAAAATTTTTGGAATTTTCCAGCGTCAAAGAAGTCTATAAAAATGGTCCATACGAACTTGAGCACCTATAAACGCGGCTTACCCATATTGGTGAACTATTTGACAGGGTGGATGCGTTCACTATATTTCAGAAATTATTTTCCCGACCAATTTTTCGAATTTTTCCAGGCCTTTTACATATGGGACTCTTAAAATAAATGGGGGAGGGGGGAATTTTTCACGTGATGTACGTACATCCTAAAATTTTGCATAAGAATGATATAAAATGCCTGGGGTCTAACGATTATTTTTTCTTCAAAATCACTAGATACTTTTTACGAGATCTTTAGATGCTTCTCTTCGGGTTAAAAAAAAGATTTAAATTCAATTCTGAAAATTTTTGAACCCACCCAATTCTATCTCACCACAAAAATTTGAAAATTTGAATTTATTACCTACAAAAAAAATTCAAATAAAAAGGAAAAACTAAGTATTCCAATGCAAAATTAAGTTTGGAAAAATGAAACAAATTATGCCAGGGTGTCTACCAAATCAAAGGAATGAAAATTCAAAAATTTCTTATTCCTCCTCCCTTCCAAAAAAATGAAAAACACGTGCCTCAAATTTTTAAATTCACGTAATCCCCTGCAATTTTTTGGTTTGTACGAATAAATATGTAAAAAACTCAATGAGGAAGTAAAATATAAATCATTTTATAGAAACATAGGTAGAATATGTATTGTGTAGAGCCCGAGCGAAGCGAGGACGAAAATATTTGCAAAAAAATATCTTCAAAAAATGAAAATTCACCACTTTTCCAAAACATGGCCAATAATTTCGAATTCTGTTCCATTCCCTCCCCTTTTTTTTCAACGTCGTGTTTAAGGTTATCATGGCTTTTTTTTCATATGCCATTAAAAAGTAAGTTTCCAGAAAACGTGAGATTTTAAATAAATTCTGTACAAAGAAAGTGTAAATTACCTCGAGCGTAGCGAGGGAAAACTTTTTTTGAATAATTCATAATTCAATGGACAAAGTCATGCTTTTTGAGTTATCACGGTCAACAAAAAATTATGAATAAAAAAATCAGTTTTGAAAAATTTATAATAAAATAAACAAAGAAACACTTTTCTAAATGATTTCTTTTTTTTTGTATTTTTGAAAAATTCCAGAGAAAATTCCAAAATTCCCTGACTTTTTCCAGTTTTCCAGGGAATGGAGACCCTGAAGGCCTGATATCTCAAAGTACAATTTTCCAAAATTCGTACCTTTGAGTTCAAATCCATATTTTTTGGCAAATAATTTTCCTGGAAAAAATTTTAAAACATTAATGTACCATTCTTAAAGGCTTTACTTCAGTCCTGGGAAATTTCAAAATTTTCTGGAACCTCCAAAACGTCTCGAAATCACTTTCAATCGATTCGGGAGGTTGAAAATAGGATACCAGGGTGTCTACCAATTTTTAAAAATCAAATTTCGCGACTTTTTCGCGACCTTTTTTCAAGGTATCTAGTATCTACCTCTCAATTTGACCCCCCCCCCCCCCAAAAAAAAAAAAATCAACGAGATCAAATTTATTATAGAAAAAAGTTTATACACGGAAGAAAATACGTCTTTAATTTTGAAAAAAAAAATTTCACAAAAATTTTCCAAAAGTGATTTATTTTATGCGAAATTTTTTCGAAGAATTTATTTAAAAAACAGCAAAAAAAGACATATTTTCAAATGATTTTCTCCTTTAAAACATCCCTTAGAAAATTCCAAAATTCTCCAATTATTTTAGATTTTCCTGACAATGGACAGTTGGACACAATATTACCTTTGAAATTCCCAATTGTGATCGCTACTTAGTCTCCCACAAGAACACGTTTTTCCAGTTCAAAATATTCAATTGTCTGAAATAGAAGGGAACAGGACGAAGAGGTATATAATTTAAGAATGGGTAATTAAAATTTATGAGCCCGAGCGAAGCGAGGGCGAAAATTTTTAGAAAAAAAGTTCAAAAAAGTGAAATTTCTTTACTTTTTCTGTTTTGTAAAAGGCGAAAAAAATGTAAGTAATTTTGGAAAAATTCGCGACTTTTGATAAATGTTGAGTCAATTTCGCGACTTTTTCGCGACTTTCGTGACTTTCGCGACCGGTAGACACCCTGGATACATACAAATTTTCAACTTTTTTTATTGATTAGATCCAATTTTTATATTTTGCAGGGCGATGATTAATTTTGAAACTTTAAAAATTCCCAAAAATTCGAAAAATGACTATCAGCACCTGAAATTTCAGATATGAGGTTTTTTTTATAACGTACCTACTTTTAATTTATTTTTGTTTCGGCTCAAAATCTTACTTCGAATTAGAATAGCTTCCTTATAAGTGAAAAAAAAAGTATTAAGACTAATTTTTCGATATGTGATACATACGTTGAAGCTCGTCCAGAAAAATTTTAGTTTCCCACGATGCCTGAGGCTTGAACCGGGAGCTCCGAAGTAGTGCAATTTTCGAAAAAAAACGTATTTTTTTTGTTAAATCCCTTTCAACTCCTGTTATTTGAGAAATCATAATAGCACTAAAAAAATTCAATTTGAGATGCTAAATCTCGAATGTGTCCTGTCTTTTAATTGGAGGTCATTTGACACCGTCAATTTTTTTTTTAAATTCGCAGATCGATGTTTTTCTCAAGGGAAAAAAATAAATTTCAAGACTTAACGCGAAAATAACAATTTACAATTTTTCAAAAAAAATCTAAGGGGGTCAAACGACCTGCAATCAAAAAACCAAATACACCAAGAGGTTCAGCATCTCAAATCGCATCTTTCTAGTGCTATTACAATTTAAAATAACACCTAACAAGATTTGAATAAATTCAAACTCGAAAACAACGTTTTTTTTCCTCGAAAATGTTCCTACTTTGGGTTCCCTAGCTTAGGCCCCCGGCGTTTTAGGGGACTAATTATTTTTCTGGGGAGAGTTTAAACTCAAACTAAATCATACATTGACAACATGTCGAAATCGAAGGATTTCCGTTTTCCTCAATCCACCCTACTAAACTACCTAGTCGTGATTTTTCCTTGTAACCGGATAGATAATGATGTTTTTGATAAGTTAACTTGATACATCAATTTGTAAATCCGTAACGAAGTACGATTACGAAGAAAGGAGCTGAGTATACACGTTTTTATCATTAACACACACGGTTTCATTTTACTTTGAATTAATTTGGTCATGATTTCCTACATTGAGAAAACATCACTGCCTATGTATGTAATGTATTATACATTATTCCGTATTTACGAACGAATATTATTCGTAAATTCTACCAAATATGTGATGATTAGTGCGTAAAATTCAAGTACAACGTTGTAGCCTTCTTCGAAAAAGATTAAGTAATACCTTAAATCGGTATTTTTCGGTTATTTTAGTACCTTGATGGAAACTTTCTTGAGATGGAAATTTCAAAATGAGATTAGTTTAAGCTGTTGAGATTATACATGTAACTATTTTGTTCACTCAAGTTCGAAATGAATGTATATGAAAGATTATTCATAGGTGAGAGAAATTTTATAAGCACAATGACGACGTATTTATATGTACTTAGTTAACGTACTAAAACTCGTTCGTTTTAATTCGACTTGTTGGAAATTCCGTGGGGATTTTTGCAAAACCAGATCAAGAGGTTCATCGCAAATAATTAGTCATTTCCGCGATTTCAGCTCGTTTGAAATTTTCCATTGATAAAATTTCTTTAAAATTGTCGATTTACTTTTTTTTTAGACAAGTTGTTTGTTTACTTGATTTTTTGTTATAAAATCCCAATATCCGTTTAATTGTTTATTTAGTGTCCCGTGGGTTTCAAGTTTTTTAAAATTTTTAAACGAGTTGAAGTAAACACCGCGAAGTAGGCAAACTAAATCTTAAAATGAAATTTGTGTGGTGTTTCAAGATCATCAGGCGTAAATGGCGTAATTCTGAGAACTGTGGAACAAATTTTTTGAGAATTAACATTAATTTACATAATTTATACTTCATCTCGAGCATGTTGATTTAATTTGTTTCATCGAGATATCTCATATAGGAGGAATGAATGAAACCATAAAAGAGGTCTTAACTTCAAAAAACCAAACAAGAGAGATGATTTTGAACTTGGAAAATTTTCCCTTATACTCAGTTTCAGTTTATTATGTTGGGAAGGTGGGAGGTTCTACATGGTATCAAATTTTTATGTAATCTGTCATCTTGACATCTCAATTTTTTTGATGATTTGCATGGCCTCTTTTTCCGTTTTTACTTTTTAACCATTGGAATACACGGTTTCCAAATGATAATTTTCTTCAAAAATATCACGAATACCAATTCATGTAGAAAAATAGTAAAGAATGTGGAATTACGATTTTTTTTGTTTTTTTCAGGCTTTTTTGCTAAGTAGTTTTTGGTTTTCGTTTGTTTTTTACTTTTTCTATCGGATGAGGGGGAGGGGAGCGTGATTAATGGATGTCATTAACATAAATTTTCAACGCATATCACTGATTTAAAATCACAAACTCATTATGAAGCAAACAAAAAAATCAATGAGAAAAAATTGTGATTTTTTTTAGGCTTAGTACCCTATTGAAATTATTTTTATTCACAAGTTGACAGCACTTTAATTTTAGAAATTCAAGGGGCTCACTACATGAAAAAAATAAAAATTTGTCACATTCTTGGACTGGAAATTTTAAAATTTTTCACTCCCCCCCAAAAAAAAATAACGTGCTTCAAATCGATACATTTTATACGAGCTTCTGCAAATTTCCCAGCTGGTTTGATTAAATATTTGAATAAGCAACTAAGGGAAGGTGGTAGAGGTTCGTGAAAAAAAAGTATAAGTTTTAAAAAATATCAGTCATTGTGCCGACAAAGGAATTGAGCCTGAACGAAATTCTTTCAAAGGAAGACAATCAGAAAGCGAAATTTCATAAATTTTTCAACATTCCAATTTTTAACCAAAATTTATATCTACTTTGTTCGAACTGTTTTGTACTTTCGAACTCTTTTCATGTTTCATCAAAGTTCTTACCCTTTTTTCGGATGCCATCTTAAAATTAAAAAAAAAAAAATTTAGATATTGATTTTTTTTGCCCTATAATTATGATTTTTTGATTTGAACCGGCGAAATAAATTGAAAATTCAAATTGATGTCATTCATTAAGTACACCCCTCCTCTCCGCCAACCAAGTAAAAAAAGTAAAAATCGAACGAAAATCAAAAAAAAGGAAACGAGAAAAATTATTTCACTTTCTAAACATATTCTAAACTCTCTTCTTTGATTTTCAATTTTTTATAACCTGCTTTTCAAGTTGAGTTGGTATTCGTGAGTTTTTTTAAAAAGAAAATAATTTTTTGGAAGCTGATTTTCAATTATTAAAAAGTGTGTATCATGTAACCAACTTTGAATACCATGTACTTCATTTTTTGTAATTTTGTTTTAAATTTATAAAGGTACTGATTTGAAACTTTCGAACTTGGAAAGCTGCAAACTTTAACACGATGAATTTAATGAATAAATGGAGGTAAGCCAACAAAATTTTACAAAAATTACATAAAACTGACATATTATCACTGGGCATTCACATGTTTTATGTTTTGGCGACTTTTGAACTTCGAAAGCTCTGTAATTTCTAAAGAGAGAATCGAGACAAAAAACGGTTTGTGTTTTCGTGTTGTACGCGAAAAATTCCATGAAATACATTTCAAAACTAAAAAAAACTCAATAGACGGATTCCGAAATGTCACCGTTCCGTTTCAAATTTGATAGAAACTCGTGCACATACGAAAAGTAACTCAATATCGACAAAAATCAAGTTGTTAATTTTTTTCCACGTTCACATGGAACAAACCGAGGACAAACGTATGAATTCATTGAATTCAGGACTTCACGTACTTACAGATAGTCATTTTCATTAGATATCATACACACATCCATCCACAGAAGAAATTCTTCATGAACCTCATCTCATTCCGGGCGCAAAATTATCCACATACTTGAAAGATGTATTTTCTTAACTATATTCAAATCAACACGAAGAGATATGTACTTGGAGAATTGAAAAATAGTACTTGTTGAAAACAAACAACATCTCTAAATCAATCATAACGTTGCGTATTATATCATGACAGTTCCTTCTGAAATTCGGAGGTAGCTAGCTGAAGATACCAGTATCGAACAGTATCAAAACAACACCGGAGGACCGGAAGCAGTTTTTAATCCGAGCATAGATATTTGATAATTATTGCTTCGTAAAGCGGCGTAAATACGGAATACAAATACGATTGAGATAAACGAATAAGATTCGATGCTGTATTGGTTTACGAATTCGTAGTTCGTCAGACGAGGACGAGACGAGACTGTTACGAGCACTACTACTACCACACATACATCATATAAACACCGATAGACGTACGTGAAAAAATCACTCACCTCAACTGCAACAATATAAATCAATCACGGAAAAAACTTGGGAACATAGATTCAGCAATCCAGAAATAGCTCTGAAAAGAAATAATATGAATCATTACCGATTTTGCAACAAAATGAAATATTACTCACGTAAGGATATGGTAATATTCTTACTCAAAATTCAATAACGTATCGTTCCAAACATCGATTCAAATAGATATTCCGACACTAGAACGCTTAAAATACCGAAAACAATTCGTGTTAATTCATTTCGCGACGGAAAATCTAATTAATTAAACTTTAATTACCGACATTTTACGGAACCGAATTCGCATTACCACGTGTAATAATAAACACTCAAAAGCCGTCGTTATTAGAGCTTGGTTTAGTTTACAGCGTTGCCAAATTTTTGCAACTGGTTAATGCGTAACGCGTGCCGCTTGCGCGTAACCGTGACGTGAAAATTTTTTAAGGGATGATCAATTAATCATGCTTTTATAGTTACAGGTACAGTTATTTTCCATAAAATCCGCCATATTGGTTCCCTTCAATTTTTGTTTACAATAAATTTTTATTTTTTTTACAAAAAAAAAAAAAAAAAAATTACGTACGATTTGGATTTACGTTATCAAAAATCAAATAATCAGGGCCGTATTCATAGACAATACTTGACAATTACTTAGCCAAGTAACGGATTTTAGAGCTATTTTTCTAGGAATATTGGAGCCATGGATAAAAATTTTTCATTTGAATCGAATAATTAGATCCTCAAGTATCGATTCATCATTGAAAAATCATAAAATTGTTATTCAATTACTCAAAAAATAGCTCTAAAATTCGTTACTTGGCTAAGTAATACTTGAGTATCGTCTATGAATACCGGCCTTAATTATTATTTTGAATTATTCGATAAGTTGTCCGTTCATGTCTTTTTACTGCGTTTTTTAAAATCGAATTTATATGTAATTTTTTCTTACTTTCGATTGAAACTAAACAATTAAACGTACTTACTCACCATGTAATAGTGAACTACCTAATATTGAATTGAGTTTTCTTTTCAAAGTTAAAACAGCGGAAGAAAACGTTAGTATTTTAACTATTCTGACATTTCTGACATTAATGTGGTGTATTATAATCACATAAAAGTATCACCATAGAAATTTTCAACAGCGCAGCGTTTCAGCAGTAGAATTCATCAATCAGAGGAATCGATCTAACTAAAGACAAAAGTTGGAATTCGTTTGAAGAAATTATTGGTATGTGGTCATTGCCCTGATTGAGTTATTTTTTTCACACTTGCAACGAAGAAACAATAAGTATCAAAAACCAAAAAGGCAGTAGCCGTTAAACATACCAACCAAAAGGTTCTGCTGCCTTTTTTTAGCCCAACAAAACGGTTCAAGTAAATATCTGCAATCTGCAATCGATTAATTTTTTTCTTCATTTTGACTAACATTCATATTTCTGTTCTCTATTTCCATCACCGAAATTGAGCTTTTACCATGGAAGACGGCGAGTTCTAAAAAAAAAGAGCATCATGAAGAGTAAAGCTACTTTTGATTTTGGGCTACTAGTCAATTGTTGTACGGGATGCCTTTTTTTTTCAATTTTTCGAAAATTTGAACAGGATAGTGATTTTCTCTACAAATTATTGGTGATTCAATAGTAGGTATTCAAAAGACTTTTATTTTACCTAATTTACAACGCTATCCAACTTTCTACTCGTATAGAAACATTCGATTTTCGATTTTTTTTCATTTTTATTATATTTTGGGAACTAGTAAAAAACTATAAAATCGCTATGTAGGTATTCTTTCTAGTAAATACTTGCGCTATGAGCCAGAAATTCAAATTGAACTTTCATTTTATAAATCTCTTGGCTGAATTTTTTGAAGTGTGAATTTTAGGTACTTGGTACTTACTACTTAGCTACTTACAGTACAGTTACCTATCCCTTAAAGAAGTTGTTTGAAAGCTCATTTTTCAAAACAAAAGGGAAAATGCATTTAAATATTCATATTCTTCGCATATTATGCAAAAAATAAAATCTCATTTCCCAGTCTGATTACAGATTTTTTAAAATTATTTTGATTCAATTGAGGGACCAAGAATTTGACAAATACAATTCGTAAATCAACTGCAAAAATGTATTATCTAAAATCGGTTATTTCGATTCCCGTGGAAAATTAGATTGAGCTGTAATTTTGGTAGAGTGGAGGTCTTGAGATGGCTATTGAGTATTGAATTAGGCATAAAGAAACATTTTCGTGAGAATCTATGAAAACCATACAAAATGAAACTTATAAAAAATTGTTTATCAATTTATTCCCTCATTCTCATTTTATTCAAAAATTGTCAATAACCAAAACATTTCCTCTCGTTACATTAATTTTCCTTCTACAATTATTATACTTGAAAAAAATTTACACCTTGGTTCTAAAACTGTTGAAATTTATCAACACTGAGGACATATTACAACTCTCAAAAGGCCTTTTTGGAGGAACCAAACCATAATCCGTTAAAAAAATATAATACATAACAATTTTGAACGGTAGCCCAAAATCGACCCTTATATGTAGACACCTCTTTTTCATCGATTCATTTCAAAAAAAAAAATTCCATTAGGGACCAACTTCAAAATGTATCATTACCTAGAGCTTACGCAGATACAATGATACAAAGAATGGCATTGTCGAAGCTATAAAATTAAAAATCACGATTCAAGATGTTATTCGCAATAATGATCTCTAAATATAGGTTATATCTCGTTCAAATTTCGGAAACGAAAACAATGATTAAGATGAAATTTTTTACTCGATCATCCGCGAGTAGGATTATTAAATATGTATTAGTACCGAAGGCACAATGTACCGATGTACGCAAATGATGATTTCAAAAAAATAAAAACCTGTTTTTTTTGATAATTATATTATATTTTTCACATGAATAAGTTTGGTTTTGCATTAAGTAGAACATTAAGTCTACAGCGGTGAAAAAGAAATTAATATTAATGTGAGGAAAATCCTATAATACTGACGTCATGAATTTTCGAACAAACTGCAATTAAGAAAGGGTTCTCAATATCTGCGCAAAAGCTGTACCACCTCGATTTATATCGAAATGGCTGAATAAAGTTCTATTATTTCTAAAAATTAATTGAAAATGCGCAGACAATTTTCGAGTAGGTACATATATTTAATTTGAAAAATTTTGCCTCCGTAAGTCTAGTTTGATTAAAGTAAATCACTTCAAATAATTTTTTCCATCCTGTTCTATACATGTTTTTTTTCTTCTTTTTTTCAAATTTCAAGGGAAATGAATTTTGCAAACGATTCAAAAAATTCTTTCTGCTCAAATATTTCTCTCCTAATCGCTATCTCGTCAAAAAAACAGTGATTTATTTTCAAAAAAACTGCATTATTTCAAGAAAAATTACGAAAAAACCTTCGTAATTAGCCTTCAGATCAACTCGCAGCATGCATCCAATTTACCCATACAATTTTTCAAGTTGAAAATTTTGAAAACCACTGCACTCTCGAAGTAGATAATATTACCAATTGATAGAAAATTTATCGAAATAGACTCGTTGCGAAGGTTAAATGCACCATCAAGGTATTAGCATCTTGAACTTGCGATATCAACAATAGCCAGAGGCCATAACAAGTCTGCAACTGGTTTACCACAACGAAGTGTTTATAAGGAAGCACGTGCCTTTGGCCAGTACCAGTATACTAAAATTCGCCGGTTGTTAAAGTTGTACTTGTTGAATTTTTTTGATAAAACTTAATCGCAAACATGAATTCCTTTTCGGTTTTAGCTATCGTGTTGTGTGCTTTTGTATGCTACACTTTTGCACAAGGGCAGCAAGGACAACAAGGCCAAACCTACACCAACAGATACGATAATATCAATTTGGATGAAATTTTATCCAGCAAAAGGCTCGTCGGCAATTACGTCCAGTGCTTGGTGAACGGAAAACCATGCTCTCCTGAAGGATTGGAATTAAGAAGTAAGTAACATCTAGAAAAAAAATTATTATAGGTAAAGATTGATTCGAAAATTTTTTAAACTTATTACGATCGAAAGAATTTTTTCTATAATAGAGCATGAAAATTTCAATTTTTTCCAACCAGTTCAGACTTAATTACCCCTTGTGATTGTTTTATTAATATTTTTAATAACTAAAGATTAATAATAATTTCTAAAATCGAAATTAGGTTTTCTAGGAAGTAGGCACGTATGATTCAAGAAAAAAGCATCTTCTAATTTCGAAAAAAAATGAAATAATTTATTTATTTTCAGAATCATTAAAAAAAATCGTTTCAAAAAATTCTTTATACGAAGAAACATTCGTGAGTAATTTGTTTCCGCATCTAGTAATTCAATTCAATGTCTCGTAAAGGTAAACTAGGTACTTCGTGTCAACGCTCATGAGTCGCGAACAAACATACTTTAGTGGTTAAGCTTGTAGAAATGCGTTGATGTACGAAAATTACCAACTGATTTTTCAATGACAAAATAATTTTTCACGAAAATATTAAAAATAATAAACTTGAAATTTTTTACCTTTTTTAACTTCTCGAGTCTTAAAATAATCAAGTTGGCGAAATTCTTTCCAAAAAATAATCCTAGTCATAAAAATTTACCTAATTAGCATAAAATTAATGAGATGCAAAAATGTTTCCATCTATATTACAGTGCTATGTAATTTCTTACTTACATAATACGTAATGATTTTTTATCAACTTGTAAAAATTGGCTGGAAGTATTCATTTAATGTAATATGCAAATAGATATTTAGTTGAAAAAAAAACATGACAATTTATTAACTTATTTGTATTTTTTTACAGGGATATTACCTGATGCTTTGAAAACCAAATGCTCTAAATGTTCGCAAAGACAGAAAGAAGGTGCTTTGAAGGTTATTCAAACCGTACAACATGACTACCCCGAAGAATGGAAAAAATTGACAGCTAAATGGGATCCTAAAGGAGAATACTTCATAGCTTTCCAACAAGAAGTCGCTGCTGGAAGATTATAAACGTTAAACCGTTTGTTATCCAGATTTCCTAATTCAAATTGAAATTTGCATTTTGGTAGTTTATAGTTTTTACTGTTTTAAAATGGTATTTTTTACACATTTTTCCTTTTTTTTTTCAATAATGATCGTCGACGAAGGTTGGAACCATTTTTTTTATCACGTAATTCATTGAGGTGTAATTTAATTGTGATATAATTTATTCCTAAATTATAATAAATCATAATTTTAAAAATTTGTTTTTTAAATAAACTTTTTTTGAAATAGAAATGAGTTATTAAAGGTGTTTTGGTTCGGTCATGAACTTTGCGAAGTTAGGAGGAATAATTTTTACGTGTTTTATTACTTGAAACTATAGTCAAACAGTACGGTCGAGGTGTTCAACCACCGGATATCCGGGAAATTGAATGAATCATTTCATACAAGCGATATTTTTTTGTCTATCTTTAAAATTTTAATGTTTACTGTAATTTGAAAAATTATACTGCAGAAAAAAAGGCGAAAGAAATTGAGGGTGAATTATCTGTGATTATAAATCATAATTCATCTTTATGAACATCAATTACGTAATTTAGAGCCATTAGGTACATACATACGATATCCAATAATTACTGAAGTGATTAAACGGACATTGCACGTTCACGTTACAATTTCAAAACTGAAAAATAAGAACAATAATTCAAAGTATTATTAAATGACCCCAAAATAATTGCGGTGGTGAGACGTTTCATTACTTTCAATGCATCGAAGATTTTTGATCATTTAGTATTTCACGCCCCTATTATTTTTAAATTAGGATTTTTCCTGTAAAAAATAAGTATGCAACTTATTTTACTCGTTCATTTTTTTATAACTTCGATGGAGTAAATTAACTGTCCTTCAAGTTCATAGCGCCATTAAATTATCAATGAGTAATTTTTCAATCCTTACCGCCATAGTATTTATCGTAGAAGACAACAGATATAAATTACAGACCTTTTACTTTGAATTAACCAACCTGCTGATGTTATGGGATTGAACTTTACGAGTTTATTTTTCAATAACGAAGGATGAAAGGACTAAATCGTAGAAGACAGGAAAATGATCTTTCATTGCAAAATTTATTTGTATCATGCCCGTTGACTAGATTCAGATAATGACATTTTCCAACAGTTTCATTCCAATCCTTAAACATAATTTCATCTGTACTGAATTCTTTATCAGATTCCACCATCGAAAAATACTACAGTAGGTACCTTTTTGTGGATTCCTCAGCGATGTTATAAACCACGTAATATTACCATACCCTCAGTCTGGTGAAAACAGCTCAATAATTTTTTGACATAGTCCATCTGTTAGCACATTCAGCTGCCGATACTAATCCTACGAAAAATCTCTCTAATCAAATAAAATATCACACAACAAAAGTAGTTGATTACTTCATAGAGGCAGCCGGATGGCTGAAAAGAATTCCAGGGTGGATTTAGAAACTAACAGTGTGCTCACATATTCCGAACTGCGAATTTCGCTTGACTGACATCGAAATCCAAAACCAATCCCTCTGCATGATTCGGTAATCCTTTATTAATTAGGGACTTCAGAAGAGTATTTAATGGTACCAAAAATGATCACTAAAAGAATAACAAATATAAGTAATATAAGCTGTTAAACAACATAAGAGTGAATGTGAAATTGAAACCTTTTTTTCTATTTTAGCTAAAGTTGAGTCGAATTGATCCATTTTTTTGCATTTCAATGGAATGTCTAGAATCGTTGTATTTGCTACCAGGTGAGATGGCACTTTTTTCGAATACACAGGAAATCCTATGTTGCATTCTGTATACTTTTCGAATCACGTTGAACTTTTGTTTACGCCACTCGAGGATTTGAAAAATTGCAATACGTTCGCTCTGAATGGGATAAAATATCAGGTACGTTTACTTGTTTCATTTCAAGTAAGAATACATTCGTTGAGTAGACTTCTAACATCATCCCGGAGTCAATTTCCATCTGAGAATTTCAAACTGGCTGCTGGAAATAATGGAAAAGTATGTTTTCAAAGACGAAAATTACTTTGGAGTTTGAAGTAAGGTTTGACGTATCTGCCAATCGGGAATACATTGCAAACTCATTACTGGAATAACGAGGAAACAAATTAGAGGGATGAGCTTAGTTTCAATTAACTAATAAAAATAAAATAATGAAAATTGATCATGAAATTGATTCAAAATTATTGCGGGAAAGGAAACGCACATCGCACATGCGATTGTTTATAAATTGATAACACCGATTATTTTTATTTTGATTAATGGCGAAGGCTAGAAGAGCCAGGATAAAAACAGAAAAAAGTTTCAATACGCTGTTTCTGTTTATTTTCCTCTAAAACTGCGCTATTGAAATACTACGAAGGCATCACGAAAACCACGAAATGCAATGTTACCACTACAATTTTTAAAAATGTGCATAAATATCAGGACTACCAAAACACTGGCAAAACACGTGTTATTTTGATATCAGAATTTTGTTATAATTTCGTATGATTATCCGAAAAATTTTATATTATTTTACAAGTTTTTCATTATTTTAATGATTTGTTACCGTTTACATTTTCTCTACGTGATCCACAATGGTTGAAGATCAGATAAAGTTTTACAGAAGAGCAGGAGGTAGTATCATCGATCTTAAACCGGTGTTTTCTGCAAACTCCAAGTGAGTGAAAATCATTTTTTTGATTTCTTTATTAGTTTTCCATCGCTAGGTTAAAATTATCTGTTCGCTGTTTTTGTTTTAGAGTACTGTATGTCGGATATGGTCCGGTGCTACGTTTATTCAGCACCGATACGGGAGAACGCATCCAAGATATTGATTTAGGAGCCATCACATGTGATAAACCAGAAGGCAGTATTGTTGATATATGTCTGCATCCATTCGATAAAAACGCTATTATTGTATGTTTCGAAGATGGAAGAATTATTACATGGTCTTTCGAAACTAATTCCGTTCTTCACAATATCGTAAGTATCCATTATTTTTACCATATTCCTAAATCCATGTATTGATTCAATACTTTACTCATTATAGATATTGAACGTTGGAAAATGTCGAGTTGTTCGTATGAAAATATATGTTGTTTCTGAAGAAGGCAAAATATTTGATATTATTATTGCTAGAAAACAGAATACTAGTGTGGAAATATTGATGTTTTCGTATGACGAAGGAATCCTCGAAACCATCGTAGAAAAACAGTAAATCTTTTATTATTATAAGAACTTATTAATGCGTATTCCGATCTCATGTAAATTTTTTTATATTTAGGTTCGATTTTTTGATGCACAGTTGGTCGGTTTCCGAACGAGGAGGTAAAGATTTCCTAGCAGGAATAAATCGTACATATTTGAATATATTCAATTTAAAATCTCGTTCGGTGCATAAAACGTAAATTTGATTTCTCTATAATCACTACTTTAGTTTAGTATTTGTCTCGAATAACCATTTTCTTATTTATTTAAAACAGAATAATGATCGGTAGTGATTCCAAAATCAAAGGTGAAAGATATTTCACGTGTGTTTCGTGTCATCCTACTGAAGATTGTATAGCTGCAGGAGATAACACTGGACGTGTCGTATTATATCAGGGGTTTTTCAGCTCTAATCCTAATAGATTAGCCAAGCCCGTCTTCCATTGGCACACGCTGGCTGTAAACGATGTTACTTTTACGTTCCCTGGTAAACTTTTGAAACGATTTCGGAATATTCTATTCTATTCTCATAACATTTTATTTCATTTAAAAATTTTTTTTCAGGAAGTTCATTTTATACTGGTGGTAATGAACACGTCTTAGTAAAATGGACTGTCAGCGATCAAAATGTGAGATACTTCTTACCCAGATTGCCAGCTCCTATCGTTCATGTTACCGTAGCATCTGACAATCAATATGTAGCACTTTCTACTTTAGATAATGGTAATACTCGTACATCTGATTGAAATCAGAAATTATATAAGTACGTATTTCAACTCGAGAAATAATTTTTCAGGTATTTTAATCGTCGACTCTCAAAACAAAATCCAGTGTTCGGTGCAGCAATTTACGTGGGGATTTGTAAGCGTACCAGGTCAAAAATTATTCCCTAGTGGACTCGTCATAGACCCTCGATCAGATTCCCTAGTTATGAATGGAAAACCAGGCCACATTCAGTTCTTTTCTCCGCAATATTCTTCGTTAATTTATAATGTAAGTTGAATTTTTCAATTGATTTTTTATTTAAAAAAAAAAATTACGTTGAATGTAATTCTTTTTTGCAGATGGATATTGTAAATCAAAATTACATCACTCAAGAGAGAGATAAATCTATCGCAAATACCGAAGTGATTGCTGTGAATTTTAGTTCTGATGGAACATGGCTGGCTACTTCGCAATTCAGAGATGATCCTGATTTTAAATCCGATACGATTTTGAAATTTTGGTTATTCGATCGTAGATCCCAAACGTAAGATATTTTCATTTTTCCTCGTCATTAATGTCGAATTGTTACATTTTCTTTCTTTTTTTATTAGGTATAAATTGACATCTTGTATAACACTACAGCACAACGTAACGAAGATATTATTTCAACCCTTTAATTTAGATTCGTCTCCGACTGAAATCAATTATTTTGCTGCAACACTATGTTCCGATAATAAATTTAGGTTTTGGATTAATACAGCTAGAGGTAATCATTTTATTTTGAATTTAGTTAATCGTTGATAATAACGTGAGAAATTTTCGTCTTTTAGATCAAACTGCACAAGGTGTTTGGAATTGTCACAGCATAGGATACTACAAGGATTTCCCATTGGGTGATATTTCTTTCAGTAACGATGGTTCCTTATTAGGAGCTACTTTTGGACCATGTTTTACATTGTGGGATGCTGAAAGTAATGAAATGAAGTGTAGTCTTACCAAGGGATCGAAAAATTTGCAGTAATTATCACATTTTTACAGACATTCGCTGGATATTTATCTGTACATATGTTTCTAATCGCAAAACAATATTTTTTAGGCAAATTATATTCGGTAGCGGAGATTGCTCGTTCATAGCTGTGACCTGTACAGATACCACGTTATACGCTTGGAATTTATTATCGCTTACTTTAATTTGGAGTTTCGACTTGAATATCTCATTCGTCGTGCCTGATCCTAGATCCGAATTCTTTGCTGTATTCACGCCGGAGAATTCTCGTAATTTTTCAGTTTTCTGACTCATTAGTGATAAGATGTAAAAATTGGAATTTAATGGTGATCAATTCAATTTCAGTGTATGTTTTCCGAGCTTCATCTTACGAGCACGTTTACGTAAAAGAAAAAGTTTGCGAAGACCACAGCGAGGTCCTGAATGCGATTTTCTTTCCGGCCACGAACAATATTGATTTCCAAAATACAGATATAAGGTCGCATTGGCTGTGCAATTCGTCTCTATATTTTTTTAATTCGTTCCAAGTGAGAATATTTCGTCTAAATTGCTTATATTTTATAAATTTGAAATTAAATTAATAATCTTGTTTGTAATGCTCCTAAAGGAATTAATGGTGTTTGAGTACCAAGGAAAAGAAACGAAATCAGATAATCTGGTATTCATTTCGGAAAAGCCTGCTGCTACTCCGTTCCAAGCGCTAGTCGCCAAACAAACACTTTCAAGCGTTGAAAAAGCAGAAATCAAATCATATTTGCAACTCGGTGGATCCTGGTCACAAACTGTTACTCAAGTATGGCATAATTTTTATTCAATATAAACAACGATGCCTGATAATAATTTCCTTTTTTTTTTTTTAGTTTATTCAATCTCCCGTCCATGCCATGCCAGCGGTTCATTTGTTAGCGGAACCCTTACTCAAGTCATTAATTATAAGTAAAGATGTGTGAAAATAATGGTGAAGCTGTGTTTCGTGATTGATAGCAGAATGTTGATCAATTTTGGAAATTTCGATCGAGGGTATGAGAGTTCATCAAGTCGAGTTACAGTATTAATTTAAAACCGTTTCATCGAGTTGAGAAATGACAAATTAGAATGATTTTTTTTCGATGCGATATATTTTTCGCTGTGATTTTTTTATAAGCGTAATGTGAAATTTGAAAGAATTGTCGTGATTCGATCGCTGTATTTGGATTATTTTTACGATTTGTTTTTTATTTCGACCAATATATGTTGTTATTGAAAAATACGAAATTCCTGTTATTTGACCAATATCTCGGAAATCTAGTTGGTCTGTGAAACGGTCGTATTAGTATTTTCTTACGTTGATCTAATTTTGCCTCTTGTCCTTTTTCATGTGAATCGATTACGTATTTGTCGAGTATTCCAAACGAAAAATAATATAATATTTCGCCTAAACTGATAATACTGGCTCCGACAAATAAACCGATGGCTCCGCCGAAATAAACTAAAAATTATTAATAGCAAATTATTTCGAAGAATTGATTTTTATATTATTATTATCTATGATTACTCACCGATAAGATCTTGTCGTTTTCTTACCACGTTACGTTTGAATTTTTCAGATGGTAAATGATCGATGACTAATTCAATGATAGAAGTGTCTTCGTCATCGTTCCTGTTGAAAAATTTTCTTTCATATTTTTTTTCATCTAACGCGACTTCTCTTGGCAATTTTTACCTGAAGCTTTCTTGAGATACGATTTCCATTTCGAGATCTTCGCAAGATGGCAAGCAATCGCAAGACAGCCCAGGTTTATCTTCCCATTTTGGTTTCAAAACGACGAAATCGTTGTACATTTTACTCAAACAATTCAAACCTTCGAAATTACAGTGCAGGTCTTTTTCTAAAAATGATTTAAAAAAAAATGAATTTATAGGAATAGAAGAAACGACCAAGGATTATCAGATGGACTCACTAGCTTTAGGCATCAAATGAGAAGTACAATTACACTTCTTCAATTGATTTTTCATCCTACAATCGACTAAGCAGGCACTATAACTATATTTATCGCTGACTGCTAAATAATTTTCTTCGGGAAATCGGCAGTTACGTTGATTGATTTCAACTAGTCGTAATTCCGGTTCATTTTCTATATCTTTCACCGACATCGTATGTTTTGTATGAATATTCGGAATCGATTTCAAAGTTTCCGATGTTATGGAATTGTAAAATGGAATATCGTGTTCTGAATGTACGTAAACCTGCACAAAAAATTCATTCCTTCGGTGGATTAGTTTTTCGGTCTACGTAGAGTTGAAAAGAAGCTACATAATGAAATAGGTACCTACGAATTACGAACCTGAATCAAAGCTTCGGTTTTAATCAAAATACTCGCTTTGCCATGAAAACGATTAGAATACGAATTTATATCTGAATGTTTATGTCTGTAATCAACGACCATTTAATTAATTTTCTAATAAGTAGATTAAATGAATGAAATTTGCAATAGGTATCATATTTTTTTTAGTTGAAAAATATATGCATGAGCTAGGTACCTTTGAACCGAACTCATGCTCAATGTATAGCACGTTCCCAACTCTGTCTCTTTAGCTTCGAAATACTGGCAACAGTTGAAAGGTTTATCTCTATTCCAACATTCAAGAAGAAGTTTTTTACACGGACTGCGAATCTATAAGAAAATATCGCAAATGTGTAGGTTTCTTTATTCAATTTTAAAGGTTTTTAAACCTACGCTTATTCGTTTACCCCCTCTGATATCTCTTTGTAATTTTTAGTCGGGCATTCGGATCCAGGGTTGAAACAAAATTCATTAATGAAATAGCCGCTTCCTTTGAAAAATGCTATTTCTTCCAGGACTTCGTCAATATTGTAATCACGATCTTCGCCGTAAATTCTTCCAACAGAAAATCACATTCAATTTAGACAACGAATTATTTAAGAATCGTTGGTACCTACTAGGTTTATACTTTCCAGGTAATAGTTTTTAGATTTAAAAAATTAATTAGGTATTTGTTTTTTTTAAACATTACAAATCAACCACCACCACCAAAATACCGCCGAATTGTCCAAGATGGACGTTTTTCCATTAGTTCCTAAATCATTTTGATGGTCCAAGTTCAATTTTAAAAATTTTTGTAATTCTATTTTTTTTAAAGCTGTATACGACTTTAAAATTTTTTCATCTGTAAAATTTTTTTCGATTTCAATTTTCTCAAAATCTACCTTTGATTTTTTCAATTTTTTTTTATTTCATATTTTTATTACTTTTTAAAATTTCTTCCAATTGCTTATTAGTTGGCAAATTTCTTTCGAATTCCAAATTAGAAAAAATGTCAATGAATTTTCAGTTGGAAAAAATCAAAGAAAAATTTTTAAATCATTCGAAACAATTTTGGAGTTAGAAATTGTTTTAAAAATATACTTAAGTAAGTTGAAAACAATTTGAAAAAATGTTTAATACTAACATTTTTTCCTACAATATTCTTAACATTTTTCAAACTTTGATTTTTTTTAAATTTTAGTTCAACTTTTTATTTTTTTAAATTTCTTTCATTCAACTACAAAAAATTTCCTCGAATCTTTTTTCAACTTCGATTTGTTCCAAATTAATAATTAATTAGAAGAAATTTTGAAAAATATGAATATGAGATTTAAAACAATTTTTAAAAATCAAAATTTAAGTTTAAACTGTTGAAAAAATTTAGATATTGGATGCAATTTAAAAAAAAATTAGAACTAAGGAAATTGAAAAAATTTAGAGTTGAAGAAACTCGAACTTGGAATAAATTTGGATTTGGATTGTCGAAATCCTATTTGCGTCAAAATGATTTAAGAGTTGATGTTTTTCCAAATAAATGATTTTTTGGGGGTCGATGAACCAAAAGTTATTTTGTTATTTGACTCCTCACAAACCACTTTGATCTCAAATTTTGGTCAAAATTGAAATGTCATGAGACGCATTGTTTTTAATGCTTTCGAGATGTACCAAGAGTCCAAATTTCTACTCAGTTTTCCAATTCAACCCCTTCCTCCCTCCAAAGACGTCTTTGACATCAAATTTTAGCCAAATTTAAAAATAGTTAATCTTTGAATTGTCTCAATTGCAAATAAAAATTCAATTCAATGGAATTTGGGAAAGAAAGGGTCGAATCGAAAATGAAGTAGGAGTTTGAACCACACACTTTCAAAAACATCACATAAGATATGCTGCATAGTGGGTATTCGAATTTTTTTTACAATTTTTAACATAATTCGAGGTCGATAGAGTCTGTGAGGCCGTATTAGAAAATTTAATAGAAATTTTGACTATCCATTTTCAAAAACATGCCATACAGTATTTTTGATCTTTTAAAGGTTTTTAGATCTCTATGTTCGACTCCTGGAGAAGTGGGTATTTTTTAAATGAATTTTTCGTTGTTGGGACGGTATCGAGACGAATTTCTAAAGAATTCCAGAAAAAATCGAAAAATGCAATATGCATACAGGCAATTTTCCGCCGATTCGTGGATAACTTTACGAAACTATATTCACAAAATGATCCAAAAAGTTGGGAATCTCCTTACGAATCTGAGTGACAATTTCAGAATGACTTGAGCGTGTTCTATAACAATCTTTCCAATAAAAAAATTCAATGAGAATTTTTTTTTAATTTAAAAAAAAACTTGGAGGAGTCAACTCATGTGATTTTTTGGACAATTTTTCAGCTCTCTCTGATGTTGAGCCCAGCCCTTAAATACAAAAAAATGGCAGTCAATTAAAAAAAGACTGGATTTTAAAAATCGAGCGTTCCGGCGTCATTTCGGTGCAGAAGGATTGTAGAACGCTTTTATTGTACGAATAACCTACTTTGACGAGTACTCAGCAATTGACTCTTGATTTTCGAGTTCACATACTGAAACTGCTGGAAAAGTTGTATTCCAATCCAAGTAATTCGTCTCAACAACGTAGGTAACGGCGTTATGCTGATATGCTTCTATTGACGATAAAACAAGCATAATCGTAGCAAACCAACTTAGAATGCAGCATACGATCCAAAATATTCTATAATTGAGCAAAAAAATATCTCACATGAAAAAATCAACTACATCGGCGAACACAAACTGCAAAAAGACACGCCAAACATTCCATTTTACCTTTCTGTCCAATGTCTTTCATCTTCAACAATAAAATGTAATCCATGAATCGACGTCTTGGAAAAGTACTCCTTAAAGTGTTCTAATAACACTTTTATAGACATTACGTTTTTTGCCGTTCCTTTTATTATTGGAAATATCAAACGACACCCACGAAGATGAATGATTCTAAACTGAAAGTAAACGCAATATGCAAAATTAATACACTTAAAAGTTTTTAAAGATAGGTACGTACTGAAAATCATAAAAAATAATATATCATTAAGTATCTACGCCGCATTTGATGTTAAAACAATACCAAAGACTTTTCTTGGTAAGCCCAAGCCGGTACCGTACGTTATTAAAAAACCAGCCGGCTAATTTATGTTCTTAAGGACATAAAAAGGATACATTAAACGAAATTTAGTCGTCAAGAGACAAAAATAAATTTATGTATTCTACACACCGAAAATCCAACGAGTTCGCAGATACGAGTTACACATACCTACCTTTTTTTCGCAGGTAACACGTCTAGTCTTCCGCTACGTTTCGAATTTTCTTAAAATCTACCACAGGCTGGTTTGTTGTGACATTTGGGAAATTAATGTTCCACAGTCCGCTACGACCATTTCGAGTGCCATAATTCACCTAATCGTCGAAAAAAACAAGGTAATTTCGTCAAGTAGTTGATTTTCCACCGATACTCTGATTCGAATAAGTAACGCGAAAATGACATAAATTTAAATCTCTTCAGGTAATTATATGTCATCAGTATAGTTTTTATTGCGTGATTTGAAATATTGTCGTAGTCTATGCATATTTCAGGCTCAGTAATGTAGTTAATTTATTATTAAAAAGCATTCGAGTATAGAAATGACAAATATACGATTTTAAATATTCACTATCGGGTTGAGATCTCCAGATGATCTAAAATTCATGCTGAGAAATAAATGGAAAAGTGTGCCAAGAAATTAGGTGTTGTCCAGTCGAGCTACATACATTAGTTTAATGAAAATATGACGTTATTTGTTTTTAAATAATCATCATTTTTATTTTTAATTCTTCAATGAGGGTGGCGTAACCTACGCAGATCCACATACCTATCGATAACGGTGATCTAATACTAGAGGAAATTATTTACCGTGAAAAATGCATCGATGAAAAATTGCAATGAATCATAATGAGATGTACGAATAAACACCGTACGGAAATTTTTACTGGGTCAAGGAGATCGCTTGCTGATCTAATCTTTCTAGTATGTTTATCAAGAAAATCGAGTTGTCGAATTCGATCGGTGTGATTTTTCATTCTAAAGCACTGCACATTTGTAATCCAATCTGTAAAAAAAGAAAAGCAATACGTACAGCTGTTCTATACATATTAAATTATCTCAATCACTCAATTTGTTTACGAATCTCGCTTACCTAACCTTTGTGGAATGAGATAAGTGAAAAATTACGCCAAGGTTAGGTATATTATAAGGTCAAAATTAAACGTTAAGTACCTCACCTAGAGCGCCATTCAACTGCATTATTGCATATTACTTGAACCGTGGGCGTATTCTTTCGACTTTTTTCTGCAATTAAGTATCTACACAGCTTAAGCATTTCTTCGGAACAATTCAACACGCCTACAGTCTGTGCATGTGCGGTACTGAACATGAAACCAATTACAAGTACAGGCAGCATGTGGTAATTTAATTTTCACTTACGATGTGTAAAACTAGTTTGCAGTGATGAATAGAAAGAAATTTAACATAAAATTTTTAATTGGTAGTCGTAATCTGCACTGAAGTTTTCTTTGGTGTTTGAGTCGATGGAATCCTGTAAGTGTAGTCGTAAGATGGAAATTATGTAACTTGACGTGTATAAAGTGATCGTTATAGGTAGCTAGTTCGTAATGGTATTAATTTCTTCGCAATATCTCACCTCCTTGAACCGGCAGTGATTGAATTTTGTTATTTATGGGATGCCAATGGTGTGAGTGTCGGCATTCTGCATTGGCTGGTTGATTAGCAAGTTACCTGTGGAGTTGAGGAGATGAAATATTAGCAAATTTTATTACACGGATTCGTTCAAAGTCAATGGTTTATAGTGTCTTAATTACTATTGTACAACTGCATACCTGCGATCAAGTACTTAGATCGTTAGATCGTCACGAAAAAATAAAAATTTGGCAGGGTCTTTCTGTTCTTGAAAAGAATCATAATGCAAAGTGCGAAATTTTTGCTGAAAGTGTAACAGGAAAACTTCCTTTGTTTCATTTCTTTTCTTCTATCAATTATTCATTAAATAAATTGAATTATTAATTAATTAATTAATTAATTAATTAATTAACTAATCAATCAAATAATTATTAGATAATAAAATCGACGTTTTGATAAGAAATATTTCGATTATTTAAAAAAAATTGTTGATGACGTCATTACATCCGCGCCGCCATCTTGAATCTAGTTTTTTAACTTTTTTTCGGTTATGATGACGTAATAAAACATGACATAAAAAATCATCACCGCGTCATGCGTCATGTTTAAAAAATCTACGATTTTATTTTTTTCGTTGAGTTGGATAGATTCTGATAAAAAATTAAAACTTCGAATAATTTATTCGAACGGAATTTGTTACAATGAAGATGAATTTGTGCTTCATATTGTTCACTGAATTTCGCAGATTTCGCGAACTATTCCACCATTATTCATTTATTCTACGAAAGGTTTCCATTGTTTGCGATTATAGAAACATGCAAATGATCGTAAAACCAGCGGCGATTCCAACTTCCAACACTTCCAACAGTAAGTTACTACTGAATCTATATCATGTACTTATTCTACATCAAACAAATTATTACTTTTTCAGCACTCGTTGTTTACCTTCAAATGAACAATTATGGACTACTGGTGCATTATAATTCGTTTGTTGCAACTATACGACATGATTTAATCACACGTACGTATTGAAATTTACTACACCATTCGCTCTTGTTGCATTTCTCCGGGAATAAAATAACCCAATTTATTGGAGCAGACCTCACGCATGTGATTTATTTCAACGCGGTCGCCGGACATACATCTTTTTCAGTTACACTACCAAGGTTATTGATACTATACTAATGTGTACTATGTTTCATCGTCTCTAATTTTAGATGTTCGTACGACTACTGCCACACTTCAAAAATAAAATTCACTGGGCTGGAGTCCGGGCCCAAGAAATTTAAATTATCGATTGAACGTGAAAAAAATTACTAGTAGATAGACTGGCCGTCAAGATTTTTACAATGCAACGAACAGTCGAACACGTAGGTATCAAGTACATTGATAAATGCTGCAGGCCACCTGTGGATTCTTAATTAAGTTAGTAGTCTACCAGTAGTTCTCTTGAAGAACCAACAATACCGCGAAATTAATCAGTTTCACGTTTTTCATCGGATTTGTTGAAAAATTTTCACGTTCTGTTATCGATGTAAAGGTTACCGTGGGTTTTATGTCGTTTGATTGTATAAATCTTTTTTTAGGCACGGATTCGAATTACGAGACATTGGAATACGAAGATAAAGATCAATGTTTGTTGTAGTGGTGTAGTGCTACTTACAAATGATCTTTATCGTTTATCGGCTATTATTACCGGTATGCCGGTTCTAGTCATCGTGTTCGGTGAATTCGATACCACGTTTTTAAACCAGTCGTTGCATGATTAATGAGCCGTATCGATTTATTGTTATTACGGATTATACGTACGTTTGTATTTACTTTGAAACGTGCTTTTACAGATGCGATTTGGTTTGGATAATCCATATTTTGAAACGGTACCATTTGCGATGGAGTTGGACTCGAAGTGTTCGAGTGTCTGAATTTGATACCCACTTGAAGAAAGAGTCGAGCACAAAGTTATCTGTGAAGTGTTTGAATCTGAGGTAATAAAATAGCACTTATTGATATTTTAAATGATATATTTAGTAGGTACTAAGTATCATTTATTAATTGGGTTTTATAATCGATAGGTACATTAACTTATGTGAGAACATTATTGGGAAACCGGTACTGGTTCGCCAGTTGACAATAAATTATTGTTTATATATCGGGTGCTTTCAGCGATCGTGATTTTTAGTGCCATTATAAAAGGCTTAAAAATTGGGTAATTGAGCATTTAAATGAGTTTCGAACGGAATATAAAATCAATTCGATGTTCTGTATCAATTAGAATTTCATTAGGCACAGTTGGTGTTGAAATTGAGCAGCGTTACCAATATTTAAATCACACCGATCGCCTCCGATTGAAATGGAAATTTGATTTTTGCAAAGGGCATGTCCTAAAACCCTCGAAACCAAAATTTCAGCTACCCAAATTGATACATATTTCGATTTATGGCAAAATTAAAAATTAATTTTTTCAACGAAAATGAGATTTTTTGAAAACGTACTTCTTTTTACCAAACTTGAGGAAATTCGGGTCTTTCCCAATAATCTACCCCCCCCCCCATCACCCCAAATTCGGCTATTCTGGATTCTGGAGCCTCCAACGTAATTTCGATTTTCTCCAGTATTTTCACACTATTCCAAAAGGCGTCCAAATCAGCATAGGCTGCTAAAAATCGAGTTACCGTTTCCAGTCGACTAGTTTCGATCACGAAAAAATCCACGTTCGGCCGGATTTCCAGACGGAAAATTCAAATTTTTAAATTGAAAAAAAAACGAAATAATTGAAAACGGTCGAATTTTTGGGTTAGTGAACCAAGATGTCGATGTCGACAAGATATCGATTCACCAAAACCAAATTAGACCATTTGCAACCATCCTGAACCCTCCAGCGCCTTTTCGTTTTTTCCAGTATTTCGAATTTCTAAAGTAACTTGGCAGCTAAATATCGAATTCTCTTTTCTTTTGACTAATTTAAAAATTTGAAATAATTGATTACAGGCTCCAAGATGACTGTAAAACGGTCAAATCTGGATTTGGAGAATTTTTATTGTGTGGAGAATGTTCCATGCCACCGACCGATAACTAGGTTGCTCGGCAATGTGACCGTTTTAGATTATTTCAAATTTTTGCCAATTTAAAATCTGGTCAAAAATATAAACTTGAGGTACCCGCCTGAAAAGCGAGCCAAAAAGAAATTTTATTGTTAAATTAGTTGAAAAGAAGCGATAACTCAATTTTTTTTTTAGCTGCCCTGGTTGATTTGAGAGTTTTTTTGGGGGGGAGGGGATCCGAAATAGTACTGAGAAAATCGAAATTGAGTTTGAGGCTCCGGGAGATCCGAAATGACTGAATTCGGTCAAATTGGGGTTCTAGAGGTCAGTACATATTTGAAACTAAATTTGTTCAAGTTTTGATTGAAAAATATCAATTATTCATACGTAATTTTACTGCATGAAATACCAAAATTGATTAAGTATTAAATTTTCAAAAACTCTCCAAAAATCAAGATATCACTTGGACACCTGAAATTTTAACTATGAAGATTTCAGGGCATGTTTTTTCCAAACCCCGAAATAATGTTTCAATTGGATGGGATACCTTAAGTAGTTCCTTTGTGAAAAGTTTTATTTTTGTGGATTTTGGATTCTAACAAGGGAAGTATCCAACCAGAAATTAAATTTTGGATCGAAACATGAATTTATTGAAAGCACATTTAAAAAGAATCCCTCTATAAAACTTCAAAAGCTAAATTTGATTTTTTGAATTTTCTCGAGTTTTTGAAAATTTAAAATTATCTCATGGCTCTCCAAACTTCAAAATTTGACAATTTTACCAGATGAAAGTAAAAACTGAATGATAATAAACCCTATTTTCGACTGCAGAATTGATTGGAGTTAGTGGTTTCGTGACGTTCTGGAGCTTCAGAAAATTTTTGCGTTTTCCAGCTTTGGAAAAATCCCATAAAAATGCTCAGATGAATTTTAGCATTTAAAAACGCAGATTACCTAATTTAGTATCCTATTTGATCAATTAGATCACAATTTTTCAGAGCTTGTAACTGCTGGGTAGAATCCATATTTTCTCCAGCAAAAGTTTTCGACGAAAATTTTAAAAATTCGACGCCGGAAGACGAAATTTGATTTGTGTACTGTATTTTTGACCTTTCGAATCATCTGGAAGCAATTACGAACCAATTATTTGTAAATTTATCAATTTTCGCGAACAATTTTTACTGGAGAAAATATGGATTTCATCCAACAGAAATAAATTCTAGAAAATTGTGCTCTAATGGATAATTTGCATTTTTAGATGCTAAAGTTCATCTGGATTTTTTTATGCAGTGGTAGCAACTTAAAATTTTTCAGATTGTTGCCCATTTTCAAAGTTTGACCCCTCCCTCCCCCCTCCTCTCCGAAAATTTAAATCTTACCTCACTTTCACTTCTATCTGATTATTCGTACATATTTCGGCTGTGGAGAGAAAATTTAAATTATAACAAACTCAATTTTTTCGATTTTCTCTAGAAAAGTTTAAATATTTTTAAAAATGGTAAAAAAATGAGGTTTATGCGATGAAAAATCGAAAATTAGTAGGTATTTTTTTAAAAGAATTTTCAAACAAAAATATGAAAATATTTTATGTAAAAACACAAAAGTGAATTTTTTTAGAAAAATAGCTTTTGAAAAGCAAAAATGTTTTCAACATTTTCTTAGCCATTTTTGGCCATGGGGAGAGGGAAACTGGGAACAAATCCCCAATGTTCCCGTAGGAAAAATTTTCTCAAGTGGTACCAGGTGCTATACGAAGATTATACACTCCTGTTTTTGTGGAATTTTTTCCAAGCTGGAAATTGCATAAATTTTCTAGAGGCTCCAGAACAATTTCTGGAGGTAAAAAATATGTTTTACCTGTAATAAATTTCTAATTTTTATCTTGATTAGGAAGATCAGATTTTCATACTTTGTTTTTTTGCAGGACCATGAGATAATTTTAAATGTAAAAAAAAATTCGTCAATATTCGAAAAATTGAAATCTATCACCTGAAATTTTGAATCCGACTTCTTGGGATGTACTTTCGATAAATTTGTCGAGCGTTACTAATATCATCACGAATATCGCTTTCTCACTCGAAAAAATAGCTAAATATAATATGCAAACTAGCACTACAATGTACGAGATGACGTCGCTGGGTGGATATTTTCTCATATCATTTGTAAACCGTTGTGTCGCTGGAAGCTTTCAGTACGGTAGCCTAAGATTGATTTTATCCTGTTGAATACCGAATAACTATAAGAAATCATTTATCAACGACTTTCTTTACTGATGTAATTTGTTGTTGTTGAAAAATCGTATCGTTTTAAATTCATCCTCGTGATCTCTCGAGTCTCGATTTTAATACGCTTCATATAAATCCATTTACCTAAGGTGCAATTGTTTGAAATAATTGAACATGTTTCGGAATGTTTAGATGTACTATTTTAAAAAGCCAACGTTACACGTGGCTAGTTGTGCGCGTATTTTTGTAAAAATCATTAACTCGGCTAATTCGATTTGCTTTTCGTATACACATCTTAAAAATGTTTAGCATTTTTTTAAATCGATTAATGTCATCTTAGCAGTTGAATTTACGATTATGACGTGTTATCGATTTAGAACAGTACAAAAATCATAGATTTAGATCTTAGTCCCGTTTATGATCTAGTATTCGAGCGTTAATGGATATAAAAAATACGAAAAATTTATTCTCCAGTTTAAAAAATCCAACAAGTTGGTATAACTTGTTCTTAATACGATAACGAAAGTTTTCCAACGTACATCTTCGTTTCGAAATACTATCTCATAAATCACGAACCCAAAGTCACGACAAATTAAGTACATTACTTTGGAAATTTCACGATTCCGGATTATCTTCGCTATTGCCCTCGAGTGACTTTTTTCAAATGGAATTTTTTTCGTACCCAGAATTCGATTACAATCGAAAATTAATACTTTTGGAAATTTTGATCGAAATCGACCCAGCCGGCGTTGAAAGATCGTGCCGGTGATCAGTCTGTGTACACGTACTGTTGCTTGTATAATTTCAGCAGCAGATTTCGAAGACAACCAGCCGCCGAACTGATATTGAGAAAAGCCGGTAACGCGACGAGACTCGTGTCTTTTTATTTGCCGGCTTCGTCGCATATTTCTCGGTCGGCTCTTGGCGCGTTTCTAAATTTCCGTATTTCGACTAATTAACCGCCGTTTTACCCTCGTGAATTCGCCATTTGATTTTTACCCGTGTAAACTCGTTAATTATTTTAATGAAATTCGTGATGAGATTTTCGTCGCCGGTTTGTACGTCGTAATTTTTGCGAGTAATTTTTTCCTATTGCCATGTGCCGGCTGCGAAGTTTTCATGATGAAGTAGTGGTACGCGGTTCGAAAGTTTTGTGGTGGTGATTTTTTACCCGGTAAATGTGGATGTGAATTGTGATAATATTTTTCAAACAAAAATGACTCGTCTGGGAAGAATTTTGAGGTAAGGTAGTGGTTTTTTGAGAATTTTTTTATTTGATTTGGAATATCTGAGAAAGTTTTATTTAAATTTTGTGAGTGATTTTTTCCTTGCTTTAGTCAATGAAATAGATGATTTATTTAAAAAAAAAAAATTAAAAAAAATTAAAAGGAACCCAGAATTTTTCAAAGAAATTAAAACGCAGAATTTTTCAAAAAAATTAAAACCCAAAATTTTTAAAAAAAATTTAAGTTAGGTAAGTACAGAATTTTTTTTAATTTTTTACGTTTGATGAATTTTTTCAAATTTATTTTTGAACCAAGTACTTTTTAATTTGATACGTTGGCTATGCAGAATCGATTAATTTTCACAGCCAATTTTCGACCAATAAAATTCACCACGAATTGTCCAATCAGTGCAGCCACATGTTAAATCCAAAAAAACACACATTTTCCAATCAAATTTACATTTTATTCGTTAAAGTTCCATTAAACCTGAAAAATCACTTCGAAAAAGTAAACCCTCCAAAAAATTCCCTCCTGATTCAATTTACCAAAATTTTCCTTCTTCCTTATAAAAAAGAAAAAAATTACGAAAAAAATCGATACTCTACCTGCTACACACAAAAGCACCGAAATTATTCGAAAATATCCTCGAGAGGTTTAACCAAAAGCTTCGTGAGCTTTCGCAAATTATAATAATACACAAAGTTATAGTCATATTTTAACCTAACCTGTCGACGTGCTACAATGCTCGATGAAATTCTGGACTGGCGAAACCGTGTTCCAAAAAAACCCTTTTCCTTTCACCAAACAATCTCTCATGTGTATTCAAAATTCTTCTTAATCCTTCTCTGTATAGGCTCGTATGCACTGTGCATATCTCTCCACGTCTACGTGTACGTATATTACAGTGTAGTATATTTCGATGTCGATGTCTGTAGCAATATTTTCTCGTTTCTATGGATCGTGCAGTATTGAGAGACCCGATGGCTGAGCAAGTCGTTCGGGAATGTTAACGAGGTGCTTGTTCGGTTCGAATTATTGACGAAATTTTTTCGACGAATTTTTTCTACAACGTTGATCGGGTTGAATGTCGAATTTGGTAGTTTTTTGTATTCTGATTTTCTTGGGATGGAGGGGTGAGGAGTTTTTAAAGAGGGTCGAGAAATTATTTTTTTGAGAAATTTCACAACTTGCTGTGGTGTGACAAATTTTGGAGACTTTGTTTTTTTTTGTTTTGTTCTGTATAGGGCTGTTGAAACTGGCGTCACAATTGAACTGGTGGGAAAATTTTGAATTTTCAAAGTATTTTTTTTCTTAGCTACAAATTTTATTATTTTCACAATTGTCACAAAACTTCATTTTTTTGCAATAATTGATAAATTTATGAAAATTTCGTACAAATACGTACGAAATGAATGATTTTTTCTTTTTCCCACCAGTTCCTATCACACTTTTTGATAAGGATGACGTAGTTTCAACAGCCCTATTGAAATATTCCTAATTCCAAGTGGCTGACGTTGTTCGATAATAATAAAAACAAAAAATCAAATTTTTGTGATTTTTTTGTCGAAAAATTTGAAAGTTGTTCGTTTTTGAATCTGAAATTGTCTACTGCGATAAAAATTATGAAAGACTCCCTCCTCTCACCCAAGTCGATTTTTTTATCAATTTTTTAGGTTATTTTAAAAATTATTCTAAGTTGTTCAAAATTTGAAGAAACTGGATTTATAAAAAAATTTAAAAATTTAAATCTACGTGACGAATTGTGACAAATTCCCACGTTTCTTCCTCAAATCAGGGATTCTAGAAATACTGATTAGATGAGTTTTTTTTTTAGGAATCTTTTGTTCGTTTGTATAGTATGCGCATACATTTTTTGTTATCGTCGTCCTTTTAAAAATTATTACATAAAATTTTTTTAATCTTAAAAAAGGAATTCATTGAAAAAATACCTATTTAAAAATTTTCTTTGATGGCCTTGACGAATTTTCTGATTTGCTTCTACTTCATGAGTTAAAAAAACCAATTTATTTGGAACCTTTCAAACAAGACAAAACATGAGCTTGACTCGTGGTGGGGGGGGGGGGGTGCCCGAGGTGAAAATTTTCTATTTTTATAAATCAAGAAGTACAATTTTTACTCATTTTTCCAATTTAAATTGCAATTTTTTGTAAAGATCGTTTTATTTGACCTTGGAAATTCATTTCTTAAGTGATTTTGGGCCAAAAGCCAGAAATAATTTTGTTAGGATGAGGTTGACACCGAAATTCTAAATTTTTCGGCTCAATTAAGCAAGTGCGAGCGAGTTGTAAAAATGCTGGTTAATTTTATACCTCCTCCCCCTCCTTCGATAGGTCCATTTTTGAAGCCACCTTACTTCGAAATGCTAAATTTTTGGATTTTGACTCAAAATCGTCTCGGAAATTGATTCTGAAGTTAAAACAACATGCATTGAATTTTTTCGCAATTTGGAGTCTAACTTCCTTTTTGTTTTTTTTTTTTAATGAGATAATGCCAGAAACGAACTTGAGAGATCGAAAAACATACTAACATTACTGATAACGTGGAAATTTTTTTGTTTTGGTTCCAGCTTGTCCCTTTGTAGATGAATTTTTAAGTGTGAGGTCGAAATAATTCTAGAAATGGATCCATAGATTTCAAACACCTATTTGATACTTTTTTCCAGGACTGGTGGAACAAAACTGAACAAAATGATGCTCTGAACAAAGATTCGAAAAGATTGATTCGAATCCAAAAATCATTACAGATTCGTAAAATTGATTCGAATTGTTTTGAAGGATTCGTTTGGTTTTGTTTATCTGATTTTTTGGGAGTCTGTGGGAGCCCACTAGGGCAAAAGAGAAAAAAATATGTTTTTGTCGCGAAGGGTTTATATTCGTAGGTTTTTTGCGTTTTTTTTCGTCGTCAATTTTTCTCGAAATGATGGATTTGTGAATTCGTGGATTTGAATCCACGAATCCACCCTTGATTCGAAATCGAATTTCCATGAAATATATTCGAATCCTAAAAAATCAATGATTCGTGGATCTGGATTCGGATCCAATTTCAGGTGGATGGATTCATTCAGTGGCGTCATCAGAATCGAAAATGGGGGGGCACAAAAGGGGCATTGTGTTGGACATCTTTTTTTGCTTTTTCGAAGTGGAAAAGACGGACTGACTTTTTTTACCTGCTAAAAATGAGGAGGGGGTAAAAAGGGAGCCTTTTCCCGCTCTTTCGTCTCAGATAGATCATGGAATTGTAATTTTGTTTATGTCCGAGCGAAGCGAGGGTGGGCCAAGCTTTGAAAAAATTGGATTTTCAATGCCCTAAAAAGACATTTTTCCATGTTTTAATACTTTGAAAATCCCTATTTGATGTTAGTGTAATGTAAATTTATAAATACAACATAAATTTTGGATCCAGAACTTTTTTCGGGAGGGGGGAGGGGGCTGGCCCCCCAGGACCCTCTTGACAACGCCTCTGGATTCATTCCAACCTTACTCTGAAAAAATACCTCAGTACTTCGAGACCTCATACTTCATATGTACTTCATACTTCATACTTGAAAACTGGAAAGTGGAAACTGAAAACTGAAACAGAACAAATCAACTTGAACAAAACCAGGACAAAACAAAAAATTCATTTTCGCTTGAACAGCACGCCAGAACAATTCATTCATTTTAAAAATGATTTGTTCCTGAATGGAACAGAACAAAATCAACGTTCTGTTATACCAGCTCTGGGGGTTTCAACTTTTTTTTCTCAAAAAAATGTTACTTTTTTGGTAAGCGAATACCATTTTACTTGTACGATTAAATGTGGTTCTCGTTTCCTGGGGATTCATTTTTTTTTTTTTGAAAGTACTGTTTTTGACTGAAAAAACTTTTCAAAAATAACAAAAATGTTATGTTAAGTTATTCAAATTATTGGAGGGGAAGATACATTCCATCTTTAAGTATATTCCCACTTCTCACAGAAATTTGATAGGTACATAAAAATGAACTGAAATCATTTTAACCAAGATGAAGTATCGATTTTCTGAAAATCGAAAAAATATAAAATTATAGGTTCTCAATATTACCGATTGAAATCATGTATGTAGTATTACTAACAGAGAGAAAACGATTGACCCTCCTAATTTTGAAGACCTTGATAATTTTTCCATTTATTATTCAATTTTGAAATTTTCATTTATGTAGTGTAGTTTTAGATTTAAAAAAAAAATCGTTAATGCTTTAAATTGATCTTCCAAAAAATACACTCATTTTTGACAAAATTTATTCCAAATGAATCTGACCAATTACATACCTACTTAAAATAAAATTATTGAAATTTTTTCCCACTGCTAATATGTCGGAAGTATTTTTTTTAATTTTATTTTTTTTCTTGATTGTCGTAATTTTTTCGAAACACCCTGTTTCATGTTCAATTTTAAAATTTTCAGTTAGCGTAGTTTCAGATTTAAAAAAATCTTTACTCAATGCTGTAAATTAATCTTCCAATATATACTCATTTTAGACAAAATTTGCGTATACTTGATATTCCAGATGAAACTGACCAATCACATAGGTACCTGTTAAAAAAAATTTATTGAAATTTTGCCTCTCTGCTAATACGGTACACCAGAAGTATTTTTCTAAATTTTATTTTTTTCTCAATTGTCTTAATTTTTTCGAAACACCCTGTGTTTCACAAAATGCTGTTTTTTCACTTAGCTATTTTTACGAAATAATTTCAGTAAATAGGCATACCAACTTAAACAGTATGTTCGTGAAATCTATCTTCCCCTCTCCCTGCTTCTCTTCGAAAAATCATTGCGTCTTTTTGGATTTCCACTCTCAGCTTTTGACCTTATTTTTTCAATGTATTGTAATGCATAAATATCCTTTTTTATTACAAACACTTTCCTCCTTGACACGGTTCACTTTCCTGGTACTTTCTTTTAATCCGAAATTCCATTCGAAACTAAATATAAACTATGAAAATTTTACGACTGCATTTTCTCTCGAAAAATTTTATTTGATGGTTAACCACGCATGATTTATAATTTGGCGAAATAATTGCATTTGACACGTGGTCATTCATTGTTACGAATTTCTCGATAAAAATACCACCCAAAATTTCACACATTTAACGAATCCTTCGTAATACAAATGAGGGTCAAAAAATCGTGCTAAAAGATGGGTTACGTTTAACGCGTAATTTACCCACAGTCGTGACGATTATTTCTCTATCAAGTAGTAAAATTACTTCCAGCGAATGTTTTTTATTACCTCGCTCGTTCCAGCTTCGGGTTATTTTATTTGAATAGGGTGTCAGTATAATGAGACACTGTTCGCGATCTTTTTGTAGAAAATTTTCTTACGTAGTTAATTCACAATCTTTTATAATAATTGCCCATGTTTTAATAAACGTCGTCGTTGTAGATATTGTAATGGGCAATGATCCAGATCCAAGGTGTATTGTATTGAAATACTTAGTATAGTTACATTTATTGAAGGGGTCCCCAAAAATAAACTACTCCGAAACCGTATCAATAAAGTCCCCTCGTATTATACTTTTTTTTGGTAAATCGTGCTTTACAAAGGCGAATTCATAAATCATGGTGTAAAAACGTATATGTAATATACCTATGTATAAAAATATGCCCTATACCAATACATCGGAGAGCAATAAACGGTAACAATGTATCTGGGCGCTACTGCCGCCGTTGAAAATATGTAAATTTTTCCTTCTCCGGCACCATTTCCTCGAAAAATATTTTCTCCGATGCAACCGAGGCAATAGAATCCGCTAGACAATGAGTCAATCTCATTATTCCAATTGATAAATGGCTATAAACTCGACCGAACTTTATCTTAATATTTTTTCCGCCCATTGTACTGTGGTTTCTTCAGCCTTGCCATAGACCTTAATCCACTGACAAGTTTTCTCATTTTTTTTTGCTTTTTTATCTCACCAGCCCTGCATCCGCGTGATCTCATACCCTCTATCATTCTGTCCTATTTCTCTCGAAAGACAATTTTGCCAAAAAAATGGGTAATCACTGTAAAAAAATGTCGTCAAATACCCACGAAGTTTCTAATCGTTCGTTTTTCGAGCACTGCAAATGCACTTTGTCGTTTTACCGAGTAATTTTTTTCTTGGCAATGGGACCACGCGTGTCGTAAAATTTGGGTAATTTCGAGAGTAAATTTTATTAGCGCCGGGTTAATCCGATGTTTGAGATCTTCGTTGGTGTGATTTTAATTCATGTGTCGTGTTTTCACATGTTTATCATTACGTTGTCTTTTTGCTCGTAGGTGTATGGTTCAAAGTATGAGATGAGATAGATAATTGGAACGAGTAGTCCTTGCGGTTAGCTCGGGCATACTGCACTTTTTGAACACGGGTTGAAATGTGGTTTTTATTTTAGTATGACCCAAAAGAAAATTTTCGAGAAGTGGAGACGTCAAAAATTTCTCTCAGGAGTGGAGGCAGAGGGAGTTTTAGAGGGGTTTTTACCCCAATTTTTTCACATGAAGGGGTTGGGGTGAATTTGGTGTCATTTTCATATAATTCGACCCTCCTGAACTCGAATCTGCGATTAGTTTTCCGATCTGAAGCGTAGAATTCGCACAATCGTATGATTTGTGTCGCAAAAAGAGGCCAATTTTGAGGAAAAAGAGATAAAATTGCGATTTTTTTCATCTTGAGATGAGTGATGTGGTTCAAGTAAGGTTTGAAACCAGTTTTTTATATAATTCGAACCTTCTGAATTCGAATTTGTTATTGGTTTCCCCATAGGAAGTGAAATAGCTTCTTGATCGTCGTTTTTTGGTAGTGAAAACAGCCAATTTTCGCAAAAATCGACTCAAATTCGCAATTCTCATTTTCTCAACCCAATACCTCGAGCCAATACTGGTATGAAACCATTTCAGACGTAATCGAACCTCCTAAACCCGAATTTATGATTATTTTCCCGATTGGAAGTAGAGAATTCTCTCAATCGTGAAATTAGTGTAGTGTAAAACGCCCAATTTTCGCCAAAACTGACATGAAATTGCGATTTTCAATTTTTCCAAACACTACACGTCCTCCCAATTGTGGTATAAAATCATTTTTTTGTCCAATTCAAACTTTTTGGACCGAGAAAAAGCACCAACAAAATTTTTAGCTTCTTGGGACTCCAAGGGGCTGAGCCATGGCTTCTCAAAGTCTTAGAGACTTCTTTTAAAAAAATTGATTCAGCCCTTTCAAATCGCACGGAGCTAACAAACTGTTTGGAACGTTCTCAACTAATCAGTTACAACTTTCTTTAGTTTTAACGAAAGTGGCGCTTTTTTTTCGTATTTTCTATGTGTAAAATCCATTGGCCCGTGAACGCTGTACTTTCCACGAGAGCGCCGTGGAAAATTTGACGCATCTGCACGGGTTTAATACGAGGAGTGGTCAGTTTTAATTTTTCCAACAATTCGGGAAACAAATCAAAAAATCGTGTTCAGGAGGTTCGAATTATGTCTAAAAATGATTTCATACCAGGATTGGTTCGAGGTATTGGGTTGAGAAGATGAGAAATAGCGAATTCGAGTCGATTTTAGCAAAAATTGAGCGTTTTACGCTACACTAATTTCACGATTGAGAGAATTCTCTACTTTCAATTGGGAAAATAATCATAAATTTGTGTTTAGGAGGTTCGAATTGCGTCTAAAAATGGTTTCATACCAGGATTGGTTCGAGGTATTGGGTTGAGAAAATGGGAAATTGCGAATTCGAGTCAATTTTAGTAAAAATAAATTCACCCCAACCCCTTCATGTGAAAAAATTGGGGTAAAAACCCCCCTAAAACTCCCCCTCCCTCCACTCCTGAGAGAAATTTTTGACGTCTCCACTTCTCGAAAATTTTCTTTTGGATCATACTAAAATAAAAACCACATTTCAACCGTGTTCAAAAAGTGCAGTATGCCCCCGTTTTTTCATGGTAACCTCAGGGATTAGACGACTAGAGCGGTGTTTTTTAATGACGAATTTATGACAAATGCTGATGAAGTGGTTTTCGATATGGAAATAAGACAAAAAACTGCGGAGTAATTTCGTTTTTAATTTTTTTTTACTCTGATATAAAATTTAAAATAAGACCAGATTTATGTTTTTTGTTTTTAAATAAAAGAAAGATGTCATATATCATTTGTCGTGTCCACTCAGACGCACAAAACTTACCATAGGTCGAGTACAGCCGAGAGAATTATTAAAAGAAAAAAATTAAAATGTAAGCTATTGCTTTTTTCGGTGTTTTTTTTTTACATATTCATGAACTGGCATTCCATTAGTGAACTTAAACGTACTCGTATGAATATAAAATTAAGCAGTTTATAGTGAATGAATCTCTCCCACGAAACGAATCGAACCAGCCAAGCTGCCGGTGTTTTTCGGTGTTATTGTGCTATTTTGAAATGCTTACCTCATGTCATCAAATTTCACCGTTGAATACCTATGAAGCCGACGAAGTTACAGCATTTTAAATGTCCGGTTCTTGTCATCTTATATAACCAGTTCGTAATTAGATACCGGAATTTATGCCAAATTTAAACCGATTAAATTGGCAACAATGATGTAAACTTGATGTCCGCGGCGCTTATGGGTGTGTTGACAGGATCGTTTGTGATCCGCGATGGAGACTTTGTGTGGATGTGGATTTTATGATTTTTCAGGTGCCTGGGTCTGGCTGGAAGAAGGTTTGATGTGAAATTGTACGTAGGAAGTATCGAGTCGATTTTAGAGATGGTTGGAATTAGTTCGTCGTGTTTTTCGGAACATTATATATTTTTTTGGAAAAATTTATTTTAAAACAGAGGCTGGTGAGAGATATAATATGGGAGAGGAAGGGGGGTAAATTTAAAATACATCGAAGAAAATGAATTTATATAAAGTCAGATCAAAGTCTGATGAATTTCAAAAATTTCTTATAATAATGATATGAGGACATGCAATTTTTACATTTTTTTTGTATTTTTTCAACAAAGAGTTGAAATATGCAAAAAAAAGGGAAAATAGATCAAAAAAACAATAGATTTTTGAAAAAAGTTTTTTTTTTGAAAATTTATATTTTGAGAAGTAGAGATAAAAATATTTTGTCAACATTTTACAGGCTTTTTGGCTATTAGTGAGGGGGAATCTCCCCCCTCCAATTCGACTTCATTTATAACACAAAAAATAGAAATTTGAGTTAGGATGCATTTTAGCTGTACCGAAAATTTTATGTTAATCTTTTTGTGGAATAAGTACATTTTTTGACGAATTTTTGAGTGACTAGATGGTTCATGAAATTCGGGCTCTAAAAAAAAAGCGAAAATATCAAGTTCTCCAAAACGGATTGAAAAAGAGTTCCTGAACAAAAAATCGCGAATTTTCTCCAACAATTTCAAAAAATAAAAAAGTTACCAAAGGGTTTAATTTTCTTAAATTACATAATTAATAATTGGTTTGCTTTTTTTACAAAATTGATTTTAAAAAAGTGGGACAAGGCGGGGTGAAATTTTTGTGTGATTTTCATAAGCACATCCAGAAATTATTAAAGGGAGGGGCTGAGAATTCGAGAAAAAGTAGAGGGGTTAAATTTCAATAAAAAAATAGATTTGAGCCAAGAAAAATTGGAAAATTGCGAAATTTTTTGGAACAAACATTCGTATACTCCTTAAATCTGAATTTGTAAAATTTACTTGTTTGAATCAGTAAAATAAATTTAACTGAAAATCAGTGATTTTTCACTGATCTTTCTGTCAAAATTATTAATTTTTCTTGACAAGTTGGGAATTGATTGAAAAATTGGTGATTTTTGACTGAAAGATCAGTGAAAAATCATTAATTTTCAATGAAAATCATTTCACTGATTCCCAAAAGCAGAATTTCATCAAAGATTGATTCAGATTTAGAGAATTATATTTTCAACTTAGATACGATGATTCTTTGAAATTCATCATTCAGTAGCTTACCTTCTGATACCTTGAGATCGTATTTTCTCAGGTGAAGTAGGACATTTGAACTTTGCTGGTGATATAAAAGATGAAAAGGATTGGGGTAAGAAGCCGAGTACTTCGTGCAGAACTTACCAACGATTATGGAGTTTTTTGAGTTACAAAGATATCTAGTGTTCGTGATTTGAGCATTAAATAGACAACAAGAAGTTCATAACTTTTTTTTTGAATCGATTGAGAATTTTTTGCAGTCATTTTCACCAAATTTTAGGAAAAATGAATCAATTTTTCGAAAATATCTACTTTTTTGTGGTTTGATTACTTTTTATCGTTATCAAATCAAACCATATTAGCTGATGCGGCCTTCGTCTCATCTATGTAAAGGGAATGAGGCGAAAGCTTGATTTGCTCGATGACAAAGTCATCTTGTAATCTGCAATTTCACTATCTTGTTAAAAATATTTCTTGTCCAAGTTTTTCATAACCTTGAGACAAAAAAAAATGAAACCAAAGTGTTTGAAAATGAACGTGTCCCTGTCCTCCTCCCACAATTTGGAACATCCTTTTTCTAATAGGTAGTGTCCTACTATTGTTAATTCGATACCCATCTTCTCAAGTTCTTAAAATAAAATAATAAAAATATGCATTACGCTTAACAGAAATATTTATTTGCCATTTTTTTCAAAAAAATAATATTTTCGTTAATTTTATCGTAAAACAAACAAAATATCTCCTGCAGATAATTCTCAGCAGACCTCAAAATGCATCTACCAGATTAATAAATTGCATACGGCGCAGTATAAGGTGCTCTGTAACTGGGAATGTAACTAAAAACAATAATATAGAACCCCAAATTACTCTAGAGAGAAGAAAAAGTACACCAGTTTCAAAATCAGTCCACTCACTTGAATCCATATCTATATGAAGGGGCTCCAATGTATCCTAAATCCGGACTAATATAGCCGGCGGAATGATCATAGTATGGGTAGTATCCGGAATACAAGCTGCTGTAAAATCCAGGAGATGGTCCAGGAGCAGGATTGGGATGTGGTTCAGCCACCGGAGCTGGGGCAGTCAACGCACAACTCAAACAGGCGAAAAGAACAACGAATAACTGAAAATTAAAATCACGCATGAAAAGACAAAATCACTTCGATGGTATCGATCTACAGCCAAAAACACAAAACGTACCATTTTCATGATGAAAATTTGACCGAACGTTTACAGTAAACTCACAAATCACGACTATACGAAATCCACAATTTTCCTATCTATTTATTTAAAAATTATAGGAAAACAAGTTAATTCTTAATTGTTCATGTCAACGATAATGACATTTTAATTTTAATGAAATCTGGAATTTGGGCCATTAATGACATAAAATAGGTATCAATACATCGCCTTTGGCAATATGTATTTTGGTAAATTGGAATCATTACCGAATGGAACGTGATGAGAAATCTTACGAAAACAAAAACAAACTAATTAAATAACAAAGATTTATTTGAAGTACAACAACTTAATAATGATCTGAAGAAAGTAAATATATTTGAATATCCCCGATTTGAAGTTTTTACCATAAAAAAAAAAGTTGTGTAATTTTTCCTTTCAACTTCAATAATTTTTTATAAAAAATATCAGTGACGAATGTAGGGGAAGGGAGTGATGAATTGAAATCATGAAAATTTTGTACTGAACGAAAGGCTCTGGTGTGGTAAGGGGATCATTTGGCTTCTGGTGAAATTGGTCAAAATTTTTATGCCATTCGATTTTTCTCGGTAGAAGATGATTTTAGAGCGTATGAAAGAATTTTAATCTCACCCCTAGGGGCAGGGACTCCAAAATACGCGATTTTCAAGCTAAAAAATTCTATCACCGCGAGTTTTCAACCGATTTTTTTCAAAGAGATATTAGGGAGGAGTACCCTGAAATTTTTTCAGATTTTTCCGATCGCTATAATGACCTTAAATTTGACTTTGAAAATTTCAAATCATCCTGGGAAACAAAATTTTGATGCTGACTAAAATTTTATTTTATTATTAAATTTCCCAATGTATCTCACACCTTTCAGAATTTTTTCAGATTTTTTCAAATGGTGGTACACCTTGAAGAATGCGAAAAATATTTTCTGGTGTTCCTGAATCCAGATACTTAGGGGAAAGGGGAAATATTTTGACAACAAATCAATAATTACAGATTGAAATCTATAGTTTCAAGGATTTTATCGAATTTGGCGATTTAAACTAAGGGGTGAGAAGAACATTTCGGGCTATTGAAATTTGGGTTTTCGAAGACGCAAATTTCAAATACGTTATCGATTTTGCAATTAAAGTCAAGGGGTGAGCAGGGTCGGGCCTATTTTTATTCATTTTTAAAATTTATACTGTAAACCCTCTTTGAATTTAGTAAATTTGTGGATATTGTGAGTAGGGGTGCACCCAGGGGGGCTCAGGGGGCTCAAGCCCCCTCCTTAAGCTCGGCAAGGAGATTTTCTCATCATAAAAATGTCAAAGAAAAGTATAATTTTTTCAATTTTCCCCCTCGCTTCGCCCGGGCAGTATTTTAGTAACCATCTCTTAAATAAACGTACCACTCTTTAAATTTGAATCAGTTGAATTTGCAAAAATTTCGTCTTTTTTAGTCAGTAAAATAATTTTCCTTGAAAATTAGTGTTTTTTCACTAATTTTTCGGTCAATAATTACTAATTTCTCTGTCAATGTCCCATTTATCAGAAAAAATCAGTAATTTTGACTAAAAAAATCATTAAATCTCATCATTTTTCAATTTTTCTTCGCTCAAATCTGTAGGTATATATTGTTTGTCTACTGATAATATCCTAACTACTCCAGCCCGCAGCCCCACTGAAATAACAGGTTACTTCATTTTTTCATTGAATTTTGACCCCCCCCCCATTTTTTCCAAAATAGAAGCCCCTCCCTTTCACAATTTCTGGGTGCACCTATGATTGTGAGTAATTGTATGTACCATGTTGATAGAAAACTTTTGTCAAAATATTACCCCCTCCCCCCTAAATAAGCTCACTCCTGCTCACACCTGGACTTTGATTGCGAAATCGATAGGTAACGTATTTGAAATCAGCGTCTTCGAAAACCCATAAATTTTGATACCTATCTCGATTTTTTTGTCAAATTGTTACCCCTCCTCCTAAAATTTTGAAAGTAAAGACATTTTTGAATTCAGCAGGATTCAATCATAGGGGGGTGACACCAAAAAAAAAGGCTGATAAAAAATCCAATTTCAAAAAATGGATGGCTAATCCCACTCTCCGTACTTCCCTCCTCCCCCTCCCCTTCCCTTGGAGTTTGGCGATAGCCTCCCGGGCTCAAAAAATTTCTTATAGTGTCCGTGTTTACCACACAAAATTCCATACGTATTTTGGGATATAATAATTGAACAAACAATTTTTTCGACCAAAACTGACCATTTTATGAGTGAAAAACGGTGCGGAAAAATTATTTTTCGCATTTTTCAAGATGTTCCACCATTTGAAAAAATCTGAAAAAATTCTGAGAGGTGTGAGATACATTGAGAAATTTAATAAAAAAAATAAAATTTTATTCAGTATCAAAATTGTCTTTCCCAGAGCGATTTGAAATTTTCAAACTCAAACTTAAGGCTATTATAGTGGCCGGAAAAATCTGAAAAAATTTCAGGGTACTCCTCTCTAGCACCCACCTCTACCTACGTGCCAAGTTTGAAAAAAATCGATTGAAAACTCGCAGAGATGGAATTTTAAAGACTTTTTAGCTTGAAAATCGCGTATTTTGGGGCCCCTGTCCCTCAGGGGTAAGATAAAAATTCGCTCATGCGCTCTAAAATCATCTTCTACCGAGATAAATCGAATGGCATAAAAATTTTGACCAAGTTCCATCGGAGGCCAAATGACCCCCTTACAATCACCTCAATTCATCTACTTTTGAAACATTTTCTCACATCAATTATTTTAATTCAACGTGAGAAAACTTTTCATGTCAGTTTTTCACGACCCTCTCCCTTTTGCTTTTCTTTGTTATGTAATAAAAACTGACAATTGAACGTTGAAAAATGTACCTGTGGCGTTGGAAAATGGAGTTGAAGGAGTACGTTGTACTCCCAAAATCGCGACCAGGGTACAAAATATCAAATGTACCTCCTCCTCCCAAATTACATCAGGTAGGGATTTTCAAAGCATTAAAACGCGAATAAATGTTTTTTTTTGGACATTAAAAACCAATTTTTTTCAAAGCAGAATTACAATTACCTATATCATCTATTTGAGACGACAGTGCGAAAAAAGGCTCCCTTTTACCCCCCCCCCCCTCCATCCTTCTGGTATTTCAAATCTCCATACCCAATGTTTACCCTCCCAAAAAAAAACTCCCGACGCCACCACTGTATCTCAGACCCCCCCCCCCCCCCCAGAAGGGATGTCCAGTTACGCTACTGGAAAGAACAGATAGTAAAAAATGTCAAATTTTATAAAATTGATAGAAATCCGCAAAAGGTGAACAGATTTGATTTCTGAATTTCGGTGGTCACCTTATAATATTGCGAGTAGAACTTCTTCAACTATACTTTGAAAATCTCGCGATCGAATAAAAATACACTGAAATTAAATAAATAAAAATACATTCGGGTTTTTAAAAATATTCATTTTAAAACGCTTTTAATAATTTTTTAGGACACCCTGTAGTTAAATCATGAAATCCGAACATTTTTTGAAGTGTCTAGGGTAAGAAATCTAACACAGCTGTGTTAGAATCATTTACCCATTTTTAATTCTTCATCGAGCCAGGCAGATTTATCTTATTTTATCACACGTTTTTTAAAAAAGGAACCGGAGGAAAGGTGAGGAAGACGCCGTATTTCTTATTCGGTGAAATTTTTTTGGTAAATGTTCAAATATTAAAAGTACTTGTTCATGTCATTCAAGTACCAACTATTTCATTTTTTTGGTACTAGTAAATTTTCTTCTATTATACGACCACAGTTATCACCCTCTTGCTTTTTTTCGAATAATTGATCGTTTTTACCCCTTCCCTCCCTATATCGTTTTAAAGAAATACTTCTATTTGTTTGAAGTCTACATTTGGTTGATAATGCACGCGTTGAGCGTTGAAGTATTGTTTATACTATGAAATGTACTCGTTTTTATCGAGCCATGACTGAGTATATTCTCATTTCCCAGTAAAAAACAATAAACTAATTCGTTCATGTTTAAAAATTTGAGCAAAGTTTGATTAATTACCATCGATTTTTTTTCTTATTTGACTGTATCAATTTAATTGATACGTGATTGTTGAAAAATAACACATGTGTAATCTAAAATTTTTCAATTCTTTAATTTGGGTACGATGAATCATATGCTGTAGTATTATGGAATGTGTTTTTTAATAAATGTTTATTCATGTACGTACATTATACCCAACGTTCCATAATTTTCGATCACCCTATACTGCTTTTTTTCCCGAATAACTTATAACCTCCTATTTGCATACACGTATGTAAACGAATGATTCATTAACATTTCAAAATAGTGGGTGTAAAATCTAACTGGATATGATGTCGGATTATGATTATATGAACCTACTAATCAGGTGTTATATGTACTTGCATTGTATACTCTTGAACTAGAATTCCGATTGCAGTTCGCTCTCGGATGCATCTACAATATAATCAAGCGAATGATATCTACTCCCATTAATAAAGCGTACTGCTTTGAACAAATTTCGCCTTGAAGCATTTCATTCGCTGTATTTTTTTTTTTTTTTTTTTTTTTGAAAACATTGTTGATTTGGTAAAGAATACGTATAAAAACAGGCTTTTTTCGTTAACAATATTTAAAAGCTATTTACGTATGGTAATGTTAATCCTAAATCTTGAACGAGGAAACGATACGTTATTCGGCAATATTTTACGAGGCCGGTAAGGTTGCCCCATCAAAACCGATGCTATGGTATGGTATTGCAGCCTCAGCCTTAGTGTATTAATTTCTTCTCATAAGATAAAAAATTAATAACGGGTTTTTACTTATTTGAAAAAGAATACCTAGATTTTATTATCGCGTTTTTCAAATGTACGAATTGTGTTTGCTTTTATTCTTTATTCGAGTTTTAAGGTGTATGGATAGATTTAAAGAGTGAGGTGTGGTTATGAGGTAAGATAAATGGATGGAAGTTTATATTCCTGTCCCGTGGTAGCGTAATATAAGTTTGATTCGTACTGGTTTTTTTCATACGTATCGTGTGGCTACAGACGCGAGCAGAGCTCAACAGGTAGAATTACTGTGTATTTTGAGAAGGTATTAGATTTTAGATATGGCAACAGGTAGCAGATAGGATGGATGGGAAAGTTGAGGTGTTAATGACTGCGTCGAGATTAAAAGTTTACTAGATATTTGTAATTCGTTCGTTAAATGGGTAAGATTTTTTAAAAATGCGTGAAATGATAATGAAATGTCCTGAAATAATGCTCGAAGGAATCTAAAATTTTAAAGGATTTTTGAAATATGCTTGAAAAAATTTCAAAAATTATAGGTCGTCCAGGTATACAAGGAAAATCGTTGACAATACCTATTGATCAATCTTTTAGAAAAATTATGAAAATGGTTCAACAAATTATTGAATCTTTTCCAGAAAATTATGAAACTGGTGTAAAAAATCGAAAATGTAACAGAAATTGTCAGAATACTGTCGAAATTTTTAATAATTTATTAAAATTGGCAATACAGAGTACTATTTTCTAAATCCTTAAAGCTAATAGAGGAGCTGAGAATCAAAACTCACTTTTGCCACAATTTTTTTTTTTCGTTTTTATGACGGATTTTGAAGAAGTTTTGTACGCTCTACAACCTGGTATTTTTACTTTTTTCCTAAACCGCTGTCTTCGGGCAGAAAATCGCAGTTGAAATCATGGTTTGGAATCAAAACTCACATTTGCCATCTACAAATAAATTTCGTATAAGCAATAGGCAGAGATTGAAAAAGAAACATTTTTTGTCTCATGACATTTTTGCCCAAAATCAATCGTCTTCGAGTCACGAACCAGTTTCGAAATGCATTAATTTTGAAATGCATTTTAAAACTCGTTCATAACTTGAAGACACTTGATTTAGAGAAAAAATGTCAAGAGAAAAAAAAATGTTTCTTTTATCAATATCTACTAAATTGGTTGTACGAAATTTTTCGTAGCTGTAAAAAAAAATGCATGTTGGAGTCAAAACTCACTTTTGCCATTCTTCTCGCTTCAATATAAGAAGAGTATGTGATCGAATTTCTTTCAGGGAATCCTATTTTCAGGCCCTACTTGACAATACATTTACGACGATTTTAGCACACTCAATGGTCGGTAACTTTACTAAAACAGTTTTTTGCGTTTTTCTCAAAATCACTAATGGTGGCAGAAAGTGAGTTTTGATTCTCAGCTCCTCAATTATCATCACAATTGGGTGAAGGAAGATTGATAATAATTGTTGATACGTTTTGAAAATAATATTTCAAAACATTCTTCACAATGTGTAAAACCTGATGAAAATCGTTGAAAACTTGATAGATGGAAATTTCGTAGAAATTGTCGAAATTGTCGCGAGTTTAAAAAAAATATATGTAGAATTGTAGAAGAAGTGCAAAATTATTTGAAAATTGACTTTTTTAGATAAAAATTTGTTATGATTTTTTGAAAAAAGTGTTGAAAATGGTATGAAAAAAATTTGTGTATGAAAACTGGCCGAACTTCTATAAAAAATATTCATTTATGGTTCAAATAGAGGTTTAATAAAAAATCGAGCCGAAAATCGTCAAACTGGTGGCAGGAAACAGTAATGAATTAAGAACCATTGAAGAGTTTTCCGTTTTCTAATATTATTGAAGTTGAAATATGTTCATTTTCATCAACAAATTGAACCAAAAAATACTGTGATGATGAGATGAGACTTAAATGGATCAAGGACAATTGTTTTTTCCTCCATTTTCCCATATTTTATTGAAAAATGATTGAATTTAACATAAAGAAACCCTTTCCGAAAAAGAGAAGTCCAAAAATTGTTCGAATGGTGTGATCAAACTGAATCTGATTTAGGACCATTGCACTTTTTCCATTTTCGAGTATTTTTTTCAAAATACATATACATGACAATTTCCATTGAAATTTACAAAATTAAAAAGTGAAATGAACCCCCCTTTGCAGAGGCCTTTCGAAGCGATATGCTCTGGGGGGGTGAGAACTTCAAATTTGCCAACTAATTTTTTTAAATTTGCCAACTAATTTTTCCAAATTTGCCAATTGATTTGTTAAAAAAATTTACCAGTGCTAATTTTTCTCAAAACATTGCGGAAGCAATATTCATTAAAAAAATTATTTAGGAATAGAAATTACCACTTTTTTGGCACATATAAAAACAGATTCAAAAATAATAATAACAAAAAAATGTTACAATCTCGAATTTTTTCCCTGGTCAATTTCATTGTAAATGAAAACCCCTTCGGAATTGTCTTATTTGTCTCGAGTGAAGCAAGGGTGAAAAATTTCAAGAAAATTTCAAATTTAATAAGAAATATTTTGTACTTAACGTAGCATTAATATGAATAGCCGATGAGAGAAATGAAACTAGCCCGGGCGAAGCGAGGGCGAAAATTTTAGAAAACCTCAAATTTAAGGTGCAATAAAACAATATTTTGGATTAATAAACTTAATTGAAAAATTGGCTGCTTTTACTTTAACAAAAGAAATGTGATAAGGCGGAGCACAATGAGGCCAAAGCTTTTGAATTTTGATTTTTAAACATCGAAAATGAGTTTTGAGAAGATAGAATGTAATAAAAGTAATTGAAATAATTTTGAGGAAAAATACAAAAAAAATCACTTTTGTAGGATTTGAATTAAGTATTTTAAATTATGAAAGAAAAATACAGAAAGGCCGAGCGCAGCGAGGCCGAAGTTTTTGAAAATTTTATTTGTGAGGTAATTTCAGTGATGGGTTTGAAGAATTGTGATTTGGATCGTGATTTTGGGGAGTAATTTGAGACTTGGATTATGATTTCTGAAAGGAGGTCCTCAAAAAAATCGTTCTGAGGACTTACTTGCCCTCTGCCTCTTTAAGTGAGACCCTGCTTAACTATATCTTACTTGAACCGTTGAACCTAAAAGTACATATACCTATTATAAAAATCAAAATCAATTTTGAGAAAAATTAAAACCTTGAAATCATGTTTAGAAATCAAAACGTGAAGTTGCTTCATTAAAAGGGTTCTAAAATCAAGTTTCAGAAAAATTGTTTGAATGAAATAATTTTTAAAAACTTTACAGTTAGATTTTTCAAAATGAAAAAAAATGGATTTAGCCCGAGCGAAGCGAGGGCGAAAATTTTAGAAAATCTCAATTTGAATGTGCAATAAAATAGTGTTTTGAAAGAATAAACTTTAATGAAAAATCGACTGCTTCTACTTTGAAATGATTAAAGTAGAAATATACCATGGCCGAGCGTAGCGTGGCCGAAGCTTTTGAAAAATTGGATTTTCAAATATCAAAAATAAGTTTTAAGGAGAACAAGAACAATGAAATTATTTGGAATACCTTTGAAGAAAAATGCGAAAAATCTCTTTTAAATTACAAGTACAACTATATAAATTTTTTTTGGTTGACGAGTAAAAATTTTCAAAATGCAAGATAATTAATCATTTTTTTCCTAAAAAAAAAAACATTTATTACAACGGTTTAATTCTTCGCTGGGAAAATGATAAATTTTCAGTTGGAAAAGGTTGGAAAAATGACTAATTTTCCCAACTTATAAGTGAAAATTTTGTTGATTTCCGACTTTTAAAATAGGTAACCATTTTATTTATTCATTTTTCATTCAAAAAATAAATACCAATCGTCCCAACTGACATTTTTACTCATCACTTGGGAGAACGACCGATTTTGAGTTGGAAAAATAACCAATTTTGAGTAGGGAAAATTACCAATTTTGAATTGGGAAAATTACCAATTTTGAGTCTGGAAATTTACCATTTTCGAGTTGGGAAAGTTACCAATTTTGAGTTGGAACAAATGAAAATTTTGTTCATTTCCAACTTTTAAAATAATCATTTTATTTATTATTTTTCATCAAAAAAATTAATCCCAACTGTCCAATTTTCCCAACTGATGTGTTGAAATGTTCAATTTTCCCAACTCACGAGTAAAAAATCTCCTCAGGGGAGGAAGTTAGCCCCCTATCGGTATGTCACTAATCTAACAAATCGCACATAGGTACCTACGAAATTTTCTAATGAAAAATTTACAACACTGCCAAACTGCCATTTTAAAATTGTTTTTTTTTTCAATTTCAATATTTCACAACTTTTCTCAATTTTTATCACTCGGGCTTTTCTGCCAACTTTTTGCCAACTTCACCCAACTTTTCCAACTGGAAAATGCTTGGGGGGGTGAGACACCCCCCCTCACCCCCCCGGTCGGAAGGCCTCTGCCCCTTTGAAAATGAACGGAAATTGCTGAATATTTCATAAAATAAATAAGTTGTAAAATTTGTCGAAAATGTCGTAAAAAATTAGGAAAATGAATTTAAAAAACTAAAGTACTTGAAACTTATTTTTTTTATGCATTTTGATCAAAATGTTACAAAGAATTGACAATATTTTTGATCATTTTCCTAACGTTTTAACCATGTTTACAAAGTTTTTAGCAAATTTTGAGAGATTTTTTGAAGATTTTCTTTGCGTTTCTATGATTTTCCAACTATTTTTATAGATTTTTTCATCAGTTTTTACGTTTTTTACCGAATTTCGTGAAATTCTGAACAATTTTCACCATGTTTTCATGATTTTCCTACTAATATTTTTCTCATTTTTTAAAATATTCCTTGAATTTTTAAAAAATATTCCTTGAATTTTTAAAAAATATTTCTTGAAATTTTTTAAACAATTTTTTATAATTTTAAATGATTTTTACGACTTTTTTATGTTTTAAATCATTTTTAGTTGGTTTTTAGTTTTTTTTTTTTTAAATCTTTGCAAGTTTTTATGAAATTTTAGATAGTTTAATCTATTTTCAACGTTTTCGACCAATTCATTTCATGAAATTGAAATAATTTTTATATTTTCTACAATATTTATACAACATTAGGTACTCTCTCAATTATAAATCAGTGAAAATTACCGAAAATCACTGAGAAACAGTCAGAATTGCAGCACAGGAGAAAATCAGTGAAATTTTTTTCACTCAGGCATCATAGCGTGGTTACTTTTTAGTAACTTGGTTACTTTTTTCGAGACAAGTTACTTTTGGTTACTATTTCCACTTCAAAAGTTACTTTGGTTACTTTTTACCTCTAAAAGTTACTTTTTTCCAAAATTTCTCACAATTTTTCTCTAAAAATTGATTTTTTCAAGCGTAAAGTGTCTGATTAGTTTCGGTTTAGTCGAGTTTTGGAGACTTTTTTGTTTCAAAAAATTTCGCCCTCGCTCCGCTCGGGCAGTACATTGATACCTCTGTTTCTTGAATACACTATCATTCCCTAAATTTGAATCAGCCAAAATTGGTGTATTTTCATTCTCTTAGTTAAGTATAGTGAAATAATTTTCATCAAAAACTAGAGATTTTCACCCATATTTCAGTCAAAACTCCAATCAATTTCCAATTCGTCAAATAAAAATCAGTAATTTTGATTAATATTTCTATGAAAAATCACTGATTTTCATATAAATTTACAGGGTAGGTAGGCTAGATACTCAATTTTTGTTTACTGAATTTTGACACACCCTCATTTTTTTCAAATTCTTCCCCGCCCTTCCATAATGTCTGATTAAGTCCCGGAGTCGAGCAGATTCAATCCAAGCTCAATAAAAAAATGAAATTTTACCTCAGAAGTGTTCAGAGAAGTGCATTTTATTACTCTTCAAAAATAATTTTTCTTATTTCTTACATTAGAATATAACTTTCTAAATCTACATCAATCAAGTTTTATAAAAACTCTGCCTTTTTGAACCAATAAAATAATTTTCATTGATATTGCAGTCAAAAGTCGTTGATTTCTTAGTCGATTTTCAATTAACCAGAAAAAAATCAGTAATTTTGACTAAACGATCAATGCGAATCACTGATTTTCATTTATATTCATCTCACTGATTCAGATTTTAGAGAATTCTTGCAATTTTTCAGTTTTTCTTCGCTTTTATTTGTATTACATTTTTTCATCTGTCCACTGAAATTAACCTGACTTTACGAGCACTACTGTAAAAATAGATTTTGAAGTTTGTTACGAATTTTTACCCCCCTCCCCCCCACCCCATTTTTCTCCAATTCTCAGCCCCTCCCTTACATAATTTCTGGGAGCGCTTATAAGTTATAATAATTGCATTTAGTACATACATGTTTTTTTTTTTTTTTTACAAATTTTACCATTAAAAATTGAGTTTTTGGTTACTTTTTGGTAATATGTACATTGGTTACTTTTTTCCCCGAATTGGGTTACTAAAGTTACTTTTTTCCCACCAAATTTCACTATGATGCCTGTTCACTGAAAACAAATCAGTGAAAGAAAATCACTGGAAATCAGTGAAAATTCACTGAAAACTCAGTGATATTTTTGAAATTTACTGAAGAATCTGTGAAATTCTTTGAATAATCAGTGAAAAATCACTGAAAATCAGTGAATTTCGCTGATTTTTCCTGTGCCGCAATTCTGACTGTTTATCAGTGATTTTTCACTGATTCGGAATGAGAGAGTACCATTATTACATTTTTAAACCCGTTCAATCATAAGCGTACCCAAGGGGAGGGGGTTAAGGGGTTCGAGGCCCCATCCCCATTCCCCCCTAAGCTCGGACAGAAGATTTTTTATTACAAAAAGGTGAAAAAAGTGAATTTTTTGTCTTCAAACATGTTTTTTCAAAAAAAAATCGCCCTTGCTTCGCCCTCGCAGCATTTTAATTTTTCTATTTTAAAAATGAATGATTTTTACTGATCTTTCGGTTGAAAATCACTGATTTCTCAATCAAATTACCAATTTGTCAGAAAAAATCAATAATTTTGACTAAAAAATCAGTGAGAAATAACTGAAATTCCGTAATTTTTTAATTTTACTTGGCTCAAATCCATTAATGAATTTCAACCTACTGAAAATACCCTGACCACGCCAGCGTCACTGAAATAACCAGTTACTGAATTTTTTCATTGAAATTTCACCCTCCCCCTCCCCTATTTTTTCCGGATTCTGAGCCCCTCCCTTGAATAATTTCTGAGTGCGCTTATGTGTTCAATGATCTTCATGTCATTTTAAGCAATTTTTGTGATCATATTTTTCACCTTATGGGTACGATTCGAATCAAAATTTTCTATTTGTGAAAGTGTTTGAATAAATTTTTGAGGCAGGTATTCGGAAAAAAGAATGATAATAAAATTTTCAATGATTCATAATTCGAAGAATTGGATGTTTCGTGATTGTGATTCAAATCTTTCATTATCGGATATTTTTGTTGAAAATTTTACATTTTGAATTGAGTATTGTTACGAAACAACTGAAAAAGGTTTCAAGTATTCGGAAAAAAACGACAAAACTGTGATTTAAATGCGCTATTTAATAATGATTATTCGAATCGATAATCGTTAATTTTTTTCGCAATTCGTGATTCAGATTACGTTGGCATAATTCAAAAATGTTGTGAATCGTCAAAATTGGAAATGATTCGCGATTCGAATTAAAAATAACAAATTTTGTTTTTGTGTTATTTATATTTTGATGGAAAATTTTTAGTTTTTTAATTTCACTAACCGCCACAGGTCTTCCCATTTAAACCAAATATTTGATTACGAAGCAAATGGAAATATGAATGGCCAAATTAATACGTCTAGACACGCTTACAGACTTCTACTTACGTGCATAATTCTCTTCTGTCCTCGTCAATATCATTTATCGCGAGTAATCAAAAATGATATAATTTAAATGAACAAACGAATGAATGCGAAAAAGAATTATGAAACGACAAATCGTTTCTTCATCAGCAGTATTATGCTTGGAATTCGTTTCTCTGTGTTTTAAGTCTAATACTTTCTTACTTTATATCAATGGCAAAACATAACAATAATTCATAGGTACCGAGAACAGGCAAACTATGATGACTGCAGATAACTAATTGAAAATATTTTTAATTCCTCTGTTTCAGCATATCATTCGTCGTTTACTTGAACTTCATCGGATACGTTAGAAGCGAAATTACAAATGCCAATTCAGCGTTACCCACAGGTAAGTCATTGTAGGTATTTCAATTGAAACACAATTTCTATGCGTCACCGGCGGTCGCACCAGCCTTATAATAATTGCCGGAAACACGACTCAGATAAAAAGTCTTTGACAAATACATTTTTCCACATCGTCGATTCGAGATGACTCGTTAAAATAAATTAAATTTCATTCGAATGATTGAAATAATGGTCTTAAAATTTGGCCTGTTATGCCATCGAGGCTCCTTCGTTTACCATTTTCATTCTTTATGCTTTGACGGATAAGAAAACTTTTATGTTTTTATGGTTCGTCGAATATCTCTTTATAAAGTTTCTCACTTTCGTTCGCACGTTAATTTCAGCCAAAATGAGTGTAATTTTTTACGATAAAAATTTATTGAAGTTAATTAAAACGAGGGATTGGTTCGAGTGCTCGAATTACTCGTGTAAAAAAATTCAGCTGGCCTATTTCTTTGAATCTATTCAGTTTTTTGACCTTTTCTTCGGTGGAAAATTTTCTCGGGGTCAATTTCATAATATAAAAATATCTCGGAGAGGAATTCCCACAGGACAACCGTCCTCGCCAGTCGGTTACAATTTCAATGAAATTTTTTTCTTCGAATTTTTCAACACGTAGGTGTGCTCGGTTCTGAGTGAAAAAAAATTCGTGCTGGAAAATAATTTCGAAAGTAATCATAGGAAGAGGAAACGTTGACGTAATTATTAAGGTATTCTCTGCGGATGTAAACTTGAGCTTTGCGGCATAACGATGGTTTGAAATAATAATGAAATAAAACGTATCATTACCCTTCCAAAAAGCGTTTACACAATTTCGTCGCTGGATGGATGGTCGGTTTTGTAAGTTTAAAACAAACCCTGCTCGGTTTATCCAAGAAGAACGCCTCTTTGTGGTGAAATCTTAGCTTGACTTTTGGGAATAGGTACGAGACTACGAGTTGTTGATTAAAATTGCATGTGTATAGATTTTCCTCCTTCAACAAAGTGTTCAGTTTGTATTCGTGGATTGTTTTTGAGATAGGTGTCATAATTTTTCAAACGTACCTGTTTATTTCTATTTCCTACTTCGTGTGAACATACGTCACGTCGAGTCGTTTTAGGAAATCCTCGCAAACACAATGGAAAAGTTTGAAAAAGTTAATGAACTAGGCGCCGCCGTTCAACTTGCAATTTGATCGATTCTATTTCTGTGGAAAGTTTCAACTTATTTGACGTGCTACATATATACGTAAATATCAGCAAATAATGTTTTTTTTCCACGGATACAATTTGAAAAATGTATTCAACGAAACGTAAACAAGCGTTACAGTACGTTTATTTTATTCACAAAAAAATGTATACGAGCGGGTCAAAAATGAGATAAAAGAAATTGTCAAAAAAGAAGGGAAAAAACCTGTAAACTTGAACGTGTTCGGAATACATTGATATCTGAGTGAAGGAAATGTTTACGTCGATTGTTCTATTCAATAGAAGTAAAAAAAAAAATACAAGAAAAGAAGTCGATATGTAAAAATCAGCGAATCACTGTGAACCCAAGTGGAAATATCTCTTTCAATTTCTTCCTTCCTTTATCATGTTTTTACGTATTTTAACACTCGTCTGAAAAAAAAAGGTTTTCCAAGTTGAAAAAATTGTACTATAGGTACGTAACGTAATTAATGTATTTTTAGCTTCATCGAGTCGTTTACGAGTATTTTTGCACTTGCGAATGGTTTCAATTATGGAACTGGTACGAATTCGTTTAATATGGGTTGGTTGTTATTTTTGATTTTGCGGAGTATTTACAGTTGCGAAAAAAGGGTTAAGAAAGTTTTTTTTGTCGTTCGTTTCATTTTTTTTTTAAATCGATGGTTGTTTTATGAAGATGCATGGTAGGGAATAGGAACACGAAGACAACTATGTTCCTTACTCGAATTTTAGATAATGATTTCTCAAAATTTTAAAATTAATGAAAAGTTATGAGCTGATTTCCTCTCTATTTTTTTTTAATTTTTTTAGTTGTTGGAGAGATAAAAAATGAAGTTTTTTTTAGATTAGCACTGGTTTGGTTCTCTGATTGGCTGAGATTTCTTGATAAAATTCTTTTAGAAAGGCAGTCAACGATGTCTTCATGAAAATTTCCAAGTGTAATTGGCCAGTTTTTCAGGATTACCAGGCATTTTTCCTCCTTTCCTTGAGACTTCTTTACTTCGGTAGATTTGAAGAAGAATTGAAATGTGGTACAAAAAATTTAAAAATTACATTTTTACTGTTCAGAAATTATTTTTTTACTGTGGAGGTAAGTATTTCAACACAAAGTAAAATTTTGAGCCCAAACAAAACTACATAAATTGAAAGTATATCATAAGAGAACCTCATATCCAAAATTTCAGGTGCTGAGGTTCATTTGAAATTTCAAAATTACCTCGTTGTCCTGCAAAATATGAAAATTTGATTAAATCGACAAAAAAATCCTGTAATTTGGTATATACCCTATTTATGACCTCCCGAATCGATTGGAAGCGGTTTCAAGACGTTTCGGAGCCTCCAGAAAATTTTGAAATTTTCCAGCGCTGGAGAAAAGCGTATAAAAATGGTCCATGTGAATTTTACCTCCTACAATCGCGGATTACCAATTATGGTAACATATTTAATTTTGTTCAAATTTATATTTTCGGCAGAAAATTAAATTTTTCCCAGGAAAATTGTCAACCAAAAAATATAAATTTGAACTCAGAATGTGGATTTTGGAAAATTCTGCTTCAATCGATCAAGTAGATCGCGCCAATATTGGTAATCCACGATTATATGTGCTGAAATTCATATGGTCTATTTTTATGGGATTTTCTCCAGTGCTGGAAAATTCCAAAATCTTCTGGAGGTTTCAAAACGTCTCGAAACCACTTCCAATCAATTCGGGAGGTCGAAAATAGAGTATATGTATATACCTACCAAATTTCAACTTTTTCCTTTGATTAGATCAAATTTTCATACTTTGCAGGGCGCTGGAACAATTTTGAATTTCGAAAATTGCTAAAATTCGAGAAATGGACTTTGGCACCTGAAATTTTAGACATGGGATTCTTTTCTGATATACTTTCAATTTATTTTTGTTTCGGCTCGAAATTTTTCTGCCGGTTGAGGTACCTCCTCGTAAGCAAAATTTAAATGGCATAAAATCGACATTAAATCAACTCGACTAGGATTTTTTCATAACATTTCAAAATTTTTACTTCCACTTTTCAAATTTTCTCCCAATTCACCAGAGCAAAAGTACCCCAAGAGAATGAAAAAAAAAATAAACAAACTGAAATAAGCACCTGACACTTGATTCCACTTTCTCCAGTTTTATGAGATATATTCCAATGTTTTTTTTTATTTGTTAATGAATAAAACGAGTTCTATCCCCCCCCCCGCCCCCAATTTTGTCAGAAATCAAAAAGATCTTACCTACTGTTCTGGAAATGTACAAACTTCAAAGTTATGCATTTTCATTTAAAATTATCCTCTCTCGTGAAAATATGTTTAGGAGTGAATGAAATCAAATTTTGAGAAATTTGTGTAGCCAGGGAGTCACCCTTGTCCGAAATGAGAGAAACTTCTTTTAAAAAACGTTAAAAATTAGACAGAAAATTAATGAAATATTATAGAGCGAGGTCAAACAAAAGAGAGAGGTTGGAAATTTTTAAATTTTCAAAACAGGTGAACCTTTTTTGAGAACATTTTCTTTAAAATCAGAAATGGGGAAAAATCGTAAATTTTTGAAGCAAAAAACAGTCCGTTCCTGTGAAAATCGCTCATTACTTTTAAATCGTTAGAAAAGTAAGAAACGACCAAACATTTTTGAAAATATCATGAAAATGATTTGAAATGCTAGAAAAATGGTTAAATTTTCATAATAATTGTTAGGAATGAGAAATTTCGAAAAAATTTACAATTTTCTCAGAATTTAATAACTTTTGTAAACAATTTTTGTAAAAATTTGGAATTTTTGCATTTTTAAAAATTCTTTGAGATTTAATTTAAACAATTTTTTTTACATTTTGAATAGTTTTCATAAAAAATATGATCAAGATCAAGACTGTTTCAAATGTCTTGAAAATCTCTCAAAATCGAAAAAAAAATTGTTGGACTTTCATGAACATTGTCTAAAATATGAGAAAAGTTGTAAAATTGTCCTATATGTGTAGGAACAACTATTGCATCATAATAATCGTTTAAAATAATCTTAAAAATTATTTTAAAAATTTTTTAAAACATTCCTTAAAAATATCGAAAAAAATTGCTCAAAACATCGCAAAAATTATCTACCTATACCTACCTACATTGCAAAGAAATTTCCAATTTTCCATGAAAGTTGCTTAGAATTTTATGAAACCTGTTCAAAATGTAAAAAAGTTGTTTAAAATGAATCTCAAAAAACTTCTAAAAATGCAAAAATTCCAAATTTTTACAAAAATTGTTTACAAAAATTATTAAATTCTGAGAAAATTGTCAATTTTTTTCGAAATTGTTGAAAATAACGTATAAATTGAACGTATAAAAAAGGGAGGAGGAGCTCTAGAAACTTCGAACAGAAAGTTTTGTAAAAAGTATGGAAAAGTTCCATAGAAAAAAATACTGCATTTCAATTTAGAAAATTTGTCGGGCACCTTATTCAGTGACTTGATAAAAATCATTTCCTCCATCCATACTTTACCGAACACTTGAAGGGAAAGAGATCATAATAAACTTTGGAAAAACGGATTTTTATTCAAAGCTTAAAGCTTAAACATTATTCTCACTTTGACCGAATAAACGAGAGTATTTTTAAATCATAAACACACCGAACTCGTACACAACGTTAAATTTCAATAATTCCATCGTTGAAAAAAATATTCCAACCATTACCTCCCACAATGAGGCTCATCCAAACGATGATTATTCTGTCATCGTGTACACAGACGACACGACCGACGGCGCGGCGACGCGTAAGTTAATTTGGGGAAAAATTACAGCACGTACTGGCGAGTTCAAAAGTATCAACACTTCTTTGTCGGTGGCTTGGCTCATACCTATATAAATACATACATTACACATGCCTATTACATACCTATATGTCGTGTGAAATCGCCAACACTTTTTTTCGTTAAATGATATTTAAAAGCTAATGAAATGTCTCCCGGGGTATCAAATTTTCAATTTAAAATAACGGAAAAAAAAGTACAACTACGATTAATTTTTTTGTGCAACGTTTGGCTTATCATTTAGTCAGACATTTTTGTACACGGACGTGATTAAAAAAAAACCTATGCCACGTACCCAGGTAACTTTTGATTTAAAATTAAAGAATGGAATTGTATTAAAAACCCGTCAACAGCGAATGAAAAGTCAAAAGAAAAAAGTACAAAATATAGGCACCTGCTTTTATTACTTGTCGCAGAATAAAGATTGTAAAAGGGTGATTCATAGAAAAACTGGAGATTTTTTTCGATATTGAAAAAAAACCTTAGCATAGGGTGAAAAAGCGGTCTTAATAAGAATTGGAATAACGAAAAAAAGTACAGAAAAAGAAACAGAGCCCTCTTTTTTGTACACTTTGACTTTTCGTTAGTAATATACCCCTGTCTTGTTTTAGTACACAGGATAACGAATTTGAAGAGATTCTTTTATACGATCCAATGCTATGCCGATAAGTCCCATTCAACATTTTTTTACCACTGTTTTTAATCAATTTACCAATTTTTCTTGAGTAAATTTTACGCACCGAGGAGCAACTAACGTGAGTACTGAGAGCTTAGGTAATTTCATAAATGAGTAAAGTTGCGAGTAATTTTTGCCTTTGATAATTACGATACGCATGTTTGTATAGTACTTGAATATCAAAGGATTCCAGTTTCCGAGATAATTTCAAAACTCCTTTAAGTACTAATTTTATTTCGAATCTTTGTGGGTAACTTTTACACGGCATGCATTGCATACACTAAGGCAGAATAAGTTGGATTTAAATAATATTATTATTTATCGTTATTATTTTATGTCAAGTTTTAGTCTCCTTCAGAGAGTGTAACGGTTCTTTGAGTATTTTAGTTGGAAATTCTGAATAATTGTTGAGTTAGCTACCTACGAATTGAAAGTACTTTTATTCGCATTTTTATTGAATTTTTCATTTGTGTTTGTTATCAAATTTTCAACGAAAATCGATGATTTTTCATTTTTTGTCTGATTTTATTTTATAGTGACATGAATTTGATGAATTTTCCTCCCTTCACCTGTGATTACAAGTTTTTACTTCCATTTCTCTCCAAAAGTTATAGTGTTTTGAAAATCTCAAGAAAATGAACATTTCGTTCACTCTTGAAATCTGCGTCATGATCAGTTTTCAAAACTTAAGGTCTAAAACCAAAATAAAATCATTATAAAGTGATTTCAGTTCATAATAGAGAGTTATTGGTACCGTGATTTTGGGAGGGGCATAAGCGCACTCAGAAATTTTTTAAGGGAGGCTGAGAATTCGAGAAAGAGTACTCTCTCAATTATAAATCCGTGAAAATTATCGAAAATCACTGAGAAACAGTCAGAATTACAGCACAGGAGAAAATCAGTGAAAATGTTTTTACTGAAAGCAATTCAGTGAGAAAAATCATTGAAAAATCAATGAAAATTCACTGAAAAGTCGGTGAGATTTATGAAATTTGCTGAAAAATTAGTGAAAATCTTTGAAAAAACAGCGAAAATTGGCTGAAAATCAGTGAATTTTGTTGATTTTTCCTGTGCTGCAATCAGTGTTGCCAGAATTTTAGCATTATGCCAAAAATTATGCTAAATCACGCAATTTTTTCTTCTTTCATTTCTGGCTTCCTGGCATAATTTTATGATGCCAGGAAGCCAAAAAACACCCTCCAAAAAATTATGCTAAATTTGGCATAATTATGCTAAATTGGCAACACTAGCTGCAATTCTACTATTTATCAGTGACTTTTCACTGATTCAGAATGAGAGAGTAAAAGAGGGGGAGGTCAAATTTTAATGAAAAAATTGAGTATTTGTTATAAGGTATTTTCAGTAGGTTGATAGGTAATACATCAGCATATTTGAGCAAAAAAAAATTGGAAAATTGCGGTATTTTTTGAAACAAAAAAATCAATACACTCCTTGAATCTGAAATGGTAAAATTTACCTGTGTGAATCAGGGAAATGAATTTAACTGAAAATCAGTGATTTTTCAGTCAAAATTATTGATTTTTTCCGACAATTTGGGAATTGATTGAGAAATCAGTGATTTTTGACTGAAAGATCAATGAAGAATCATTAATTTTCAATGAAAATCATTTCACGTTTTCAAAGGCAGGATTCCATGAAAGACTGAATTCAGATTGAAATAGTTATATCCAAAAATAATAATAACGGAACACCATTCACAAAATTGGCAAAATTTATTCTCAAAAAATAATATTTATCACGAAATTGGATAAAATTTATTTATTTTTGGATGAAATTTATTATTTTTGGACAAAATTTATCTCTTTCTCGATAAAATTTCTCATTTTTTCACCACTTTTTATTTATTTTTTATTCCTCATTTTTTTCAGTGTAGCGAAATTTTTACGCGAACCTCGGAATCGTTGGGGAAAGCGGAATTTTACATTATTTGTACATAATAGCCTACCAAACATATTTCTAAAAGTTTCACCCCCAACTCGCCGCGCCGGCCACCCCTGCAAGAGGTCAATAACCTTTGCGGATATACGTTTTTTGACTATAGCGCTGAAAAGAAGGGTCGGAGCGGAAAAAGTGGTGAAACAAAAAATGTTCTACGTGAAATTTCATACAAATTTGACCGGTTCAGTTGTTCCCAAAATTGCGATATTCGACTTACAGTGGGGGTTAAACTTTTTCAACTTGGAAATTTTTTTTGAAAAAAATGATAATTTTAAGTGTAATTTAAAGTTAGGATGGGCCCAAAGATATGCTATCAAAAGTTGCATCCGGAAGCTTGTGAGCCATCCCCGTATGAGGTCAATAACCTCTGCGGATATACGTTTTTTGATTGTAGCGCCGAAAGGAAGGGCTGGAGAGGGAAAAGTGGTGAAATAAAAAATGTTCTACGTAAAATTCCCTACAAACTTGACCGGTTCAGTTGTTCTAAAAATTGTGGCATTCGACTTACGGGGGGAGGGGGGGGGGGGGTTAAACTTTTTCATAATTGAAAAAATTGGTCATTATTTCAGATGTTATTTTAAATTAGAATGGGCTCAAAAATATTCTGTCAAAAGTTGCATCCGACAACTTGTGAGTCCCCCCGTATAAGGTCAATAACCTTTACGGATATACATTTTTTTTTAATTTTTCAAAATTGGAAAAGTTTAACCCCCACTGTAAGTTGAATGTCGCAATTTTGAGAACAACTGAACTAGTCAAGTTTGTTGGAAATTTCACGTAGAAAATTTTTATTTGACTACTTTTCCCTCTCCGACACTCTTTCGGCGCTACAGTCAAAAAACGTATATCCGCAAGGGTTATTGACCTCTTGTGGGGGTAGCCGGCATGGCGAGTTGGGGGTAGTATGTTTGGTAGACTATTATGTACAAATAATGTAAAATTCAGCTTTCCCACAACGATTCCGAGGTTCGCGTGAAAATTTTGTTATATTTCCTTAACTATAAATATTCCACCATTCAATTATGTAAATGGTCGTTTTTCGTCGTTTTTGGAGAAACAATTTCAAATGGGCATTTTGGAATAGTGAAATAATGTCGTTTTTCGTTTTTTTTTAAACTACCATTTTAGATTGGTGAAATATTATCGTTTTTTTTAAAACTACCATTTTAGATTGGTGGAATATCATCGTTTTTCGTTGGTTTTGAAAAAAATACCAAAATGTATTCGAAAATGGCCATTTCTCGTCGTTTTCGAAGAAACGACCAAACTCTACCATTTTAGAATACTGGCATATTGCCGTTTTTCGTCGTTTCAAACGACCCGAAATAACCATTTTAAAATTGTGGAATATGTCTATCTTTTGTCTTTTTGAAGATACGATCAGAAACAACCATTTTACTGATTGGAATTTGGTTGTTTTTTGTCGTTTTTTCAAGAAACGACCAAAAAAGCTGTTTTAGAATACCTACATCTCGAGCAATTTTTGAAATTTTTTATAATTTTCAAAAATAATTTTCATGTTTTTATAAAAGATTTATAGTATTTTGTTTTTTTTAATTCTTACAAAATTTCATTCATTTTTATTTTTTTTGATGATTTTTTAATAGGTTTTTTGAATACTTTTTAGTTTTTTTTGACAATTTTGCAATATTTTTCTGAACTTTTCATCAACTTTTTGACAAATTTTTGCTATGCTTTTCAATGTTTCTGATTTTGATTTTTCATCAAAACAATTTTCTTGATAAATATTTGAAATTTTTCGTTTTAAAAAAAAATAAATCTTTTTAAAAACTGCTTTAATATTATTTGCAAAAGCGAGCAATCATTTTTTTTGCACACGTAAACTCCAAACACCATAAGAGAAGTTTATTAAATAACTTTCTCAAGATCAAACCTCTTTCTTGTCCCTCGCTAAACTACATACCAGATAGGGTATCTTCTGAAAGGACAGAAATATCTGTTTCGTTTTCGTTTATTGACCGATTTGTATAACTATAATAAAATCGAAAACGCCAAGTCTGTGTACAATAAAGATAGGACGTATGAAAATGAAACGTCGGATTCCGATGTAGGGAAGTATTATGCGAATATGTTGTATTATGTATATCCCAAAAAAATGAGGGGGAGGGCTATATTAAAAAATGCGTATATTTTTTCAACGTGACAAAAGTACGAAATTCGTGGAGTCGAACGATTCGTATACGATTGGGCTGTTAGACATAGTCAAATAAATCAAACAGGATCAAAGGCTTTTTGAACGGTCAAGGAAGTGAAATTTATTCGCATGAATAGTTTTCAATTGGAAACTATACCAGGACTATAGGAAAAAGAGTACATTGTAGAAGTAACTGGCTATCGAAGTTTTCTACCTTTTTTTTTTTCGTTATCGTCTGAATGTTATTTAATCGCCATCAAACTGAATCTTTTTTTTCCAACTTGGCTCGAGCATTTGAGATGATAATAAATTAAAGATTTTTAGAGACGAACTCGTATATTATGGGATTAGTCCGGGTAGGTTTAGGAATGGATATGGGTGCTCGTGTAAATTCGTCTCGGCATAAGGGTTCATGTGGGGAGTGGGCTTGGCACGTGTATCGTCGACTAAAGAAGAAAGAAAAATTATAAAAATTCAAAATTAATCGCGTTTTGTCACATTGTCACCGAAGAATACCATCTTGCGAAGTTCTCAATCAATCTGCTGGCTGAAAAACGCCATCCTTCGTATACCAGTACAATGACATTTTCTCGTAAAATAAATTAAGAGGGGAAAAAATTTCGTTCTCAGATTGGAAACACGCCTTTATCGTGTATTTTTTACAGCTTCGTAATCAGTTTTCGTGTCTTCGTTCCAAATTCTGTACAAAGAGTATCTTCCAGCCTATTATCTCCGGTGTCATATATTGTCTGCGCCTTCGCACGTGCTATTTTATTCATTTAGCTATACAAAGATATTAGCCGGGCTAGGCCTTTGGGGATTTTTTAATATGAAATATAATCAGCACAATCGCGTACCGTTTAATCGGTCGTATAACTTTTTTGATTTACAACGAAATGGTATAAAGTTGCCGGAAAGGTGAAATGAAGCTGAAAAGATTAAAGGCACGTCGAGGAGACTTTTTAAAAAAAAGTTCACTTTGTACAGCATGTATCGCGTATACTTCTTGAGAGATTTATTCGGTATCCATTTTTTCGTTCTGTGCTGCGCTAGTTTCATGTATAAAGCCGTTATCATAGTTCTTTCATTTGTTTCAGCTGTACTTTTTCAAGCTCTCCCCACTTTGCTAACTTTTTCCTATACCTTTTGGTTCGAAAAAGCAACAAACAGTCCTCAAGGGTGTAAACGATCATAACGCAGGACGAACGTCTCTCTTACTCTCGTTCTCGTATTTTTAGTATTTGTTTTTATCTTTAACCTAAGTATAAGAAAGGTAAACAGCCGAGTCAACTTTTTCTCCTCTATATAAGTTTTCGATTATCTGATCTCTGTAAATAGAAGTCCAAAGTGAGCTTTTTTTACCAATTGGAAAAAATACAGTGGTTTCGGACGACGATAAGTAATGGCTGTAGAGGGTTCGAAATACTCCAATGTTACCTGTATTTTTTAGTCGAGTAGTAAAATTAAAGGAATGAGGGCCTGAGAAGAGAATTTCTCAAATAATTGTGTTATGTCCATAAAAAAAATACCACATGCCATTGGTGTCTTGAAAAAAAAATGGTGTTCATTTGTTAAAGAAGGGTACTGATTATTACTTATTCAATGATTTTTTCGGGTACCATTTTCAACTGAATTTTCAATCGAACGAATTCGAAAAATTTAAAAATTTTCGATTCTGTTCGAAATTTTTTTTACCTCGAATGAGATTCTTTTTTAGTGAAAAAATTTCCAATTTTTATCAAAGGGATTTTTTCACGTAAAAATTCGTTTGATGGAAATTTCATTTAGGTAAATAAAGCACGATTGGATTTTTTTAACGAGATAAATTTTTTCGTCAAATTCAAAACCTCCGATGAAAGAATAAAAAAATAAAAGGAATTTTGTAATTTAATGCTTGAATAGTAAACGCCCTCTGTTAAGCTCCTAGTAAAGTTGTACCCAAAAGAAAAATATATCAAAGTTTGAAACAGTTTGGGTAGAGTGCGGTGTCGTGTGGTTAGCAGTGAATAGAAAAACGTGCTTTCGTACGAAAATTTTTTCTTATTTTAATTAATTAAAATTTAACATCGAATCAACGGTGATTTTGGAAGAGAAAATCTGAGGAAGTCGGAAAGTTTGAAGAAGCTAAATATCTTTGAAAATCGTTCTAATACGAATTGTTTCAAAAAACCACACTAAATAAGAATAGGTTCACGTCTCTTGCATTTTTATTACCTATTTTTTAAAATTTCTTCTATATGATTGCGCGGGGAAGAAATTTTGAAAAACGTAGACGTGAAAAAATTTGAAGAAGTCCAAATTGAAAATTTTTTAATAGATACGAAAATGTTTTCCAACCGTAAAATTTTGGATTTTTTAGATTTTTTCAAATTTATATTTTTTGGAATTTCTTCCAATTCGAAAATTTTTTCCAATTTAAACGTTTTCCTCATATCAATTTTTTTTACCTAATTGAAAGGATTTTTTTTAAATATTAAAATTAAATTGAAAAAATGGAAAAATGTTGTAAAAATTCAAGTTTGAAATAATTTTACTGTTGGAAAAATTTAAAAATTGGAAATTGGATACAATTTTCAGAAAAAAATAATCAAAGTAACTGAAAAAATTTACAGTTGAAAAAATTGGAACTCGGAAATTATAGAATAAAGGACTTAGATCGTTGAAATCTCGATTGTGGAAAACAATAATTAGAAGCTAATGAAAAATGAAAAATTTTAAAGTTCAAAATCGAAACTTGAAAAAATGGTACTGGAAAAATCCTTGTTTTAGGATGTAAGTAATTCAATTCAATTTACATATTTTTCTGGACACATTTCACCAAAAAATTATGTAGTATTTTAATAAAATCTCAAGCTTTGAAAAAAACAATGGAAGTCTGACTTCCCTAACTTCCCTTGGAAAATCGCCTCTGCATCAAATTGTACTTATTGTTTACTAATTGCTCGTTTTTTTTTCTGTTCCAGTTAAAGAACACGATGTGCTTACATCAGCCATCAAAATACCTTTCGAGGATTCAAAAACGATGTATTTTGATCAAGGTCTAGATGGATTTCCTGCCTTTGGAATTTTACCTGGTTCCGATATTAAAGTACCGTATCGGTTATCTCTACCAGAAAAATTATATCCCGAGTTTTCCATCACCTGTACGATAGCTGTGAAATCGCGGAATGGAGGATTTGTTTTTGCTGTCGTAAATCCTTTGGAAACGGTAGGTTCTTAGATTACAATAGCAACGATTATCTTCATCGAATGTATCTACATAAGGGTGGAGTGAAAAAATTTCAGATTTTTACTTGACCCCTTCTCATTTCATACAAAATTTACATTCATCTCTCAAGCTACAAAAATTTATTTTTATCAAATTCAACTCACTCAAACTCTTCAAATTCAAAGCAACATTTTCTTGACCATCTGAAAAAAATTTTGATGAAAATTTTCAAAAAAATTTGTATGGAAATACTACCACAAAAATTTGTTTAAAAAAATTTTAATTTATTAATTTAATGATGAAAAATTTTGTGGTTCACTTTTTAAACCACTGACTGAACAATGTTTTTTTTTTAATGGCAAAACTTTGAGCTCTTCTGATTCCTAGTTTCGTTCTTCTCTGAGCAAGTAGGAGAGAGGGCTCGAAAATTTTTTGGAAAGTTTCATACTCAAAGTAAACTATTTCATCAATTTTCGTCAAAATTCATGATCTGCTGTTTTTTTTTTTTTTTAAATCAACCTTGATTCATATTCTTTGCTTTGAAGAACCGAATAGCATTTTCTGATCAATTTTTCAATTTTTTTTTTGCAAAAATGAAGAATTTGTAAAAGTAACCTCTTGCTGGCCAAAATCACGCAATGCTGATTCAAAATTTGATATTTTCCAACCTTATTCATTTTTTATTCCCTATTTTTCAAATGCGAGTTTTAAAAAAAAACTATGTATAGAAATATCGCCTGACTTGTCAAAATTCCCAAAAATGGTGACGTTTGAAATAAGATTTTAACAAACTTCATATTTTTAAGAAAAAATTTATCAGAATTAAAGAATCATCTAAAGTAAAATTTTCAAAATTTCTGACTTCTCGAATGGAAAATTGATTGTGATTGAAATTCTGAGCGTATGGAATCAGATGACCAAATAGAAGGATGCTATAGAGACAGAATTTCCATATTTTGGTTTTCTCCCCTGAGCGCTCCCCCTATAGCTCCCCTATAGCTACGGACCTGATTTAAGTCAATTGGAAGACCCTCTCAGAATAAATTTTGAGTCTCATAGCTATTAGAGAATGGAGCTATTAGGAGTACTCGAAGACTCGAAGTGATGCTTCTTTTGAAAAAAAACACGCAATTTTTGTCATTTTTGTGAAGTGTCACCTGTGTGGTACCTTAGTTACTTCTGAAAAAGTGTTTGAGTCTCTATCTGCATCTTCCTGACAGATTGATTTTGAAACTTGGTATTAATTATTGCTCCCTGTTCTTGGAGGTTGATAATTTTGGCGATGGAATTTTGATGATCAATTTTTAACAATCGCTGATACATATAACGACATTCTGTTAAACTTGAAAAAAATAGGTAAAATTTCGACCAATCAATCTTATGACTTTTGATTGCATTTTTGAAAAGTTAGAACAATTTTGATGAATTTGGTTGGACTTTCGAACACCTGACAAAATACCAGAAAAATTACAGAGATGTCAGATGAATTTTTAAATGATCGTTGACATAGGTACTGACGTTCCTGTAAGTTATAAAAAAACTTGAAAAAATTCTGGTGAATTTACATAATACATATTGATATTTGATGAAATTTTCGAAGGAGAATAATTTTGAGTTTCTTTTCTCCTTTCTTTGATTAAAATTTTATATTTATACAACTTTCAACGTTTTGTAAAATGCTTTTTTTTTGGAAATTTTGAAAATAAAAAGGTGTTTAAATACCTTGAGATTTTAACAAAAATTCATCAGTTGAATAAAAATTTAAATACGTGACATTTCAATAAAAAGTCATTTGTAAAACGTAAAGGTATCCATGATTTAAAAAGTTTTTGCTCTAAAGCCAAACTTGATTAATTTTTTTTTTCTACGAGGCAGTTATTATGAAATTGTGTAGAAGCAAAAAATGTTCAAAAGGTTATTGTATGGTCATTTTTCTTCCAGAAAGTTGAAAAGTTCTGAAGTTGGAAAAATTTCTCTTCCCCCTGTCGTCTTACATCCTACATAATTCATCCAATGCCACATCTCGGTAAACACAGAAATCCTCATCTGCCCTGGAAAATCATTTTTGAAAATAACGACCCCATTTTCCCGATTTTTAGTGAAAGGGGAGGAAGAGATGAATAAAGCGTAAAAAATTAATCTAAATTTTCAAAAAGTTGAGAAATTTAATTTTTAAAGTTCGGTAGGCATTTTGCCTCACTCTCAGCAGAGTTCTCAAAATCGAACCAGAAATTTTTTTTGGTCACCGAGAAAATTTTCTAATACATAATTTTTTATTAAATTTCATGTGGCAGCGCTGACGCAGTGCTGTCGTTCAAAATTTATTCTTGGGGGTCAAAAAAAATTTTGGATTGATTTTGAAATCATGTCAAGAGCGATTTGAATTTTGTAAAAATGAATAAATCTTCACATTCACGATCTGCAACTTTTCAACTCCCTTGTACAGAGCAAAAGTGGTATCTCTTTCTCTATCTAGTTACAACTACAAGGTCAATCGATCACGAGATTTAGATACTAAAATTGAATTTTTCTAGAAGGTGCAAAGTGGCCAAACACTACCAAAAATTGACAAAAAATTGTTTTTTTCTCTCAAAAGATATATCTTTTTCAAGATCCTGGTTCGTTTATGTTTTTGGATCGGAGCTTTTTTTTGAGAAAGATCACTCATGCAAATGAAACAATTTCAACAATTTTCAATCAAATTCAAGATGAGTTTTTTTCACTCCATTCTGCTGAATTTACTATACCTAATTGAGGAAAATTTTATTGTTTTACGTTTCAATTTACAGGTGGTCGAATTTGGTATCCAAGTTCATCCTGTAGAAACTAATCGTATGAATATTAGTTTATTCTACACGGATATTGGGAAGTTCTCGTCGTCCAAAATCATTGGCAGTTTTTTAGTACCTTATTATGTTGGTAAATTCATCAGATTCGCCATTCAAGTCAGCGGAGATACGATTAGCTTGTTTCACAACTGTATGAAAATGGAAAGTTTGTACGTGAAAAGAGATACCAGCGAGTTACTCTTCGATCCTGCTTCCATCTTGTACGTCGGCCAAGCTGGACCTATCATCAAGGGGAATATAGATGTAAGTACTTGCATATTTATTATTTTATCGAGTAGATGTTAGTCACTCGTAGTCGTAATTACGAAACGGTAATGACTTGAATGCATTCGATCTTGATTTTAATGCCTGGAGTAATTTTCTAGTGATTGATTAATAAAATGAGATCTATGTTATAAGGAAGAGAGAGAAGGAAGTTATGATCGAAACGCGAAGAAAAATTTGCAAAAAACAGATTTTTGCTCGTTGAATTCGCAAGTGTTTCGTTGCTGAAAAATCATTACTTTTAAATTCTCCCTATTGAACCTTTATAGAATTATTTCTGACTTACATAAATAATTTTGACCATGAGACGTACTAAAGATAATACGAATTTTTTCTATTTTATTATTCTCATAATTTTTGGAAAATAGAGTAACCCGATGAAAAAAATTTAGATCTGATTAGATCTCAAAAATGTCCCAATCTAATTTTATCAAATTACATCAAATCACATCAAATCATATCTAATTGTATCAAATCATATATATTCAGTTTGATGTAATCTGATCAAATTAGATCTGATTTTATCCAATTACATCTGGAAAAACCAGATGTAATTAGATATAATTTGATTAGGACATTTTTGAGATACAATTTTATCAAAACAGATCAAATTTGATATAATTCTAAATAAATCAGATATGATTTGATATGATTTGATCTAAAAAATTTTCATCGGGAAGTACCTCATCAGGTGACTTTGGTTATTATTTATTTTAAATAAATAATAACCAAAGTTACCTGATGAACCAAAGTTACCTGATGAGATTTTCCAAAAAATATTTTTTAAATCTCAAAATATCTCAATTATTGTATTCGATGTTACTGGAATGATTTAAATTGTCAATTTTATTTGCATCGATGAATAATTTACGAAATGAATAACATTCAGACCTGCATGAAAATGCGTTGGTAATAGGTATTCAATTTCAATTTTAGATTTTTACAGTATTTTTCTTGCTGATCATGGGAAAAATAGTAAAAAAAATTCGAGCATGTCAGGACTTCCCACAATTTGAATTTTTTATTGAATTATTTTTTACACTCTGATAATTTTTAACACTTGAATAGTATATTATGCAACAAGGGAGATAAAGTGATTTTCGACGAATTTTGAGGTTTATTGCCCGAGCGAAGCGAGGGAAATAACTCAAAATCGTCGAAAATCATTTATCTCCCTTGTTGCATACGATATTTTTCATTGTAGAGGGAGTAAAAGTCGAGTTTGAGCACTCGAGCGATTCGCGAGAGGGAGTAAAAGTAGACTTTTACTCCCTCTACGATGAAAATTAATTTTCTGAATAAATGAAGGGTGCTTTGAAAAAAATGATTGAAACATAAATTTTACAGCGTAAAATTTCCTTTCTGTGTTTCTGTAATGTCTAATGTCTAATTAGTTTTTTTTGTAGAAAGCTAGGCTTTCGAGATATTTCAGTCTAAAGTTCAAAGTTCAACTTTCATATTTTATTGAAAATATCTTGAAAACAAGCTTCCTAGAAAAATACTAATTGGACTCTACCGATAGGAAATTTCACGTTCTACAATTTAGGCCCTATTCATTTTTCTCATAAGATCCTTCTCTTTGTCCAGAAAATCGATTTTAAGTGTCAAAGTTATCAAAAAATGTAAACGGAAAATCCTGACGTGATAGAGAAAAATTGAAATCATATTCCAACTTGGTAATGAAAAATATATCAAAATCACCTATCAGGGTTGATTACGTAGAAAAAAGTTGAAAAAATGCAGACTTGTGAATTTACTGCGCGTACTGCTCATTACAAAGCTATTAAAAAAAAATGTGTAAAAACCCACCTATTTCGTACACTTATGCCGCGACATGAAATTCTATTTTTGAAGCGTGTAAAAATACGGGGAAACACCTCCGCCGAAAATAATTTTTCGGTTTTAAACGAGTTGTGTGAACGTTCGCGAAAAATGAACAGTTTTTAAATTTTTACCTCTTTCCTCTCCCACCCAAAAAACGTCGCATTGATAATCGAGAGTGGAAAGAAATTACCCTACTATTTTTTAAAATCTCGTCCAATGGAGTAGCGAGGTGAGATTTCAATGGGAAAAAATTTTAGGGCCGTATTTTATAAAACATACCTTAAGGTATCCTTAAAAAATAAGGATACCTTATTTTAAGGATTGGCTTGGTATTTTAAAACCTTCCTTAGGAGAACTTAGGTAAGGGCTTCCTTAAAAGTCGTATTCTAAAACCTTCCTTAATTTCATTTGCGTATTGCTTTGAATACCATGTTGCCAAATCTTAAAAGATGATTCAACCAATCAAAATGCATTATTCAGATATAATTGGCTGTATTTACTTGTTTTTACAAAGGGTACCCCCGGTTAAGATAGGTGAATCGGCCTAAGAGCTATTTTTTGAAATTGACCATCAGACGTTATTAGGGACCCCAAAAAATAATTTTAGGCCGTATTTTCAACCCCCCACCTCACTCCCCTTCGCCCCACCCCCCAAAATGTCGAATTTTCGTCAAAAAATCCTATCTCGAAACTTAATGAACCAAAAATTCTGAAATTTATGTGGTGTATACAGGGAGTGGTGACCAACTTTTGAGAATTTTTTCAGATTTTTTTGCACCGCCTTCTAGCCAAAATCCTACTTTGAAAATTAAAAATCGCTCTAATTTCGAAACTAAAAGACATACATTTTTTCTTTTTGGCACAAATATAGTCCTACCTCGGTACAATATATTGATATTTTTTTCAGATTTTTAGCGTTGGGAGAACAGACGAAAAAATGCGGGGTTCTATTCAAAAATGCTCATTTCGTCATTCACGCAACCAAAAATTTTGAAATTATTTATATGGTAGGTATGAATGGGGAAAGGTAACAAATTTTTGAGAATTTTTATGATTTTTTTTTGTAATGCATTCCAGCCAAAAACCCACCCTCAAACTTTTAAAATTGCTCCAATTCCATTCGTTCTACTTTTTGAAACTAACCACCACACATAATTAAGGTTTCCAAAAAAATCTTAGGATGCATATTCCACCTCCTATCTCACTCCGTTTCACCCCCATCCTCCCAATATTTAGTTTTGTCAAAAAATCCCATTTTGGTATTTCAATGAACCAAAATTTTGAAATTCATTTTTTTTGTATATGGGGAATGATATGTAATCAACATTGAGAACTTTTCATACTTTTACTAAACAAATCTGTTTATAGTATAATTCAAATATCATCACAACTGTAAATACTTAAGAAAAAACAATTTGTTGCCTTAAGGTATTCCATATGTCTCGCCGATAGAATTTGTGTTTCAAGTCTTATTAAGGAACGTTTTAAAATACCAATTCTGTCTAAGGTACTTTTTAAGGTACCTTAAAAACTACTTAAAAATAAGGTACGAGGGTCATATACAAAAAAAGGTTCTCTACCTCACAGATTCCGTAAAAATGGACTCTCGCGAATGAACGTGGTCTCATTCGATACGTTAGACTGTCTACTACAAAACTAGACTAAAACGACAGCTGTATCTTGTTTCCATTGAAAGATATCCGCGTTTAAGATGAGTATCTTTTTTAAAATGCCGTCCAGTTGAGAGGTTGCGAAAAAATTTGAATAACTTCACTCCAAAAAATAATACAGCTGCCGTACTACAGTGGTGTGCGAATTATTAGACTACCGCAATATTCACTATCTAAATTTTCACAAAATTGTCGTTTTATCGCGAAAAAGGTACATTTTGATGAAACAAACTAATCGTAGGCATTCTAAACACTGTTGTCGATAACATCCAGGTGATTGTTTTTGGTTTTGTATCAATCATTTGAAAAAATTAATTTTTTTTTGAAATTTTGCCTATTGGAAAATCACCACTTTTTTAAATGTAAAATTGATAAAATATCAAAATTGTGGAATGATCCGATGCGGAATCCTGTTGAACGGGCATCATAAGACTCCAATAGACACCGAATAACCGTTGAATTTGAAAATACATCACTTTTTTTGGAATGCGCCAAGTTACAGTGCCTGTCATAAGTTTAGCACATAGTAAAAAAAAACACGTTTTTTCGACCTATACCTCGTATTTTTGACCAAAATTCAAATGTAATGCACCTAGGAGGTGGGAAATTTTGCTGCGGATCTCCTCGTTTTGGTCTCGTTTCGCTATCTCTCTTTGTTTTTCTTCTATTTACAAAAATGTATCAAAAAATGTAGTAGGGAAAAATGGCAAAAATCGCATGTTTTTCAGTATAAATCAATTTATACATGGAAATAACTCACTCGAATCGAAAAACTGAATAGCTGGTTGGATTCCTCGTAAAATTTTGGTCCAGAATTCGGGGTTTAAAAAAATCTCAAAAATTTTCTCTTTGAACTATGGCAGAATTTAATTTTTCAATTTGCAACAAATCGCGTTTGTGTGAAAATTGCCATAAAATGTGATTTGTTGCAAATTGAAAAATTAAATTCTGCCATAGTTCAAAGAGAAAATTTTTAAGATTTTTTTAAACCCCGAATTCTGGACCGAAATTTTACGAGGAATCCAACCAGCTATTCAGTTTTTCGATTCGAGTGAGTTATTTCCATGTATAAATTGATTTATACTGAAAAACATGCGATTTTTGCCATTTTTCCCTACTACATTTTTTGATACATTTTTGTAAATAGAAGAAAAACAAAGAGAGATAGCGAAACGAGACCAAAACGAGGAGATCCGCAGCAAAATTTCCCACCTCCTAGGTGCATTACATTTGAATTTTGGTCAAAAATACGAGGTATAGGTCGAAAAAACGTGTTTTTTTTTACTATGTGCTAAACTTATGACAGGCACTGTAACTTGGCGCATTCCAAAAAAAGTGATGTATTTTCAAATTCAACGGTTATTCGGTGTCTATTGGAGTCTTATGATGCCCGTTCAACAGGATTCCGCATCGGATCATTCCACAATTTTGATATTTTATCAATTTTACATTTAAAAAAGTGGTGATTTTCCAATAGGCAAAATTTCAAAAAAAAAATTAATTTTTTCAAATGATTGATACAAAACCAAAAACAATCACCTGGATGTTATCGACAACAGTGTTTAGAATGCCTACGATTAGTTTGTTTCATCAAAATGTACCTTTTTCGCGATAAAACGACAATTTTGTGAAAATTTAGATAGTGAATATTGCGGTAGTCTAATAATTCGCACACCACTGTAGTCTAGTTTTGTTGCAGACAGTCTAACGCATCAAATGAGATCTGGCCCAGCCTGAAGCGTTCATTTTTCCGCAATCTACGATGTAGAGAAACTTACTGTGCTGATAAATTGTTCCGCGAACCTCCAAACTGGACACATATCTGAAAACATTACTCTTTTTAACGCGAATAACTTCCCTCCAAAGCAAGATACAGCTATCGTACTGGTCTTGTTTTGTAACAGACAGTCCAACTCATTGAATGAGACCTCTCCCGGCCAGAAGCGTTCATTTTTACCCAATCTACGAAGAAGAGAAAATCGCCTTTTTCCGCGAATCTCCCCATTGGACGACATTTTTAAAAAGTTACTCATCTTAAACGCGGATATCTTTCATTGGAAACCAGATACAGCTGTCGTTTTAGTCTAGTTTTGTAGTAGACAGTCTAACGTATCGAATGAGACCACGTTCATTCGCGAGAGTCCATTTTTATGGAATCTGTGAGGTAGAGAACCTTTTTTTGTATATGACCCTCGTATGTATGTTTTAAAATATTGCCCTTAATGTATTTTGTGCGATATTACTGCTGATGAATCAGGGGCGTAGCTAAAGGGGGGCGAGCCCCTCCCCCTTGGTGTCAGAAACTTACGTGATAAAATGCCTTTTTGGAGCATTAAAAATCAAATTTTCTCAAAGCTTCGCCCTCGCTTCGCTCGGGCATGAAAGAAATCACAATTATATAAACTGTTTGAATCAACTATGCAAAAAATAGTTCCTTTTTGATGTTCCAAGTCTCCATACTCACTTTGCACCCTCCTAAAAAAAGCTTCTGATGCCAATTCTTGGATTTGTTAGGTATTTTTATTGGTTTAAAGGCCAAAATAATTAGTACCTATGTAAGTTGTTTGTTCCAAGATTACATTTCATCAGTTTTTTTCCTTAAACGTGCTATGCAAATCGCATGAAAACCAAATACGATGCTTTTAAGGTGAATCATAAATCATAAAAATTTGGGATTTCGAAAATTTTGAGGCTTCTAGCAGACTTATTTGAAATTATTTTTGATTAATCGACGATTTCTGACAAGTCTTGACAAATTCTCACGAATACCTATGATTTCTAAAAAAAAAACAGATTAGTCAAAAACTGTATTATCAGAATAAAGAGGACTTGCTTAACCTTGTTTAAATCCACTCCTAGGTCCCTTTTCTGATGTACGATTTTTTGTCCCACCTGGTTCTTTCCTGTACCCTAAAGCTGTAAAGGTGTTTGAAATTCCCTTTAAAACGAGTATTATCGAGGGGGGGGGGGGGGTCTTTTGGGCGAATTTAGAGCAAGAAAAATTGGATAAAAACGATAAGAAATATTTTCATATCTGTTTGCTTAAATGAAACTAAAAATGAAAACGAAGTAAAAAAAATTGCGAATTGTTCAAAATTATGGGTACACTACGTCACGATTCGTTTTTTTTTTCGAAAATTTTGTTTTGAAAAGTTCCACAAAATGCAAATTTTTAATGCAAAAAACATCGTGGATCGAGGAAAAAAATTGAAACAATTGTAGAGACCAGATGTGTTTTATTTTTAACCCGCTTTTCGAAAATAACCTTTCAACTTTGTCATTAATCAACCAACCCGTCTATTTTCAGCCAATTTTTAATCAAGGATAACTGTCGAAGCACAGTTTAAATATTGGATTATTCCAAATATCGCGTCAGTCTTATTTAAGCTTGCAAAGTGAGGTTTTGAAAAAGTATTTACAAAATGTTGTTTTACTTGAAACGATTGTTATTGGTAGTATTATTGTTTTCCAATAATCAGGTGAGCATATGTAATCTGTGCTTATGCAATGAACTGTTCAGCTGGAATTGTGATGATTTTCAGTGTACCTAATCGTTGAATTAATAGTATCAGTCGTAGACGCTTCCATCCATGAATGGGAAGAAATTCGAAGAAGTTGGTTTAAGGATCATAGCATGCCTTCAATTGCTTCAAAAAAGGTTTCAAACCCTAAAAATGTAAAAAAATGTCGAAATTTTTGAGTTAAGGTCCTTTTTTAAGAACGGGAAAGCCTGATCTGATCACCAGTAACCTGAAAAAGGACACAGATTGGCTTTTTAGGTCTTGTGAAGTGTTTAATTTCAGTCGCATGCTTCTTTTTTTCTCAAGTTACTGTCGTGCTCGATTGATTCAATTTTTATACTCATCTGTAAACAAAGAGCAAGCAGAAAATTAAAATTAACGAATCGATCGACGTAAACAGCACTGAAGCACTGAACACAGTGGTATGCGAATTTAATGTGTACCTACATACAAATTTTTAATACTAAAAAATACGAAAAAAACCAACTGTGGCGAGCACATGTTTTACTTTTAAAATGTGTTTTTTGGAGAGTGATTTTCCACTTGATCATTAATGCTGCATTGTGCAGTCTAAAGTCGCCCACACTCGGGTAATTTTCAATTACGAATTATTGGTAAAATAAAGTATAAATTTTGGAGTATTGCGAATAATATTGGGGTTTTTTCAAGTTTGTAGAGCAGAAATGTGAAAAGTTCAGCTACGAAATGTTCTGCGTACGACGAATTTTTTTGATGGTGATATTTTTTAAAAATCAGGCGAGCATAATATCTACGATTGAACTATGGGCAATTGAACAGATTCATCACACTCAAAAAAATATATATTAATAAATTCCATTTTAAAAAATAATAACGGGGCACCATTCAAAGAGTTGGCAAAATTTAATCTAAAAATAATAATATTTATCAAGATATTTAGTAAAATTTATCATTCAATAATAAATTTTACCAAATACTTGGTAAAGTTTATTATTGAATGATGAATTTTACTAAATATCTTGATAAATATTATTATTTTTAGATTATAAATTTTGCCAACTTTTTGAATGGTGCCCCGTTATTATTTTTTAAAATAAAATTTACTAATTTTTTCAACATTTTCTATTATCATTTTTTTGTGTGCAGTATTAATGGTAAAATATCGTAAAATATCCATCTTAGATACTCACAGGCGTAAAAGGGGCTTCAGGTGGCATTGATTCTTCAACGGATATGGCTAATACCGAACCAGAAAGCTTCTTGCGGGTTCCTGATTGGTGCAGAAGAAGTTATAATCGCTTATTCGGAGACAATGGATTCATCACTTCTGTTATGTCAGGCCTATTTGGACAGTCGAAAAAAAAACCAATTGAGTGTTGTTGTATTTTATCACAAGATAAAGATCAATCCACATCTAACACCGTTGTGAATGTGAGAGACGTCCCAAATAATGGAAATCAGAGCAAGAAACGTAATAAATGTGTAAAAATGGTTGGTAATGTGGCGAAACACATAGCAATTTTTTCACTGGGAATAGGGTGGTTATATGGCCAATTCCTCATAGGTACTTGTAAATCAATTGGCGGTGTAGCAGGGGGGCTTATTTTTGCCGGAATTTTAGGGTGTTCCAAGGTGAAAGAATGTTTCACATGCCACAAATGACCATAACAGAAGCCATTGAAAGAGAAGCAGTCAGCGAAAAAAAAATCATCAATGGAAAAAAACCAATGATGAAATAGGTAATCTAGAATTTTAGTGTAGTGTCTGCGGTTTGCTCTGCTGCAATTAGTGCAATTTTTTTTGTATTTCATGACTAATTAGGTGTGTTTGTGATAAATACTTTAAATTTCCAAAGTTAGGTGTTTCGTGGATCCTTATATGTGTACTGTACTTCCTCTATCCCTAATAACGCGTTGAACTGATAAAAATAAAAAATACACATTCATATCAGTTTTCATTAAAGTTTTAATTGAATATTTTTTGGTTAATAAATTCATGACCAATTACTACAGGAACCCTAAATTGATTTTTTCAAAAAGGTCACCTTTTTGCTCAAAAAATAACGTTTTTAATTTTCAAAAATTAATCATAAAAAATCGATTTCAATAGAAAAACTTTGGGTTACAACGGATATTGGAACATGCTTTTCCAAAAATCCCACCATCGTTCAAATTGAAGTAAGTACACTCTTCACTTGTGCAGTTCTCTCGTCAAATGTTTCATTTTCTGATTGATTACAAATGAGGAAAGGTTTATAAATAGAAAAAATGATCAAAAAATCATGTGTTTTTTTTTTCAAAAATGACCTTACTTTGGAGACCCTTAACTCTTCTTTCAGAGGCCTGAAAAACCTAAAATTTCATATGAATTAGTTTCAACTCGGAAGAAACCACATTCGTAGAATTGAGCAGTGTGAATCTTAATACTTCCTGAGTATACGATAAGTCACCTCATCCAGTGACGTACCGATAGGGGGGAGGGGGAGCTTCTCCCCTGAGGAAATTTTTTACTTGTGAGTTGGGAAAATTGAACATTTCAACACATCAGTTGGGAAAATTGGACAGTTGGGATTAATTTTTTTGATGAAAAATAATAAATAAAATAGTTATTTCAAAAGTTGGAAATCAACAAAATTTTCACTTGTTCCAACTCAAAATTGGTAATTTTCCCAATTCGAAAACGGTAAATTTCCCTACTCAAAATTGGTAATTTTCATAACTCAAAATTGGTCGTTTTCCCAAGTGATGAGTAAAAATGTCAGTTGGGACGATTAGTATTTATTTTTTTAATGAAAAATGAATAAATAAAATGGTTACCTATTTTAACAGTCGGAAATCAACAAAATTTTCACTTTTTAGTTGGGAAAATTAGTAATTTTCCCTACCTTTTCCAACTGAAAATTGATCATTTTCCCAGCGAAGAATTATTAAACTGTTGTAATAAATGCTTTTTTAGAAAAAAAATATTAATTACCTTGCATTTTAAAAATTTTTACTCGTCAATCAAAAAATTTTATAGTTGTACTTGTAATTTAAAAGAGATTTTTTCGCACTTTTCTTTAAAATTATTCCAATTAATTTCATTGTTTTTGTTCTCCTCAAAACTTATTTTTTATATTTGAAAATCCAATTTTTCAAAAGCTTCGGCCTCGCTACGCTCGGCCATGGTATATTTCTGCTTTAATCATTTTAAAATAGAAACAGTCGATTTTTCATTAAAGTTTATTCTTCCAAAACACTATTTTATTGCACATTCAATTTGAGGTTTTCTAAAATTTTCGCCTTCGCTTCGCTCGGGCCAAATCCATCTCCCTATTCTTTACATTGAAATTACAAAATTTTATTGATGTAAAATTATAATTTTTTTTCGAAACTCCACCCTTTCTTCGCTCAAGGCAAATAAACTATTTCGTATGTTTTTTCAACTACAATGATATTGCTTGTAGGTTTAAAAAAAAATAAAAATTTGGAGTACCCAATCAAAAATTTATTCAGATTTTTTATCTCCAAAAGGGTCTTATAGTAATGGGTTGTAAAAACTTCAAAAGTTCGCAAAAATGATGAAAACGAGTAAAAAAATCAAAAAACCTCACGACTTGGGGAAAAATTAGTACCTACATGTAAATTTTAAGAAATCAGTCGGAAAAGTTTGAAAAAAATTGGAGTGGTTCGCAAATTTTAATCTCACCCCCCACCCCCTCCCCCGGAATTCTGATATCGGCTATATATGTAGTTGGGAATTTTGAAAATTTGAGTTGGGATTTTCACCTCTTCTCCCCCCCCCCCCTGGGAAATGTCTTCGGTACGTCACTGACCTCATCGGGGAGGTTTAATTCCTAATCCAGTTCATGTATCTGACAGGGTATCTATTGGCAAGAAAAACAAGAACTAGCAAAACTTGAAAATAACATAAATTTCAATTTAGTGGCATGAAAACATAAAATAGCATGAATTTCGATCATTTTACTACAAAAAGCATGAATCTTCAACATTTTCCTCTTGAATTTTGTAATCGAAGAATTAAGGAGCTGAGAATCAAAACTCACTTTTGCCAGGTAAAGGAATTTTGAGAAAAACGCAAAAAACTGATTTAGTAAAGTTACCGACCATCGAGTTTGCTAAAATCATTCTATATTGTCAAGAAGGACCTGAAAATAAGATTCCCTGATTTTTCCCCCGATCACGTTGGTACTCTTCTTAAAATGGCGCGAAAAGAATGGCAAATGTGAGTTTTGACACCAACCACCCTTTTTTTTAATGCTACAGAAAATTTTGTCGGACTAAATTTGTAGAGCTTGAAAAAATAAATATATTTTGTCTTGTGACATTTTTGCTTCAGACCAATCGTCTTCGAGTTATGAACCAGCTTCGAAAAGCATTCCAAAATTAATGCATTTCAAAGCCAGTTCATAACTCGAAGATGATGGATCTGGGGCAAAAAAGTCAGGAGACAAAAAATGTTTCTTTTTTCAAGCTCTACAACTTGTATTCTACGAAATTTTTGTTTAGCTGGTAAATGTGAGTTATGATTCTAACCCCTGTTTTTGGAAGCATTTTTAGCCATGATGGAGACGATTTAGGCAAAAACTATATTACTGTAGAGCGTGAAATTCTCTATCAGAATCCAGTGCCTTTAAATGATTTTTCAACTTTTATTTTTTATTAAAAAATTCTGTCCTTGTTCCGCTTGGACAGAGCTTCCGTCTCCTCTTTCTATGAACTTTGAAGTATCATTATTCAACTTTTCCAGTCAAAATCTCATAATTTTGATTTTTCTGTCTGGAATTTCCACAGTAGTTCCTTTCATGTTTGACTCCCTTCTTTAGGGAACTTCTGAAATCCTACTCTCTCATTTTTGAATCAGTGAAATTTATCAAAAAACCACTGAAAAACAGTCAGAATTGCAGCACAGTAATAAATCAGTGAACATTTTTTCACTGAATGCAAGTCAGTAAAAGAAAATCACTGGAAATCAGTGAAAATTCACTGAAAACTCAGTGATATTAATGAAATTTACTGAAAAATCTCCGAAATTTCTTGAATAATCAGTGAAAAATCACTGAAAATTAGTGAATTTCACTGATTTTTCCTGTGCTGCAATTCTGACTGTTTATCAGTGACTTTTCACTGATTCGGTCTTTGCCAGCAGACTTCACTTGTAGATACATTTCTATAATTATCATGATTGGGCGAAGTTAAATTCTCCATCATTGTTAAAAATTGATAAATTTTGTTACCTAAAACTTTCCCAGATTATTTTCGGGTACCTAATAAAATATTCGTGCTCAGCTCTTTTTTTGTGTGTTTTTGATTTTCGATTTTCAAACATTTTTGGTTTGGCTTCCTTCTGACCAAATTATTTTTCCTTCTGACGTTCGAAATTTTGATGAATTTATATGGGTAAAAATATCATGAAATTCATCCAGAATATCTATGTTTTGTGTTTAAAATTAGGTACTGTTTTTCTGAAAATTTCTCATTTTTTTATTCGTGTTGAATAATTTTCTCCCCTAAAATTTAATATTGCAGTAAAAAAATCTATGGAATTCGTTCCAAGAGTATTTGTTTGTTATTTGAAATATTTATTTTCTAAAGTTTTTGTCCTAGTTTCGCTGGGACCAATTTCTCAGACGAATTGAAATACAACGTTTAGAGGAAGGGGAAGAGGAGGAATTTAGAAAAAAATCAAAATTATTATCAGTTGAAAAAATATTGGAGAGTAGGGTGGAGGATATATGTTTTCCCGGAAAATTTCTGCATCTGTCTGTTGATTTTAAAAATTTATTAGAAATTTTTAATGTTTTTATTAATAAGTAATATCTCATCAGAATATAACTGCGAGAAAGGTGCTTGAAATTCCCTTGATTTTACTGCAAAAATTAAGAATTTTCAACATTCTCATCTTACCTTGAATTTTTTTCAGCGGGTAAAAAAGGGGTGTCTTCTTGGGCAAATTCTAAGCAGAAAAAATTGCATAAAAATGGCAAGAAAAACATGAAAATAGCATTCATTTTCATTTTCCAGATCCAATAGACACCCTGATCAACTTCAAGCAAAAAATCGATATATTTATTATACCCAGTGGCGTAGCGAAGTGTTTTTTCTGGGGGGGGGGGGGGTGGCGTTCTCGATTTTTCCAACTTTGAAACTGAAATTTGCCAACTTTAGAGATGAAATCATAAGCGTGCCCAGAAATTATTTTAGGGAAGGGCTGAGAATTCGAGGAAAAATAGGGGGATAAACGGATTTGAGCAAAGAAAAAATTTGAAAATTGCGGAATTTTAAGGAACAAACAATCAACTCCTGAAATCTGAATTGGTAAAATTTACCTGTTTGAATCAGTGGAATGACTTTAACTGAGAATCAGTGATTTTTCACCGATCTTTCAGTCGAGTCAAAATAAATATTGATTTTTCCTGACAAATGGGAACTGATTGAGAAATCAATGAAAAATCATTAATTTTCAAAGAAAATCGTTTCACTGATTCTCAAAGGCAGAATTTCATCGAAGACTGATTCAGATTCACTTAAGAAAATATGATTAAAATATTGCCCAAGCGAAGCGAGGGCGACATTTTTTTGAAAAATCATGTTTGAATACCAAAAAAATGCACTTTTTTCACATTTTTATAAAAAATCTCCTTTCCGAGCTGGAGGGGGGGGGGACGCTCGAGCCCTATGTGCCTTCCCGTTGGGTGCGCCTTATGAACGAAATGAAATTGAAGTAAAATCTAGGTTTCATAAAATGGTGTTGCAAAGTGTGCAGTGACGTACCGAAGTCTGAATATTGAATTGAGGGGGCAAAATCTCAGAATTTCTGGCTTGATTTTTGAAAAATTTTGAAAACCAATTTATTTAAGCACGAAACAGACTGACTTTTTGGGGGCGGGGATGGATGGCACAAATTTTCAGACTGAACTAAATTTTTTGACCGCTTCTCCCTCTCATTCAATTATTCATAGCTTTTCCCTGTGTAATTTCAATGTATCTATGTATCTACTCGAAGTTGAAAAAATCAGTGAAAATGGTCAATTTGTCCCTAACAAAGTAAGGGTGGAAAAGTTCGAGAAAAATTATAATTTATTTTTAAAATTTTGTAATTTCAATGGAAATGCGAGCGAAATGAATTTGGCCCGAACGATGCGAGGGCGAAAATTTTATAAATCCTCAAGTTCAGGGCGAAATAAAACAATGTTTTAGATTAATAAACTCGAGTAAAAAATTGACCACTTTTACTTTGAAATTATTGAGGGAGAAATATGATGAGCCGAGCGAAACGAGGCCAAAGCTTTTAAAAAATTTTATTTTCAAACATCGAAAATGAGTTTTGAGGAGAAAAAAATAAAATAAAATTAGGTGAATAGAAATAATTTTGAGAAAAAATACGAACAAAATCACTTTTGCATGATGTAGATAAAATACATACAATAAGCCGAGCGCAGCGAGGCCAAAGTTTTTGAAAATTTTAGAATTGGGAGGTATAATTTCAGAGTTGGTAATTTCTGAAAAAGCGATGTTTACCCCAAAAATTTTCTTATTTTTGGTCAAATTTGCCAACTTCTCTCATTTTGAGACGAATTTGCCAACTTTTTCTACTAGCATTGTATGTGGGGGGGCGAGTCGCCCCCCCAAACCCCCCATTCGCTACGCACCTGATTATACCTACTCCACAGCACAATACTTCAATACACGGAAATACACCCCAAATATGGAAGAAAAAAATACCATATAAAAATAAAAATCACCTCATAAGCGAACAAGTGCGGCAGTCAGTCGAAAAAAAAAGGAACTGTCGGAATATTACGTCAAATAAATAAAAACGAAATACCTTTGTTGATTTTGGTTAAAAAACTAGACGGTTCGTTTGTGTTTTGGTAATTTTACTGCGGTGTTTTCATAAATGATACGAGACGAGGTAATACACCATTCGCCATACGTACATGCATACCATATACTGAGCACATACAGTGTATTTCTACACCCAGCATCGTATATTTGTAGTATACGAACCGAAGAGGTACACGAATATAGCTGTTCTTCTACCTAGCTACCTACTCCGTACTTTATGGAAATCGAATTGCAAAAATATCATTTTACGAGGCGACCATCTCGTAAACTTGTAAAAACAAACTCGCTCTCGTCTAGTTTTAGTATTCGTTTTCGCGAATCGCGATGTTGTTCTAGTTGTTAATTTTTAAGACAACTATACTTCTAGCAAAGGCATAGCCTTGGAGCGAGGATATGTCGTGAGTTGGCAATTTTTGCCACTTTCCAAGTAATTCTGCGATAAACTTACGTTTATAGCTGCAACTATTTAATATAACTTTGCCAAAGTGTAGTGATGCATAATAACCGCTCGCGTTATTCATTAAAAAAGAAACCTCAGGGTGAGAAGCCAAAGAGGCAAGGGGGATATTTGGAAAAAGACAGCTACACCGTATAGAAAAGGATGAATAATGGAAAACGAGTAAAAGAAAAAAATGCTACGACGAAAGAAGGGAGAATAAGTAATCTTATTGAAGACGTCGCCGCATCCTCATCGCGAGTAATTTCCCTGAATTATTTATTTTACGCGACTGTTAATCGCTAAGGAATTTCGAAATCATTTGTAAAAAAATTTCCGGCGTTCTGGGAACAGTTCATCATTCAGTTTTGTAAATTTCTCGCCAACATTTCCGCCACGTTAAAGTTCAGTTTCCGGTTTTTCCTTTTGCATTTCTTTAGCTCGGGATACAGTTTTGTGTAATAGGGTTGGAAAATTTCTGCTCGTTAAACCAATTTCTTCTCAGTATTATGTTTCCTCGTATAATACGTACCTTCGAGGTGAGAATTTTTCCTCTCGTCCGTTTTTCTTGGTATTTTTTTTCATGTTCGTCGATAATATTGAAATCGATGTGTTTGATTGTTACGCGAGAATTTTTGTTGTATCGTTTTGTTTTTTCTTAATCTATTTGGTTGCGCTGCGCTGGAGGAATTCGTCTACGTCTTGAGAAAATTTCCCAACCCGAGATGAGTTTTAATTGAAATTTTGCCCGAGTAAATCGATTACTATACAACGATGTCTCATTGTTGTGTTCTATGTTGAAATGTTTTCAAAGAAGGAAAAAAAAACGTACCAGTGCCGTATGTTTGGCATACTCAGCTGTAGTAACTCTACGTATACGTTGCACGGTGCTATTCGCTGTGAAATTTCTATAAAAGAGAATATAATTACTTTTCTAATGCTTATTCTTTACGTGGTGTGTATTGCGCGCCGGAGAACTGATGGAAGTTTTTCTGCGTTTTTACCCGAGCCCTGCCCCCTTATATTGAGTATACGCGCTTGAAAAAAAGAAGAAGTACAATTTCGCTTATTAAAAATTAATACCATTGGAAGCGGGCTCGGGGCTTGGGCGTTTTTTTCCACCGTCCCGATGAGGGTGTGCGATGTACCTTCGCGTGTTTTTAAATGAGTTTTCAATTTCGCGCGGATTTTTTTTTCACGTGTGTATGATGAAAAATGGTGTTTTTTTGTTTTTAATTTTACCTGGGTTGTTGTGTGAAAGATGCGGCGTTTGTATGGGTTTATCCGGTAGATGAGTTGCTTGAGGTATGATCTACGAATCTAAATCGGTGAAGTTTCGAGCAATTATGGTTGTTTTAAGCATAGAGTGTCCATTTTCTGGAAAACCTGGAAAAGTTAGGGAATTTTGATAGTCTGGAAAAGTCAGAAAAATAAGTATAAGTGAATTTTGGAATTTTCACTGGAAATTTTTTTAAAATCCGAAAGAAGGATAAATCATATAGAAAAGTGTTTCTTTGCTTATTTTACTGCTAATTTTTCAAAAAATTTCACCCTCGATCCACTTGAGCTTTATAGTTACATCTCTTCATTCATTTAAAATGTATTTTTTTGGTAATGTACTTCTTGATATGCTGTGATGAGAAAGGAATACAATGATGCCATTGACTGCGATGTTGAAAAAAAAGGGAAGGGAATGGAAGAGAATTTGAAATTATTAGTCACGTTTTAGAAGATATCAATGAGGAAAAAATTATGAATTTTCATTTTTCGAAGGTTTTTTCGCAACAGAGGGGGGGGGAGAGGCGCAATGAATTGTGAAGAAATTTTTAAATTTTCAGTCCGGAAAAATCCGAATTTTTATACGCATGATTTGGCAGGCATCCTGACATAATTTGGTTCATTTTTCAAAATTTTATGATTTTGCTTTGAAACGAAGTTTTTCCATTTCATTTGAAATTTTTTCTGAATAAATTCAACTTCACAAGTTTTTGTGCAGGGGAAGAAGGTTCAGAAATTTCCAGAATTGTATTTGAGTTGTTTTGTGGCCGGAGACAGGGACATCTAAAAATCTCGTAAAAAGTAGTGATTTTTGAAAAAAAAAAATCGTTATGTACATCGTGTGAAAAAATTAACCTCTCTCCTACATACTTCATGAATATTATTTTTAAAAGGTCTAGAAAACTTCGGAAAATTGATCTAGGAAACCAGGGGAAGTCAGGAAAGATCATTTCTAAAATGTTGTAAAAACCCTGAATTGGCAACTTGAATTGGATTGTAGAAAAAAATGTGATTTTTTGACTGGATTTTTTTTTCAATTTTTTCTTACTCTAAACAGAAATTTTCCAAAAAAGGTCGTAATTTTTAAAAATTGTCAGACTCAACCCTAATTTTTCCGATGATATTTTATTCGGGGACAAGCTACTTTCTTTGATCTTCGATTGGTGTATGTTTTTTTGTGTGTGTAGAAAGTGTGATATTGCATGAAAATTCAATAATTCATTCCTGCGGATTTTTATTACTTTTTATTTATAGAAAATGATGATAAAATTTGGCTGATTTCTACAAAAATCGTTTAATTTTTGCAAAATTTATTTCGAGGAAATGAGATAAATTGCCTTGTGATGAAGGACACGAGCAGTTGAGCACCGATATGAATAATTATTAGTAAAGTTGCAATGTGTGGTCGAAAAATGTTGTGTTGTAGGAAATTGAATTTTCCGAGGAAGGGTGGAATTATTTCTTGAATTGTGTCCGATTTTTTTGTACATTTTGGTTCTTAAAAAATTAATTTATCAATATAAAATTCGAGGGATTTTTTTATTTTATTTTATTGATTGTCTTAAGTTGTTATTGACTTTATTTTATAAGTCTTACACTGTCATCGTGAACATGAAGAAACCACTTCAATCTTCTCTTATTATTCTTCAAAATTGAATGATAATCTGACAAATGGAAGAAATGTGTTGAAAAATCTCAAAATTCAGGTTTAAAAAATTTTTGATTTTGAAAAGATTTTTGAAATTTTAGTTGTCAAAAATGTACCTCCAATTTTTGTTAATTTTGTATTTTTGGTGAAAATACTAAAAATTCTATTTTTTATATCTGTCAATATTCTAGACTTTTCAATAAGGTGTCTAGCAGATCCTGCTAATTAGGGAAAAATGAAAATATCCTGCAATATAATTGACAATGTCATGCTGATAATGAAAAAAGTAATAGTAAATTCCTGCATTAGGTTTAAAATTCTTGCATTTTTTGTTCAATTTTCGATCTAAAATTAAGAAAAAAAAAGAAATTTTTGAAATATTTTTTATTATACAAACGTATAGGTACCTACTGTACATGCGTATTGATGAAATTTTCAAACAATTATCCCATCGGCTATTCTTGGAGAATAAATGATTTTCAACATGTCTAACATTTGATCTTGAAAATTGCACAACTAAACAATGAATTTACAATGTTTGGAAATTAAATTCACTCAAAATTTGAATTCTACGTTATGAATTGATATGAGAATTTTTCAAAATTATACCTACTAAAAAAAAATATGTCACATGTCTTCATTGAGTCTAACAAAATTCCAGAATGTCCTAATTTGGGGAGGGGTATCTCGTCGAAGGTGCTGAAAAAGTTCTGCAAAAGTCATGTAAAGTTCTTGGATTTTGATTCGGAAATTTGTTATACATTTTGTTCAATAATAAGTATTTCAATCTGTTGAAATGATATAGAACTTTGATTGGAGTTTAAAAAATATAAAAAATTTATCAGAAATCGATAATTAAAAAAATTTGAGCTCATAGTATTTTTTACCTGCTCAGAAATTTTCAGTTTTTTAAAATTTCTTATTTTTGACTATGTAGTAGAATTACTTTAAAAGAGAAATTTAGTTGTGTAGTTCGCATTTCGTACAGAACACTGAATTCAGAAAAAAAGGAAAACTTTAACGAAAATCGATTAACGAAATATAAAATATGTATGAAAATACCCATACTAAAAACCATCTGAATATAGATAATTTTACACAAAAAAGGTGTATATACGGAAGGCACTTTTTTATTCTTTATCTAATTTTTAAGAGCACGTAATTGAGGAGAATCATTTTTCGCTGTTCTTTAATATTTCTATTCGTTCGTTTTTAAAAGAAGCGTATAAAAATGAGAGGAGGAAGGGCTCATATAAATTTTTCCCCCTTTGAATAGGTTCGGATTACAAGCTCAAAACATCAAACACGAAGTTCTTGAAAAGAGGAGAGGTGAAATAAGAGAAAGCGGTTTTTTTTCAAAAAAAGAGAGTAAGCTTACACTTTCATTAAATTTGAAATTATTTGCAGTATTTTTGTGTGATTGATTGAATGGATTGATTGGTTGAGGGGGGGGGGGGAGGAGGCGGAGGAGATGAAAATGAACGAATAATGTAGACTGACTAGGGGATAGCCAGAAAAAAGTACGAATTTCAATTTTTAAAATTTTTTTATGAACCCTGTCACACTTTCTTCAAGTAGGTATGTTTAAAAATCCTGTTGATGATTTGAAAAAAATTGAAGGGAGATGGAAGGTGAAGCGAAGATTTGAACTGCAGATTAATTTTTCATCTCAATTTACGTATATTATCATAGTTTTATTAAAAAAGAAACCATTCGCCACTCCGTAATTTCATTCTGGAACTAATCAAATAGAAAAAGACAAAAAATTAAATTTTCAACAGACCCCAGCTCGTGATTATTAATACCTATCGATAATTATGAATTTCCTTGCCAAAAATTCAGTCGTGTTACCGTTTTGATAAATTGGAAATACCTTTGAATACTAAATCGATGACTTGTTTTTTTATTCATCAAAAAATTTCCAAACGCCCCCTCAATTTATAAAAATGCAATATCTTTCAATTTCAAATAACTTTTTTTTATAGTTCGAGGAGTCTTCTGTGATACTACTGGTCAAATTTCACTCTTACTATAGTACATATAACTTTGATTACCTACACAGAAAAAAAAAAAACGTAGCATCCCAACAACTCGCAATTTAATTTTCGAGATTGAAAAAATCACCATTAAACGGTAGATAGGTTACTTTTTTCTTTGAAGTTAGAATTTCTCAGATTAATTTTTTCCACCAGTTTTATTGTCTCGTTCAATCTATTTTAAATTAAAATTTCAGTCTGGTAGTGCTCTTTCCATCTTCAAACCTTTTCAATGGTTTAGGTACTCATATTACGTAGGTTTTTTCGCCTTCTAAACTAAAGTAGGTATTTTGATTTTAACAATCTCCGTATGATACGATATTTGGATTTTATTTCTGTTGATTCGAGAATTTCCCTTATTCAGGGTATTTTTACCATTGACCGTATGCGATGCACGAATGAAAGATTGTTTGCCGATGTAAAGTTTAGCAGGCGTAAATGTCGCAGTATCGACTTTATACGCATACCGATGATTGTTGGTACATTGCTCCGAATTATCTCGTGAAATTGGCTCTCGATTTATTTCCTAGGTACGTCTATGTTATAGCTGCGAGGAAAAAAATATTATAAAAATTCCCCATCTCAGAAAATATTTCCAATAAGGGATTATTTTTTGAAAAAAAATTTCTCAACATATCGGGAAATTTTACGAATTTTGATCGTTTAAAAAAATTATTCCGAAATTTCGTTTCAACTTTTCGAAAAAAAATCCCAAGTATGTAAATTTTTTCCAAGTCAGCATTTTTTATTATTAAATAGACGAAAAAATCCACTACGTACGTTCGGAATACGAAACATTTCAATTTATTTATAATCCTGAAGAATGTCTGTTACGAAAAACTGAAAAAGTAGAAAGACAAAGATAGACAGAGAAAGCGAGACAAAAAAAGATTATTATTAGCGGAGGCAACTCGATTCTTTTTAATTTCCGAGCAAGTATAAAAACACGAATGGGAAATATTGCGTATTTAAGCCTTTTTCGGATAGAATTTAATTTTTGTACGAAAACGTCGAAGTCGAAGAGAAGCGTGGTTAAAAATAAAATGCAATTTTAATTATTTCGGAGGTCGAATCGGCGGCAGAGGAGCCGATCTCACGGTTCTGCGTGCTCGCTAGCAATTTCCGCAAGCGTCGGGGCAGTCGAAGATTTTAAATGCCGAAGTTGATTTTCTTCGCTTGGGAAATACGCGGATTTCTTCGCGTTTAGTTGGTGTTTCGTTTCGACGCAGAGTGCGCTCGCCTGTTACGACCGTGGTTGAAATTTACGCGCCAAAATCTCGTAATTTTGACGAATTTCGAGTTTATATATTTTTTTTGCAGAAAAATCGTTTCGAATTAGGGTTTGGAACCGGTTTTTTGGACGGCAGTTTGTGTATGGAAATTTTTTAATTTTTGCATTCGCTTGTAGATAGATTTTTTACGATTGGATTAAATTTGAGCAATTTACCGGTATTTTTGAAATTTTTTATGTTGATTTTTTTATCGTTTGTCTTAGTGATAGTAGATTTGTCTCGTTTGTTTTTTTTTTCATTTTTTTTAGAAGTGATTTTGTGATAAGAGTTTAATAAATTTTTTTAGAAAATAATTTTCAATTTTTTTTTGAAAATGATTTCCAATTTCTTTTTGAATATAATTTTATTGTGTTGTAGTTTGAAATTTTTATTGAAATTATTAATTTTGATTTAATTGTCAGTTCGGTTTTCTGGTTGAAAATTGGGAATTTTTCTCAGTAACTCAAATTATTATTATCTATTTTTTAATTTTTTTTTTGAAAAGTCTTTTGGTTTCATTTTTCTCGTTCCTCGTCAAAATATCTACTCGTATACTTGGATCCCTTTCTTCATTTTTTTTCATCGTAAAATTATACAATAAATCTGGAAAAAAATCTGTTGCTTTATTATACACGATGGTAATCAAATCATCGCACGAAACTGTATATATTTCTCGTCCGGTTGAATTTTTTTCCTCGAAATAAAATTTTCTTTAGGCGTACGCCCCGAAAAAGGTAAAATGAAAAGTGACATTCGACGACAATTCCGGATACGATTTAAAACTGATAAAATGCTCGCCTGTATTGGTGGTTGTTTGGAGCACAGATAGGGAAAAATATAAGAGAAGACGTATCTTTCCGTACAACGAAGATAAACCTGTTAAAAATATAAGAATCCGGTAATGTCACAAAAATTCATTCCCGCGGGTCTTTTTTGCTTTATTTTTCAGTTCAAGTTGAACGATATTGCGTATTCATTGTGACATAACTGTGTCATCGGCATTCCAATGTACCCTTCGATATTTTCGGGGCTGGTTTTTATTTTGGCGAATGTCTTTTCCATCGCTTACAGGTTGATGTGTTGCGTGCTCGAACTGCTTTATGGAAGGTTCGTTGGTCTTCAATGAGATTGTAGACGAGATGGGGGGAGGGAAAGATGCGTTTTCATGCGTCGTTTGGAAGTTATTATATTTCACACTTTTAGTATATTATATGCTGTGTGCTGTGTATGGATTCTATATAAGCTTCAAGTTATTTACTTTTTGCCACGGGGTTGCGGTTTTGCGAAAATTAAATCGTACCGCCGAGAATTGTAAATGTTGTAGCTGGGTAATGAACGATTTTACGCGTTATTTTCTCGACGAAAATAGCTTTTTTTGGGTGGAAAAAATACTAAAGGGTTAACGAAACCTAGTTTGTGTATGACTAGAATCTCTGGTGTGCTGCGGGATGAAAAAAAAAACAACAATATACAATTGGAATGGTCGGCAAGAAGGAGGATCCGAATGGCAATTTAACCAGATGATAATACGGTCGTGTTGTGAAATAGGCCAATTGAACTTTGACTGTTTTTCAAGCGCAGCTATGGATTTGGAAAAGGGGGGTTTGAAGTGATTTTTCGAGTGGTGCGAATTTATCGAATGTGGAGGTAAATTTGAGGACTGTGTGGGGAGAAGAGGTGGGTAAAGGTAAGAGATTTGGTGTCATTGTCATTGGTAATCAAGAAATTTGTGATATAACTTTTATAGATAGATTAATTTTTTTACACTTTTAGTTTCTATGGATGTTGATTTTTTAAGTATGGAAAATTTTGGAAGAATGATGATGTTGAAAGATATTTTTTGAAAAATATTAATAAATATTCATGATTCGTTTATTGAAAATTGTGTCAAGTTACATGTTTTGATTCCCATTGAATTCTCCTTTTTTAATTTTCTTTTTCTATTCACTGGATGTAAATGAACTTGGAGTTTGAGAATTGAAGAGGTTGAAAACTTCAATTTTGGAAATAGAAATAAGTACATTTGTTTTTTTCGTGCAAGAAAATTTTGACAGATTGATAATTGATAAAGCATTCAAATAAATTCAAAGATTTAAAAAAAAATGGATCGTAAAAATACATTTTCTAAAAGTAAGATTCAATTATTGAAATTGGAACAAATTCAACAAGAATAGAAGAAAATTAGAAGAGAAATGGATGAGATAATTGAATGAGAAGATAGATAATTGTTTATTTCATGAAAATTGAGGATACTTTTGTCATACGATGTATTTTGTACCCCCCCCCCCCCCGGAATTTTTCACTAGATTAAATCTTCCGATTAAAACTAAAGTGGGATTTTTTTGGAAAAAAGAGTATGTTTCAAAATCTCCATAACTAAAATTTAATTCACTCGAGTTGATTTTTCGATTTTTGGCGAATTTTTGAAAATTTAAAATTGTCGTTTTTCAAGCGAGAACCCATCTAATATTTTTGAATTTTTTTTTTTTAGTAATCTGTAAGTATCAGCCATTTTGAAGCTTCAAGCTGAAGTTTGAATTTAAACAGGATTTTTGAATTTTTTTCAGAAGGCATAAAAAGTGAATTGAACAGTTGGAATCGAGTTTTTGTCTCTTTTATTCGAGTATTCTAACTTAAAATCCATTTTTGCCACGATTTTCAGTCGGAATCTTCAAATAAGTGTTTTTGACCATTTTTCAAAATGTCTATAGTAGTCTAATAAGTGATTCACAAACATATTTGACTTTGAAATATCTACCTAAAAACTGCTGCCAAAAGTCGATCTTCTTGTTAAACTACTCGAAAAGAGGTGAGCATCTCGATTTGTAGCTACCTTTTTGAAGATACCTATTTGAAAATTTTTGGGAAAATCAAGAAATCACTGGAGACTCAGACTGGCTGGAAGTAGTGATGAAATTCGGTTTCGAGAAGTCAATATACGGTAGGGACTCCATTTTTACTAGTAAGATCGATGAAAAATAACTTTTTCCAAAAAAACATACATTTTTGCTGAAAAATAGTATTTTTTAAATGATCTTTGGCAGCTAAAATTTTGATTTTAGAAATTTTGAAACAGTTTTTTTTAAAAAAAATCTCCTCTATTGTTTTGTTTATTGAAGCGAACACCTAAAGTAGTTCTGAGTTAGTTGAAATTTGTAAGGTTGGAGGAGGTAGGAGGAGGGGAGCACACACACTTGGAAAAATTTCTTTAAAATTGTGAAATCGAATGAAATATATTGAAAAACGTAAAAAATCTACATTTATTAATCATTACAATTAAATCTGATGATTTTTGCTGACTACAGCTAATGTGAATACTTATGGGTTTGAAGGGATGGGAGGGGGGCTGTCAATCACATAATTTCTGGTGAGATAGGAATAAAGCATTGCTGGGGTTTGAAAATGATTAATTTGCAAATGAATTTTGAGAATTTTCTGCTAATTGGTTTCAATTTTTTTTCAGTTATGAAGGATTTAGAACGTTATTCTTGCATAACGAAACTTTTCAGGCGCAATTTTCGATTTTTCGAAGATGAAATATCACGAAAATTGTTGCAAATTTAAAAATAATTATTTGATAACGATAAAAAAAATTGGAACTTTCAAAAAACTTGTTAAAATATGTAGGTATTGAAAATTGACCGAAATACGAAGAAAACGTATGAACACGTTCATAAAATTTGTAAATCGGAACATCTACTTATATGCTTAAAAATCATGAAAATGATTGAAATTCGATGAAAATAATTTCAAAATCTTATAAAATATCATAAAAATTGTTTGAAAAAATAGAAAATTGTTTTAAAATTTTAACAAACGACTAAAAGGGTAGAAAAATCTCTGAAATTCCGTAAAATCCATCTTGAAAAATTATTAAACAAGCATTTCCAAACCGACAATGGGAAATTGTGAAAAAAATTACGTAAGTTTCCCTTCAAAAAGAAAGTCATAAACATTTTTCAATGTTTTCTTTGACATGACAAAAAGTCATCAAGTAACATTTTCCAAATTTCAAACTTCAAAATAGCTTATTTCATTAAAACGGAGAACATTTTTGTAACTTTTCAACATTTTGCCAGACTTTAGAAAATAAGAAAATCACGAATCTCATCATCAATTTATCATTTCTTTTAAATTTTACGAAAAATTATTCCATTACGTACATTTTTTAAATTTAAAATGGTACCTATCCCAACTCGAAGTAGAATTTTGAGCTAAAAAACCTCATACCCAAAATTTCAAACGTTTAAATTCATTTTTCGAATTCAATCAACGAAAAAAGCTGAAATTTAAAATATACCCTATTTTCACCCCCCCCCCCCCCCGAATTGATTGGAAGCGGTTTCGAGACGTTTTGGAGCCTCCAGAAAATTTTGATAATTTTCAGTATCGGAGAAAACCCTATAAAAATGGTCCATATGAACTTTGGCACCTAAAATCTCAGATTATCCATACTTATTGGTGACTTATTTGATCGATTAAAGCACAACTTTACAAAATTCGTAACTTCCAATTCAGATCTATATTTTTTAGCAGAACATTTTCCTGGGAAAATTTTTTATTTCTATAGGCTTTTCTCCAATTTTGGAAAATTCTAAAATTTTGTAGAGGCTCCGAAACATCTCGAAACCGCTTCCAATCAAAATCAGGATATAGAAACTTTCAGCTTTTTTCGTTGATTAGATCAAATTTTCAAAGTTTTCTGGGCGATGAGGTAATTTTGAAATTTCAAAAATTCACCAAAATTCGGGAAATGAACTTCAGCACTTGAAATTTTGGATGTGGGATTCTTCTATGATGTACTTTTGATTTATTTATGTTTCGGTTCAAAATTTTACTTCGAGTTTGGGATACCTTCCTTGTAAATGAATTGTCAGACATTTGAAAACAATTCTTACTTTTTCGATTTATTTGGAAAATTGATTACTTACCTACGTTTGAAATCTGTCATATGTTCACGCAATCTTACAGAGAATTCTTCTGCTTAAGAATAAGAAAATATGGAGGCGGCTAGACGACCTCAAAAACTCTTAATACTCTCTCGTGAGTCATAATATCAAACGATGAAAACAAAAATACCACCTACTGCAACTTCAAGAAACTTTTCCTTTAGAAAAAACCTCGAAATGATTTCATAAAACACAAATTCCAACCCCATCCTTTTCCACTCCCTGCTTTCATCAAAGGTGACAACCAACGATCGTGCTAATAATTCAACCCCAGTCTGCATTTCCCCTTCATCGCTAATCATAGCTAAAATTCCGGTAATTAGAAAAAATTTCCCCAAAGTCGAATCTTGCTCGGTAATAAAAAAAGACCATCGCACACGCTTCAAACGGTGCGAAAAAATTGGACACGAAGGCTTCCCACCCCCGAGCAAAAGTTTCTTACTAATAACGCTTCGAAGTTGGTTAAAAGAAAAAAAACCGCGCAGCACCGAACGACGACGGTGGCTTTCTCGTTTAAATATTCACGCTAGACGAAGCTGGCTAATTTGAAACTAACAAATGATGACGGTTCCATCATCACAGTTAAACCAATTCCGAAGGGATTGCAACAGGCTAATGCGGGTTTTGTATAAATCCGAAATACCTACCTAAGATTATCTCGTCTGCGTTAACAATACGCGTGCGGTGCGCGGGTATACGTGAAAATTTCGCCGAAAGATTTTTACCTTATTATACTACGCGCTGGCGAAACTTGCTGCATAAACCGCACAAAGAGATCAATAGTTTATAAGATTTATCCCGCGAGAGGAGCTCGTCTCGGCGGACTGTTTGCATTAAATCGCGGTACTCGTAAAACCTAATTAAATCAACCTTCCTGGAGAGATTTTTGACCGCGCGTGGTCAAAGTCCAAAGTACACGTCAAGGGGTAAAGAGACCGGTGCGGACAATTAAAAGCCGAAATTGAGATGGTATAAGTCTTTGGTGGGAAAAAATTTTCTATTCCGTCGTACATTAAGGGTACTATCTTGGGCTCGGGGGTGATTAAATTGCCTAGCCAAGTTTATACAAGCAGCTCCGCGTCAAAGTCACCGAGCGTATCTAAAACCAGAGAAGTCGGTAATTCAAATTAAACAACGTATTCGACTTAATTAAATGAAAGTGCCAGTATCCCAATTGTTTTCAGCTGCCAGTCTCGAACAACGCACACAACTCTGAGTACTCTGCAAATACGATTTCATATAATAAATCTACTCGAAAATATATAACCTAATTGTTCTTCCAAACGGAGTCGCGTACACACCGCCGCGCCATCGCCAGCGCAGCCGGAGAACTTTTCATCAATTTAATCTTCGCGCAAAAATGACGCTCGAATGGTACCAACGCCAGAAAACCACTTGCATACAGCCAACTTCAACAGCGGTGTCTGTCGCGGTCTAACGGATTCGCGGTTTAATTACTTATATGATATGCTATTTTATCATTGAACGGAATGTGGGAGGGGGAGGGGGCGAATGAAGACGCAGTAATCTACGAGAAGCAGTGACACAGAGAAACCACCTAGACGATTACTAGCATTCTTGCGTGGGCCATTAAAACGTTTCAGGAAATGGAAATTTTGAAAAAGTGATTTTTTCCCCTTAATTTTTACCCTTTGCTTCGAGTCCTTGATTTGACAAAATATGCAAAATGGCTCATTCCATGTAAACTCGAGAAGGTTTTGATCTTAGGTCTTCCGATTTTGCTCAAAATTTTTTCAAAGGTTCCCCTTGGTGGTGTAATGGGGGGGGGGGGTGGCCCTCGTAATTTTCGTAAAATTGTTTTTTCTTTGTTTGCGAAACAGCTCAGCTTTGAAGGCTCATTTCTCGAGATTGGTTCGGTCCAAGATGAATCTGTTCGTACGGTTTTGTAGAGAATTGAAATGAGATTCAAAATTGATAACCACATTTTGAAAAGTTCAAAGTTGAACTTTTGTGATGAAAGCTCGAACTTCATGATAAGTACAAAAGATGAAAACTAACATTTGAAAATCTGAAAAAATTACTATGAAGAGAACTTTTTATGTATTTTTCAACTAATTTCTTTTCTAGATGGGATCTCAACATCCATAAGGGGCCAGGGGTTTTCAAAATTGGTCAAAATAAAAAAAAATGGAAAAAGTAAAGTAATAATTATGAATGATGGAAATGCAGAACGTACTAAGTGCCATTTACGTAATTGAGATTTGCAACAGTTGCTGGATGGATATGGAGGATCAGAAGGGAACCTGAACTAGATTTTTTTTAAGTTTGAACATTCTGAATGTTCAAACTTGACAAAAACCTAGTTCAGGTTCCCTTCTGAGTACTTCTGACCCTCCATATCCATCCAGGAACTTTTGCAAATCTCAATTACGTAAATAGCACTTAGTACGTTCTGCATTTCCATCATTCTATATCGATGTCTACTAATTCGAAGGCCCTGAGTTCGAATATTTGTTTATTTTTTGGATTTGACCTCTTTGGTGCCCCCTGGCCCTCATCTTGAAAAACGAATTTTTAAATTTTTTTGGTAATTTAGGGATCGGTGTTAGGGTACGGAGGAGGCAGATCGATAAAGTAAGTCGATAATAAAGCTCAGCATCCTTGAATTAGTAAAAAACGATATGCCACACGCTATTTTCATTTTTTTGCTTGCGTTTTCTCAAAATTAAAGGACTAGGAGGGCACTAAAGGGTCGAGTCCAAAAAATAACCCAATATTCGAACATCTTGACCTCAAAAATCTAACAAACGATACGTCACACGTTATTTTTTTGAATTTTGACCTCATCAAGGATGCTGATAAGAAGGTTCGCAGGAGTCAAATGAAAAAACTGAGAACATATTCAAACTCAGATCCTTCGAATTCGTAGAAATCGATGTATTACTTCACTTTTTCAA